>CM050416.1:41348552-41466052 GCA_027564155.1 Gymnocypris eckloni scoliostomus
CACAACACACACACAAACATACAACACACACGCACAAACACTCAACACAACACAACACACACACACACACACACACACACACACACACAACACAACACAACACACACATACACACACACACACACACAAACATACAACACACACGCACAAACACTCAACACAACACAACACACACACACACACACAACACAACACAACACAACACAACACACACACACACACACACACACACACACACACACACACAATGCACACAATGCACACACACACACACACACACACACACACACACACAGATAGTCAGAGCGGCCGCTCGATGTGTCTGAACATGTCAGAATCTACCTGAGAGACAGACAGGAAATCACCCCCCCCCCCCAACAAATATTTTCCCACCGCACACAGTTCAACTCTTTCTTTATTTTACACTTGATTTTATTTAGGTATTTATTTTAGACTTTATAACTATTTATAAAAGTTTCATTTATGTGCAATGTTTTAAGTTGTTATTGTTGTTATTATTATTATAATAAACATATTAGTTAAAAAAAAATTAAGGTAACACTTTACAATAAGGTGTCATTTGGTAACATTAGTTAATGTATTAACTAACATGAACAAAGAATGATCAATACATGTATTAAAGTTTGTATTAATCTTTGTTAATGTTAGTTGATCAAAATACAGATGTTCATTGTTTGTTCATGTTAGTTCACAGTGCATTAACTAATGTTAACAAACACAACTTGAGATTTTAATAACGCATTAGTAAAAGCTGAAATTAACATTAACTGAGATTAATAAATGCTGTAGAAGTATTGTTCATTCTTAGTTCATGTTAACTAATGTAGTCAACTAATGTTAACTAATTAATCTTATTGTAAAGTGTAAGCAAAATAATTAATAATTAAAATAACAATTATTAGTTTAAAATTTCAGTTTATTTCTAATTTTATGAGAATTAAAGGTTGTTTAGGTGGCGGCTTTACAGTTTTGTTCAGCTACTTACACACAAACTCTTTCCTTGTCTCACACTTTCTGAAAGCTGTGACTCAAACACACCAAAAACAGCAGAAACACCCAAATCTGCAAAACCAGACACTAATTCTCACGCTTTGACTCAGTCTTCAATTTCATAAAAACTTTTTGCAAAACACAACACACAATTATCTATGTAACACACACAAATCTAACATGAATTACATTTTTTTTCAATTAAAAACAAGCGTTTACCAATACTTAAAGTACTTTTTCTAAACTCTTAACACAGCAACACACCTACATCACACAGCCAAATAGTACATTTTCTGGCCAAAACCAAATTTTGTTAAATAAATACAAACTCTACATTTCAAAATGCTGAATACCTTCTTCTTCATATACTAACCTTATCACAGCAAGCCCGATTAAAAATTGAGTCATTCGGTCAAAACATTAGCACTAGTTTCTATCCAACAGGAACATATAGTCAATTATAGTGCATAGACTGTCAAAATGCCAATAATTAATGGCATTACAAAAACTGCATTACTTATCATGACTCAGTTTGACCTGTATAGAACATACAATATGAGATCCATTAAAAAATATAACAACAGCAACAACAGCAATAACAATAATAATAATAATTCAGCCAGCAAGTTCATTTTTGTGTGTGTGAGTGGATTCATTTTATATGTACAGCATAGTGAAGGATCATCAGTACTTTGTGGAATGTAAAAGAAAAGTGACAGAATTGCAGCAGTGAAGGATTTACTGGCAAAATTAAATTGCTGTCAGTGATTAAAATAAAACTAAAACTTTAAATGAATGTACAGATATGTTATTTACAAGTGTGCAGTTCACAAATTAACAATTTTGGGTTTTCTCTGTATAAATGTGTCAGTTATGATGGAAAATGTATTGTTATGAATGTTTTACAATTGTTCAGGCTGAATATATCCTGCGTTAAGACACTGTTCTTGTGTAGCTCTGTAGCACAGACCAGAAGCCAACAGTTCTAAGAGAGAGTGGGCAGGGTGTGTAGGGTCCAAAGTGATTTTCTTAGCCCTTTTCCTCACTCTGGAGACGTAAAGATCTTGGAGGTTGGGCAGGGGGGCACAAATATTCCTCTCAGCAGTCCTGACTGTCTGCTGTAGTCTCTTGATGTCTGATTTGGTAGCTGAACCAAACCAGACAGTCCTGGTCCAACTACAGTACTCCTCTCCCTAGTCCACCTTGTACTCTCCCTGGTCCCACCAGTCCATTCCTCATCCAACTCTCCCTCCTTCAGACATGTTCTTTATTTCTTTCTGCGTCTCTGTTGTTCTGTATTGTTTTGAACAAAACCAATCCAAAGAGTGCCCTTTTATTGTACATGGCATGTATGGAAAGACATGGAATTATTCATAAAGATTGGAATCAGCTATTTCTAAATTATTAGTAATTAAAATAATCCTTAGCAGAAAGTAGAGGCTTTACACTATATTTAAAGTTTGGAACATTAGGTGTTCATTTCTGTCATGCTGTGTTTAAGCATTTGTAAAAAAATAGAAGAAAGATCCATGTTTTTTGGTATGGGGTAAGCTTGTGTGAAAAGAACATTTAAGCATTTTATAAACGTGTTAATTGACTGAATATTGTGTGAAAACAACATGAAATGTGTTAATGGTATGATCACATTCAAAGTCTATTGACTAGTAGCTTATTAGAAAAGTGCACTGTTCAGTGCTGGGGTGAAGCACTCGCTGACGATGGCAAGGTCATAGGTTCGTTAGCCAGCGAACACACATATTCAACAAACACACGGTAAACATGTCCAAACCTGACAGACACATCCAAATCTCAGACATTACAACACAGAGACCAGAGTTCATTTTGACAGCACATTTTCGATTTAGTTTTAGTCGTATTTTAGTCATCTGAATTGTTTATAGTTTTAGTCTAATGGGTTTAGTTAGAGTGCATGTATTAAGCATTTCTCTAAAATTTCCAAACTCATTAGGCCTATATGGGCTTGATTAAGGTTTTATCATGATAGACTGCGATTTAACCAAGGGTGACACACAACATTTCTTTATTAAAATGAAATAAATTACTTCTCATAAAGAACAAAAACATGGTCTTCTTTTTAATGAAATACCAATATAGGCTAATTATGCATTCTTTACCGCAACATGTTTACTATATTCTTCATTCTTTCAAGCAGACATATTTATTTATATAAATAAATTTAGATGAATATTTAGGGCTACTAAAGTGATTCAGTCAAGAGCAGTGAGTGATTCTACGTCTTTATTTTGTTGTTTGATTAACATCAATAACTCGGACAATAGTAACTAAATTAGGCTGCTGGCCCTTTAAGACCGAATGCACTGGATGCAATACTGATACACGTTCTATCTACTGTTTACGTTCACATAATCAACTGTGTTTACGACAATACTCGTCAAAACGGATATTTCAACATCATTTTGTGTGTATTTCTCCATTCATGCGAAGTGAAAGAGTACTCGCGCGCTTTCTGTGTGTGTTTGCTTCAGTGTCTGCACTCAGAAAACCGGACCGAATTGAGTTCTCTTGCATCATCAGATTTATCCATATGTCTGCTCTTCTCTCACATATTGACATTTTTATGTTTTATGTGCCATGCAGAAAGTGTATTTTAGCTTATGTCCCGCCGGTTCATATGTTCGCATCTAACCTCCTATGCAGCAGATTCGATTTTAAATGAATCTCTTCCCAAATCCTCCCTCCCAAACATTTTCATCTCATTTTTATGCGTTGATGAAAATGTCAATAAGTTTGCGTCATAATTTTTGCCATTCAAAAAGAGTTTTAATTTGTTATCGTCTCGTTGTCGTCAGTGAAAAAAATGTTGTTGACAAAAATTTTCACGAAAAGTATTCGTCAACGAAATGAACACCAACAGACACAATGGCCAGATATGATAAATGTGTGTGTTTAGCTATACATTTGGGAATCAGTAGTGAATAAGGTAAAAAAGTTACTTGTAGACATCACTATACTTCCCCAGTTGATTGATTACATTTACATTTAGTCATTTAGCAGATGCTGAATCCAGAGCGACATACAAATGTCACTAGAAATTACATTAAGATTTGCAAACATTTTGTTCTGCAATGTTATGTTTAAATTGGAAAACGAGGCAGTGATTAATCAAATATACACAGATTTACATACGATTCCAGAATAGTAATCTGAACATTGGATAAAGCCTGATTCATAATTGTAGTTCGGAGGGGATTTCAGATTGATCTTTTCATCACTCCATAAATCAGAAAATACTGTACACAGACAGAAAACACATTTTCACCGTGTTTTTAGGAGTAAAATGCTGTGTAAATCAGTGTAAGTGAAATAGAAACAAACCTTCAGAAAATAGAGAGGAACAAATCAGTAAAGTTTGCTGTTTCTAAGACAAAAATGACAGATGCAAACCGATAAAGTGCAATGAGATAAACAATTAAATGTGGATTTTGAATGTTTTCTTTCCACAAGAAAAAACACTTTATAAAAAGCCAATTAACCCCAAATCTCAAAACTGACCAATGCATAAATAAAGAAGATTTTGAAAGTGTCTTTCCTTCAATCCGGCGCTCTGAAAACGGCCCAGTTTTCTCATAGAGCTGGTGTCAGTCTGGATCATTATAACAGACATGATGAAGACTGTGAAGTGTGTTGATTTCAGTGAAGACACATATAAAAGCAGATGTCTGGACTGTCATCTGGGTTCGGTTCCTGGGGGTTAAGCGAGAGATGAGGCTACAGGTTTTCTGTTTGTGTTGGCTGAGGGGAACTTCCTCCTGCTAAAATCATATTTACACGCCGCAGCAGCTTCCCAATAACAGATTTCCAGCAGCTTGTTTGTCAATGGAAATCCAGGAAATCCTACGGGCCGACAAGATCCGCGCAGCAGTCTCACACACACACACACACACACACACTCACACTCTCTCAGACGAGCCCCCCCCCCTCCGCGGTGCCGTGTGTTTAGTGTTCAGAGAAGCGCCCTTTGATAGTCAAGCACACCTGTATTTTCTGCTAGAGACTTCCTCCCTGCACACGCCCCTCTGCTTTGATTGTTAAAGAGCCCTGGCGCCAACACACACACACACACACACACACACACGCGCACACACACACTCTTCATATCTCAGTCTCCAGGTTCCCACAGACTCACAGATGTGTGTGTGTCTCTCACACTCGTACACAAACACGAGAGAAGATGACGTGGCTTGTGTGTAGAGGTGTATGTATCTATATCATGTAAAGCTTCACTGTAAGCTTGAAGAAAGCAAAGCTCCTTAAATCTTGAGACAGACAGAGGAAGGCCGGTAGTGGGATATGATCACTGGAAAACCAGTCACACGGCCATAAAACATTCCTGCCAAGGGCTTTTCATTTCCCACTTTAACAGTTTGCATATTATCTTATTCTAGAAATGTGTAAAGAATTACAGTTGTGTGTGGATATCAGGTTCAGCTGATCAGTGGATGATATTTATAACATAAATATATAGCATGCAGAAGTGTCCCACTTTATACCAGGTGTCTTGTGTCTTTGACCACTATATACAAGTCCATATTTACTTTGAAACAATTTTCATTTAGATGTTGCTAGTAAATTTCACACAAAAATGTACTAAGGAATGAATGAATACAGTAAAAGGGGACCTCTTTGGGCTGATCTTGTGTGGGAAATTGCACTCCTACATACAGTTTTTTACGATCGCTAGGACACATTTCTCAATACTTGGGTCACTTTTTCACAACTCTTCACACAGCGAGCACAACATTAGGGTCTGTGGCTAAACTGTGGATCATTTATCACTGCTTCGGCACAAAATACACTCATTGACCACATCTGTTAAATGACATCAATTATTTTATCACTTCAACTCAAACACCACCAAAACTTGTTGTGCTATACAAGCTGATTTGCACATGTTTACAGTTTTCAAAACTGTTAAATAAGTTCAAAACTTACATAATACAAAAATGTATGAGACAGAAATCTGTGACATTTCTACAGTGATATCATATAGAAAAATATTCTGAATGTAAAAAAAATGAAATACTGTCAAAGGAGGTGCGTAGCTAAACATCTTCACAAGTGTTAGTCTCTGACTTTCATTTCCATCTGTAAAATAAGAGAAAACTGTAACATACTGCAGTTATATGATAAATACTTGAGTATTATTCTTGATTTGTAAATATTGTATAATGCTCCCTGTTGCTATGTTTTTGGGTTGCTGTGTTATGAGTGATAAAGTGTGTTTGTTTACTAGAGTTATGGAAGAATTATATGCTTTGAGGCGTCACAGTTTTTCTCTTTCAATTGCTAACAAGCATTGTTCAACACTGAAGCCAAGTTTTCAAAACTGTTCACACGATACAGAAATCTATGCAGACCAAACTGTCAATCATTGTTCATAGTTTTCAGACAAAATGCATGCAATGACCACATTTTTCAAAATCCACAAACGCTTTTGTCATTCATACTCCACAACCTGAAAAACATTGTACACCTTCAGCACATTTTTCAGATGCTAACACACTGCTTTCAAAACTGATAAGAGCACATTCAAATCTGAACATTGGCAGGAATTTCTGCAGGAATTAAACTGAAATGTAAAATCTTAGGAGAATGTTTATTATGACATTGAATAATAATTATTCCAAACACAACTAAATGCAGCTGAAAGGCAAGCCAGATGTCCTATCTTTAGTCTTCTTCTTCTTTCTTCCTTTCTATTGGCTATATTTTGATAAATGGATGGCTTTGCAATGATTTTGTTTGGAAACATGGATCAAGGAAGACACATTGGTGGGGAAAAACGAGTGTCAGAGAGAGGGAGGACTAGAACCCTCACAATACTGAAAATCCATTCATGCATTCCATACATTTTTACTAGCACTTGCCCTATGTAGGGTCAGGAGGCTGGAGCTTTTCATGGGTCTTAGGCAGAAAAAAACCCTGAACAGATGGCCAGGCCATTACACACATTCATACTGTGGACTGTGGGAAAAACCCAGAGGAAACCAACATCAACACAGAGAGAACACACAGTAAACTCCACACAGAGAGACTCCTGCAGCAGTGCTGCACATACAGCACCTCATTATACTAGACATGCATGTGATGTTTTTATTTGGCTTATTTATTTTTTGTAATTATTGCTTCAGATTATTATATTTATTTTTCTCAAGTTTTACATTTATTTGTATGTGTTTTTATTTTTCACAAGTAAATTTAGCATGTGTACATTTTTGTTAATATTAAAGGTAACTGTTGATCGATTTTGTTTTTGGTATAAAAAGAAATAGGGTGCAAATGCTGATTTTCTCCTTCATTGTATGTGCTGTAATACAGTCAGTAAAATAAAAGATGTTATTCTTATCAAATAATGGAATACTTATGTGACAAATCATTCAAACTTCAAAGATAAAAGTTCATCAATTATGTAATGATCCCTATTTTTAGTGTTTTTTAAATCAGTGTGTTATGAAAGAAGTGTATGTTTTCTGAAAGAGAATTGTTGCCAGTGTTATGATGAAACAAGCTTATTTTGAGACCTATATGCAGTGTTTTGTTGAGTTTTGGAGGTGAGATCAAGATTCATGTTGGTAATGCAGACTGTATGAACAGTTTTTAAATGTGGCTTCAGTATTGGACAATGCTTGTTAGTAACTGAAGAAAAAAACTGTAATGACATGATTTGGTAGTTTTAGTGTGTTCTGAATGTGAAATGATCTGCTGTGTCAAGCTGAAAGATGGTTAGAAGAACTGTGTGAAGAGTTTAGATTAAATGACTCTAGAATTGAGAAAGGTGTTCTAATGACTGTAAAAAACTGTATATATGAGACTGTCCCCTACAAAAAAATGGAACGGGCTATTTACTTAAAAATATTATGGTAACAATATTGCACTTAATACTTTTGAGTAGTTTTTAAGGCTTGGTTTTTAATGGAATATACCTGAATAAATCATGTCAATCATGTAATGTAAAATATAAGACAATGATTTTAATATAGTTTGTGAAATTTTCTCATTTAAAAAAATATATTATCAAAGTTTATTATTTGACTTTGATTTATTTTGTACATTTAAAAGAATGTATACAGCCAAACAGCTCAAGTAGGATAATACTTGAGAAATACTGCACTAACACAAGAAAAACTATAACTGCTCATTGAACAAAGCTGAATGCCTAATATGAGTAATATCCATAACCATAAGCGCTGCTCTTCTGCACAATGGTAACGATTGCACTGCACAATGGAAACTTCAATGTAACAGAAACTCTTTCAAATGTTAAACATAACTGAACATTAAACATTAATAGATGTTTCCCTTCACTCAAAAACACATATAAAATAGCATTTAATTTCAAAATGTACTCTCATATCCAGTCATATGCAAAGCATGCTGGGAACTAGCAATCACCTCTAAAATAAATCTGACAAATTGAGCTAATTCTCTTTAAATAAATAGGTAGCCTTCTTTCCTTAATTCCTCAATTCAAGCCTCAAAACTGCTTAAGTTTCCTTTAAAAAAACACATCTCTTGGTTTTATTAGCAAATAGTCATCAATATTTTCTATACCACACTGAATCATAATTTCTTTAATGAACTATACATTATTTTAAGATGTCTTTGTTACACGTTACATGCAGCTACTATTATAATAACAACAAATGATGCATAATTACATGCAAATAACCTTAAGCTAAACTCTAATCCTAACCTGAACCATATAGTAAGTGCATGTAGTTAATTAATGTTACACAGTATTTAAATGTATAATGAATGAACGAATTAATATCTTTATTGTCATTGTACAAGTACAACGATATTGAAGTAAATGCAAACCTTTAAGTCAAGTCAAGTCACCTTTATTTATATAGCGCTTTTAACAATACAAATTGTAACAAAGCACTGCACAATATCAAAATAGGCAAATTGTGTCAATAATGTAAAATGACAGGATTTAACACTCAATTATCAGCTGAATGCATTTCATTATTGAATTTAGTAATGGCATTGTCCAGCTTAGTTCAGTTTAAATAATATCTGTGCAATCAAGTCGATGATTGTGCTGCAAGTGAAGTGTCCCCAACTGAGCAAGCCAGAGGCGACAGCGGCAAGGAACGAAAACTCCATCGGTGACAGAATGGAGAAAAAACCTTGGGAGAAACCAGGCTCAGTCGGGGGGCCAGTTCCCCTCCGGCCAGACGAATCAGTAGTTTGTTCCAACTGCAGCAAAGTCAGAGTGTAAGTGGTCCACTGGTTCCAGGGGTCTTTCCCCGATGGATGTCTAGGTGACGAGGTCCTCACTGGAGATCTGTCTCTGGGGCTCATCTATGTGTCCTAGACTCCACTGACGTTCAGGGCTGTAGGGGCTGTAGAGGTTGTCTCCAGGTGCTGATCCTACATTTATGGCAGACTTTGGTTAAGTCAGTATAATCGCTGATGGTTGGCTTGCTCTGAGGTCCTTGGAGGGGTTGTCATCGTCTCTTCTCAGGTGTTCGGTCATCTCAATCGTTTAAGGTAAAAAATAAATAAAATACAACAATACAAATTACATTCACATTTCTGTCAGTCATTGCACGTTCCCATCTTATTGCACAGTAAGTGTACAGTAGATCATTACTAAGTGTTTATATCTTTGTTGTGTTCAGAGCAGTTATGGCTCTGGGGTAGAAAATCTTTTTTAGTCTGTTCGTCCGAGTTTTCATTAATCTGTAACATCTGCCTGAGGGCAGCAGTTTAAAGTGAGTGTGTTCCTGTGGCTCAGTGGTAGAGCATTGCGTTAGCAGCACAAAGGTTGTGGGTTCAATTCCCAGGAACACACATACTGACAAAAAAATGTATAACTTGGATGTACTGTAAGTCGCTTTGGATAAAAGCAAATATGTCCAGTCAGGTGTTCGGGTCATCTCAATCGCTTAAGGTAAAAATAAATAAAATACAACAATACAAATTACATTCACATTTCTGTCAGTCATTGCACGTTCCCATCTTATTGCACAGTAAGTGTACAGTAGATCATTACTAAGTGTTTATATCTTTGTTGTGTTCAGAGCAGTTATGGCTCTGGGGTAGAAAATCTTTTTTAGTCTGTTCGTCCGAGTTTTCATTAATCTGTAACATCTGCCTGAGGGCAGCAGTTTAAAGTGAGTGTGTTCCTGTGGCTCAGTGGTAGAGCATTGCGTTAGCAGCACAAAGGTTGTGGGTTCAATTCCCAGGGAACACACATACTGACAAAAAATGTATAACTTGGATGTACTGTAAGTCGCTTTGGATAAAAGCAAATATGTCCAGGGTGAGATGGTTTGCCTTCCTGAGACAGTGGGAACTATATCGGTCTTCCAGGGATGGAAGGGGGCATCCGATAATCTTCTGGGCTGTGCTAACAACCCTCTTGAGCACCTTACTCTAAGCAATAATTGCACTGGAACAATGATACCTTAAAATAAAGTGTGACTCATGATTTCCTACAGTCGATCCATGTGTAAGTACAGTACATTCATGCAGCCTGTACACTGAACAATTTATCTTAGCACACTTTTGTGTCATTAAGGACATGTTTCAGATTCAAGAAATACATTAATAAAATACATTTAAACAGTTGAGACGTGCTTTGGGGAAAGAACATGAGCGAGCGCTGAAGCTCAGATCACGAGAATTGAGGAAAAAACTAACTTTATCTCCCACAGCATCTTTAGACGTTGTGTTTGTGGTTTCTGAAGAACACTTGAAGAAACCAGAGTCAGGCTGTGAAGAGGACTGGAGGAAAACCAGCACAAGGAGCTGCTGCCATCTGCTGGAAACACACTGTCTCTCTCTCACAGTTAGGACACAGATAATTCTTTCATTTGTTCAGCCTGACTGAGTGATCGTTTGTGTCTGATGAAGCGCCTCAAACCAAGAGTGCAATTGTTCTTTTGACACAATTGAATCAAAACACACAAAAATGACAGTTGTATAAACTGGTACCGTATTACCTTCTTTCTTCTAAGGAGCTCAAAAGAACACTCTACATACAGTGCTGTTTTAAATTACAATCTCGGTTACTTTGTTTTAGAGTCCCGCTCATTCCCCCTCATCATCTGCTCAATCGTAAGGAGAATGACATCTACGCTAATATTAGTCTTTTTCTTTCTTATTCCGAGGTCACCGTAGCCACCCAATCCAGTCCGTATCCAGATCAGATGATCCAGTCCGTATCCAGATCAGATCCAGTCACTGCAGTCAACAGATCCAGATGATCACTGCAGTCACCAGATCCAGTCCGTATCCAGATCAGATGATCACTGCAGTCACCAGATCCAGTCCGTATCCAGATCAGATGATCACTGCAGTCACCAGATCCGTCCTTATCCAGATCAGATGATCACCGCAGTCACCAGATCCAGTCCGTATCCAGATCAGATGATCACCGCAGTCACCAGATCCAGTCCTTATCCAGATCAGATGATCACTGCAGTCACCAGATCCAGTCCGTATTCAGATCAGATGATCACCGCAGCCACCAGATCCAGTCCGTATCCAGATCAAACGGTCACCACAGTCACCAGATCCAGTCCGTATCCAGATCAGACGATCACTGTAGTCACAAGATCCGGTCCGTATCCAGATCAGATGATGACCGCAGTCACTAGATCCAGTCCTTATCCAGATCAGATGATCACCGCAGTCACCAGATCCAGTCCGTATCCAGATCAGATGATCACTGCAATCACCAGATCCAGTCCGTATCCAGATGAGATGATCACTGCAGTCACCAGATCCAGTCCGTATCCAGATTAGATGATCACTGAAGTCACCAAATCCAGTCCGTATCCAGATCAGATGATCACTGCAGTCACCAAATCCAGTCCTTATCCAAATCAGATGATCACTGCAGTCACCAGATCGGTGACTGCAGTGTTGGAACAATTGTTGGAACGATTGTTGAAACAAACTACTGGTTCGACTGGCCAGAGGGAACTGACCCCCCGACTGAACCTGGTTTCTCCCAAGGTTTTTTTCCGTTCTGTCTCTCTATCTATCTATCTATCTATCTATCTATCTATCTATCTATCTATCTATCTATCTATCTATCTATCTATCTATCTATCTATCTATCTATCTCGGCACTAATCAATCCTTCATCCTCACGTGTTTGAGCAGCAGAAGGCGCTAAAGTAAACTGTAACGCTTCTAGTCGTGAATCCAGAGCATTTCTACTGAAAGCCTCGTTGCTTTTGTCTGTCACACGCACTGATATCTAGCACTCAACAGCAAAAGACTAAACATTTATCTTTGACTTGTCTGCAGAATATGAGAGCGATAAACAGCTCTGCCAGTCTCTGTCTGCGCACAGGTTTCTCTTCTTCAGCTTCATGAGTGACTTTAGACCCAGCGGAGAATGACGAGACTGCAGTTTAAACCTCAACAGAACACTGCTCCTCTGAAACACACCTGACAGCGAATTCAGAGGAAATTTTGGGCGTTTGGGAAGTGAAGTACATTGTTTACTACGTTGTAAAATTCTGTAGAAATGATACAGTAAAATCTGTGAATCTGTCAACAGCAAGCTTCCTTACATGTGATGTAATTTTACAGTTACGTGCTGATAAATGTACCATTTTTGGAGGTCAGAAAGAACAGGGCATGTCTGAATTTAGAGTGACATTCCCAGAGTTCACAGGGTGATGCATTATTCAAGTGTGCTGTGTTTGTGTGAATGACTGTGTGGAGAAGCTGTTTGATGAATGTAGATTCCTCATGTGCTTTTCTCTTTATTGTTGTGTTATTATGCTGATTGTCTGTTAAAGAAAGAAGACGGTTTTAAACTAATATTTTCAGGTTGTTCTGTAGAGATGCTTATAGTACATTCTGTTGAGCATAATGTTTTTACATTTTTACTGTGTTTTTACAGGTTTCTTTAGCCAAACACAACTGCCAGTTGTTGTTATGATGACACGACTAGCTGTCTATTTTAAAATCCATAACCATAATGACATACCTTTGCAAATCATTAGCTAATGATTAATTAATCCTGACAACTGGAAGTTGAAGTGCATAGCTTTGACCACTGTGGTAGTTAACAAATGAATGTACATCATTAGATAATATAATATGTTATTACGGAACTAATACATTATGACACATTTAACTAATAACAAATTATTGACTACTTAATCTATGAATTATATAAAATGCTCATTAGTTGCTGATGTAGTAAGCATTAAAAAATGGTTTAGTTCTTCATGAGTTATACATTAACTCATGATCATCTGTGCATTAGTTAAGCATGAATTAATGCATATTAGTGCACCCATATTGTAAAGTGTTACCTTTTAGTTTAAGTTTTATTTGAGTTTCAACACATTTTAAAATCAAAAAGAAAGACATCAGACCGTGAGCTTTGGGGCTACTCTAACTGCTAATATAGGCTACTATATTTTACTGACAAGCTGCCTTTTGAATGGCCTTGTTTGTAAAAGTGGTGTAAAAATGAACTAAAAAAGTATTTTTCATTGTTAAAATGCATAATGTTTGGTTTCACTTTATTTTGATGGTCCCTTTAACACATTCTGTTGACTATAAGTAACGTTAGACCTACATATATACTAACTCTCATTAGAGTGTTAGTACAGTATAAGTAGAATGGTAGGGTTAGGGTTTAAATAAGTTGACGTGTACTTGCAAATGTACTTATAATCAGTAGATTATCTCTTGGGAGTTTGTACTGAGTGCTGAGAGTTTGTTGACACGTAAGTGCAAAGTTACTTACTGTCAACAGAATGTTTACTGTAAAAGGGACCATAAAAATAAAGTGTTACCAATGTTCTCTGTTAGGGCCAAGCAGAGATGGGAAGTAACGAAGTACAAATACTTTGTTACTGTACTTAAGTAGATTTTTCTGGTATCTGTACTTTACTTCACTATTTATTTTTCTGACTACTTTTTACTTTTACTCCTTACATTTTTACTTAAATATCAGTACTTTCTACTTCTTACATTTTCAAACCAGGCTTGTTACTTTAGTTTTTATGGATCACCACTCTATAACAAATCTATAATAAATAATGAATCGGTTAGTCTTCGGCTTGCGCGCGCTCCGCCAAAAGGTTTTTACCAGCGTAATCAATGCAAGAGACTTGAGAATGGAGTGGATCAGAGAAGAAAAACTACTGACATGTTCATGACTTCAAGTGCATGTCAGTTTCATTTGTAAATAGGCTGTAGTTTTGTGTTTGTTTACTTAGTTAAGAATTAAACCACTAGCAACTCTTAGCAGTAGCAGTCCGATGATTAATACTAGTCTACTGTAAACTAAACTAAACTAAATTACTATCATCACTCAAAATACTGTATGATAAAGAACATCATTATTATCTAATGTAAGGTTACAGTAGTAATTTAGCAGACAAATGTTATAAAACATCATTTTATAATACATTTAGTATAGGACTATTGTAGTATAAGACTATTTTAGTATAGGACTATTATAACGTATAATACGTTTAGAGCTAGGACAGATAACAACACAACCCTTACAAACATTCAAACCAAATGTTACTAGTTAAACCATGGTAACAACAAATGAGCCATGGATTTGCTACACTTACCATAGTCTAACCATTAAATGTGTAGTAAAACTATGGCTGTAAACCATAAACTGATTGTAATCAATATGAAAAAAAAAGATTTTACAAATTTTTTACTGTAATAAACCATGGTTAATTTTGGTAAGAAAAAGATATGACTCATGATAATGCAATAAAATGTACAGTATTATGATTTCTCTTTAAATATATTGTCATGATGTAATTATTATTGTACTTATTTTGACATTTAGGCAATTTAGAAAGTATAGTTTTGTAAATCTATAGCATTTAAGTCATTATAAGATAGAATAACAACACATGGTTATAATGTGATACTTTAAATCGAACTAAAATAAAGTTAGGTTATTGCAAACAGAATACAATGAGGTGGTTGTTTTCCAACAAGGTGGAGACAGTTCTGTTCATAACAGTTGATGACTGATGGGAAAAGTGACAGGTACAATAAAATTAATTGAATGGCCCCAGCCTAAGGGTTTAAATCTTTTTTTTTTATGTGATGGCCATACAGAAAAGAAAAGGGTTATTCGTGGTTTCTGAATTGGTTGTGGGTGTATGGGATGGCCTGGATGAGTGTGAGATTTCCTTGCCTGAAATTTTGTCCCAGTCCTGCCCTGTTCTACATGATGGTTGTGCAGTCATGATACATGCATTAGCTAACAAAATATTAAATGAAAGTTATTAATGTGTCAATATGACGTGAGGTCCAGTTACCTGCGTGACACTAAAACAGGTAGTAGTAATGGGTACTTTTTACTTAAGAACATGTTAGAGCCCATACTTCTTTACTTTAACTTGAGTAAAAAAGTGTTATCAGTACTTCTACTTTTACCAGAGTATTTTTAAAGATGAGTATCTATACTTCTACTTGCGTAAAGGATGTGTGTACTTTTGCCATCTCTGGGGTATTTACAATAATCCATTTATAATGGTCCTGGTAAACCCTACGTTATGGGGACAAAATGCCCTCACAAAGATGGTAATAACCAAAATCCTTGTCCTTGTGGGCACATTTCGGTCCTCATGAGGAAACAAGATTATAAATAATACAGAATGAGCTATTATGAGATAGTAAAAATGCAGAAAGTTTCCTGTAAGGGGCAGGTTTAGGTGTAGGGTTGGTGTAGGGCAATATAAAATACAGTGTATACAGTCTAAAAACCATTACACCTATGGAGAGTCCCTACAATTCACAAAAACAAACATGTGTGTGTGTGTGTGCGTGTGTGTGTGTGTGTGTGTGTGTGTATGTGTGTGTGTGTGTGTGTGTGAGAGAGAGTGGTTTTGTGTTTGTATGTTTGTATGTTTATGTGTGTTAATGTTAGTGAAATGAGAAGCAGCTGCACTGGCTGGACTGGTTCTGTTCCTCCAGAGATTCAGGACTGAACATCCAGTTCAGACATCATGACAATATTCTATAATCAAACAAAAGAACTGATTATGTCAATTATTATCGTCATGGCTGCTTTTGTTCAAAAGTGTCACTTCTCATCAGAAACTTGAGCACATCACTTAAGACGCTGTGATGTGTGATTGACTTTAATGAAGTCACGTGCAATGTGACATCCAGAGAACTGTAATGAGACTGTATCTTTACTGTCACATGTGCACGATGTGTACAAACGGGTGAAGGAAAAGATGAAAGCGATACATGATATTTTGTGAGGTTCCTGATGAAAATAAGTGGCAAAAAACTCAAAATCTCAGTGCATGACAAAATAGACTGATCTTAAGGATGAGCACTTTCTCTGAATTCGTAGCATTTTGTTTAAGGAAGACAGCACACTGAACAGAGCATTGTCCACTAAACAGTGGCTCGAATGATCAGATGATCAGCAGAAACTCCTGCAGTAAATCATTCTACTGAATTAAAACATTCGTGACACTCAAACCCCGAGCTCCGGGCGAAACCCTCAGCAGGACGAACCAGCTCTAGCTCACGGCCTTATCTTCAGGCACATTGTTGTGTTGAGCTCGACAAACTGACATCAAGAAATTGACAGAATTCAAGGCTAAAGCAGGCGTATTAGCTGACAGATCATATAACTGTTGTGTTCCTGTTTCTCTGGGTTTGGTAACAGAAGCGTTTGTTCAGCCCTTAGTGTAAGAATAAGAAACCAGACTCAGTCGCTAAAACACCAGAGTAACACAATACAGCGACTGTACAGCGGCACATTCTTCTCCTCATCAGTGTTTGCGTCTTCTGAAAACATGATTCCAGTATATATTACAATATTAAACCTGTGACAGATGAACAATTCAAACTTAGAAAATGCTGTCATCTTCAGGTTTTAAGGAAACTGCAGACATTAAACTAGTAATGCATTACAGTAATCTATTCACAAACAGATGAATGCATAAACCAGCTTTTCTGAGACAGGAACAGACATGACAAAAGAACTTGGCTAATGCAGTATTCAATGTTCAATGCAAAGCTAAATGCAGTGTTCAGGATTACTTGGAAAGTGTGTAAGATCTGAAAAAACACTTACAGTCTGCTTACACACAAAATATTTACTTGTCACACAGTTTCTGAAAGCTGACACTGAAACAGCAGACGCACACACCAAACCTGCAAAACCAGACATTAATTCTCAGCCTTTGGCTCAGTTTTCAATTTCATAAAACACTTTTTGCAAAACACAACACACAATTATCTGTGTAACTGACACAAATCTAACAGGAATTAAAATTATGGCAAAGATGTTTGCAAATGTTTGCTTTTGAGATGTGTTTGTGATATTTTGAATTCATTGCTTCATTTTGCAAGAGATGTGAGGCATTTTACGTTTTGTGTGCAATTATTGGATTTGTGTGTAATGTTTTTAAAAAAAGAGGCAAAGTATTGAAAATATGTGTAAGCTTAAGAAAGTTGAGAATGTTGTTGGTGATATTTCCCCCGTGAAAGTTTGCAAGAAGAATGGCAGCCAGAAATCATGTTGGAGAAAATCAACAGCAGTTCAGAGAATGAAAAGACAATGCAGAAAGGCTGAGCGGATGTGGTGGAAGACGAAACTTGAAATTCACTATAGCATCTATCAGTGGTGGTCAGTAACGAAGTACAACTACTTCGTTACTGTACTTAAGTACATTTTTCAAGTATCTGTACTTTACTGGAGTAGTTTTATTTTGAGTAACTTTTACTTTTACTTCACTACATTCCAAAGCATAAGATCGTATTTTTTACTTCACTACATTTCATAAAACATATCGTTACTCCTTATAATACATCACGTGCTCCGAGATGCAGAAGCGGCGTATGATTCATGAACAAACTGATTCTTTTCAATGAACCTGTTCAATCGGTTCGCAAATCGCAACAAACGATTCATTCACGAATTGCAATGATCCGATTGCAGCTGTTCTCGAGTCGAAAACTCACTGATTCAAATGATCCGTTTAGAGCGAGTCTTCTTCAGTGAACTGAACTCACAAGTAAAGAACCGGGAGATCTTGTGAGCACGCGCTACTGATGCTGTGAAAAGTACGTTACTAATGTCGAATTTTAGGATTAATTATTGTAACTGAAAATAATATTTAGGTCAAAACTTTAGTTTTTTGTGAACTAAATCTGCTGTAAAGGGTGATCTATTTAAGCCCACTGAAATGCTTGAATGCAGACAGATCAACATCAGTGTCTCTAACGTTATGTTTTAGATCAAAAAACAAAACATTAAAATAACACCGATTAAATAAAATAACTCATGCACGTAACGGATGTATACCAGTAAGGGCTGTGTGTAAACCTCACTCCCTGACCTCAAAGAGGCGCCTCGTTCCTTGTTAGAGCGCCCGCCTCCGCCGGAATCCCGGGTTCGCGACCCGCTCGAGCAAGAACGAGTTAGGATGGTGTGGACCCGGGGAGATACACACGCTTCATATTCCCGCTGCTGTAACGTTAGCAGTTTTTAAATGCTATGCATTTAGACCTATGTGACGTCTGTTTTATATTGTTTATCAACAGTATACATTTTTATATTGTTTAGATCAACTAGCCGAGTAGACAGATATGAATGTTTATTCATAACCATACTGAAAATAAGTAAATATTGTTAGCTGATGCTAACTGTCTAGCTAACAAGCTTGCTGGTGCTAAGTTGAGGAATTTTGATCAAAATTTTTTGATATAAAGTCCAAATATCTTTATTCAGCCACCTAGATAGATTCCATCTGAGGGAAAAAGAAAGGATGTGATGTTCAGAACATAGTAACTACAGTAATTATCAGAGTGGAAGTGATGCCCTCCGGGGCATTTGGCCAGGGTGTTTTACACCACAGACAAGGTTTGAGAAGAAAAAAATCATTATGAAAATATAATTAGATTTTCCTTAAAATGTTCTTCCTAATTTCAGGCCTAATTCTCATGTCATATATAACTGACGTTCTGCAAAACAACAAGTTCTAAAACACTTTTTTCTTACTGGTGAAAATTAGATATCTTGACTCTATATAGTGGTTATTTTGGGAAAAACCCAGGTATTTTGGGCAGTAGGATTATAAAAATATATGCTAATATAAAATTAAATAAAGTAGTCAATATAAAATTGCAAAATAAATCTGTCTATCAGTACTTTTTTACTTAAGTACATAAAAAAATGAGTACTTTTGTACTTTCACTCGAGTAAAATTGAAAAAGCAGTACTTTTACTTTTACTGGAGTAATATTTTAGTATACGTATCTGTACTTTTACTCAAGTACTTGATCTGTGTACTATAAAGACAGCCTTCATGCTTTCAATGTAGAACTAGCCACAGCTAGACAGACCTTCTTCTCAAACCTTATAAACAGTAACTTAAACAACACTCGCACTCTTTTTGCTACTGTGGAGAGACTGACCCCGCCCGAGTCAGATTCCCAGTGAAATGCTCTCCGACAGCAAATGCAATTTGAGTTTGCTTCCTTCTTTTCTGAAAAGATCAATAATATCAGAAAGGAGATTGTCATATCTTCTAGTTTTGCAGAGGTCACACAAATTCGCCAGCAATTTCAAAAAGAAGTGACTATGTCTGTTTTTGAAGAAATTGATAGCAAAATGTTGGAAGAAATTATACTGCACCTTAAATCGTCAACCTGCTCTCTTGACACACTTCTCACATCTTTTTTCAAAAGTGTGCTTAACTGTTTAGAAGCAGATCTCTTAGAAGTGGTGAATGCCTCACTTCTTTCTGGGACTTTTCCAAACTCCCTGAAAACTGCAGTTGTTAAGCCCCATCTGAAAAAGCACAATCTTGATAACACCATGTTGAGCAACTATAGACCAATATCAAATCTTCCTTTCATAGGTAAGATTATTGAAAAGGTCGTTTTTAATCAGCTGAACAAATACTTAAATTCAAATGGATACCTGGACAATTTAAAATCTGGTGTCTGAGCACATCACAGCACAGAGACAGCGCTTATTAAGAGAATAAATTATATTTGGCTTAATTCTTATGCTGGCAAAATATCAGTGCTGGTACTACTAGATCTTAGTGCTGCGTTTGACACTGTCAATCATAGCATACTTCTATAGAGACTGGAAAACTGGGTCGGGCTTTCTGGGATGGTACACAAATGGTTCAGGTCATTATTAGAAGGGAGAGGTTATTATGTGAGTACAGGCGATCATAAGTCTCAGTGGACGTCCATGACAAGCGGAGTCCCTCAAGGCTCAATTCTTGCACCGCTCTTGTTTAGCCTGTATATGCTCCCTCTAAGTCAAATAATGAGAAATAACCAAATTTCCTATCACAGCTATGCTGATGATACCCAGATTTACCTAGCCTTGTCTCCAAATGACTATAGCCACATTGACTCCCTCTGCCAATGCACTGATGGAATTAACAGTTGGAAGGGCCAGAACATTTTTCAGTTAAACAAGGAGAAAACTGAAGTCATGGCATTTGAAAACAAAGATGAAGTTCTCAAGGTGAATACATACCTTGTCTCTAGGGTCAAACAACTAAAAATCAAGTCCAAAATCTTAGTTGCAGTAGTCATGTCAAAGCAGTAACTAAATCAGCATACTATCATCTCAAAAACATTGCAAGAATTAGTTATTTTGTTTCCAGTCGAGATTCGGAGAAACTTGTTCATGCCTTTATCACCAGCAGGGTGTATTACTGTACTGTATTACTGTAGTTTATAGTCACAGGCCGGCTCATAGCCTGTGGCAAAAATGAGGGGACACGCACAACAAGGTATAGGCCAAAAAAGGTTGTCTTTATTGTAAACCAAAGCTATTAACTTTAAACAAAGGAAAAGGAATGAGGTGTGATAATGTCATAATGTAAAGTGTATGCAAAGTGCATGGATGTGTGAATCTGTGTGTGTGTGAACATGACTGAGTGGAAACTAAGTAAAACTACAAAGGAACAACCAAAACAGGATCATACCTGGAGGAGCAGAGCGAGACAGAGTGGTTAGTGAAGCAGTTTAAATACCCTGAGCCCAGGTGGCTCCAATCACTAACGACCCTCCTCTGCCTACAGGAGGGAACCGCCTCGACAGAGGAGGGGCCGTGACACCCCTCCTTAAAATGAGGGTCCCACCCTCAGCCCAATATTTGGTCTAACATTTAAAACAATCCAAAGTTCCCCAAAAAAAAAAAGGATACCAATCCCAACTCCTAGCAGTCGCATCGTGTCCCTGGCTGACTGTTCGCCCCTCAAACTCGGCAGCCCTGGTACCTGGGGAGCAATTTAAGAGAAAGAGGTGCAGACAACCAGTAGGGGTCAGCAGAGAAGAGGTACTAGGTTAAAGGAGCACGGACAGGGCATCAGCAATGATATTATCCTTGCCACTAATATGTCTAATATCGAGGTTGAATGGTTGCAAGAACAAAGCCCACAGGCGCTGGTTGGGATTTTGCAGGGACTTAAGAAAAACGAGTGGGTTGTGGTCAGTGAAAATAGTTAAAGGGTCAAACTGGAACCGACATAGACTTCAAAGTGCTGTGCCCAAATGAGCCCTAAAGCCTCCTTCTCAATAACAGAGTAGTTTTGTTGATACTTATTAAATTTCCGGGAGAAAAACTGACTGGACACTCAACGTTGTCATCATTTTCCTGGAGAAGTACAGCCCCAGCACCGATTTGACTGGCGTCTACCTGCAATTTGAAAGATTTCCAAAATTTGGTGCTGCCAACACGGGTGCTAAACACAAGAGAGCCTTAACTGCATCAAATGCCTCTTGACACTGGGTGGACCAGATAAATTCAGCCTTGGCCTTCAACAAATTGGTCAGTGGGGACACTACTACCGAAAAGTTTTTACAGAAAGCACGGTAGTACCCCGCCATTCCCAGGAACCGCATCAGTTCTTTCTTTGTGGAGGGCTGTGGGAAATGCTTCACAGCCTGAACCTTAGCTTCCACAGGACAGACAAAACCCTGACCAACAACCTTGCCTAGGTATGTGACTGTAGCCTTGGCAAACTCACACTTTGCCAAATTGACAGTCAACCTGGCCCACACCAGTCTTTCGAACAGGGCTCGCACTCTCCGGACATGCTCCTCCCAGGAGTCCGAGTAGACAACTACGTCGTCCAAATACACGGCACACCCTTCCAGACCGGAGACCACCCGATTCATCAGCCTCTGGAAGGTGGCTGGAGCATTCCGCAAGCCGAAAGGCATAACTTTATAAGAGAATAAACCAGATGAAGTTATGAAGGCAGCAATCTCACAAGCTCTTTTGGTAAGAGGTACTTGCCAATATCCCTTTAAAAGATCAAATTTGCTAACATACTTTGCTGACCCAACTGATCAATGCAGTCCTCCATCCTAGGAAGAGGTAAGGTCTGCTTTGGTAACATTGTTAACTTTTCTATAATCAGTGCAGGGTCTGAAAGTGGAATCAGACTTTTGACCAGAAGACAGGGTGAAGCCCAATTTGAACAACATGGCTCAGCAATACCATTGTCCAACATATACTGCACCTCTGTTTCCAATTGCAGTCTCTTCTCCTCAGATACACGATAAAATCTCTGTTTGATAGGCTTAGCATCTCCGATGTCTATGTCATGTTCAATCAAGTGGGTTTTGATGGGGTGTCAGAAAACAAAACGGGGTAGTTTCTGATAAGAGCTACCAATTCACCACGTTTCTCAGAGTCTAAATGATCTACCAAAACCTCAAGGTTTTGCAAAGTCTGGGAGTTTTTCAGCCGACCTAGTAAGACCTCCTCTGAAAACATAACTACCTCCTCTTCTCCCCCCTCCACAAAGTTAAAGCCACAAGATGTAGTGACTGGAGCAGCAGTCAACGCTGACCTCACTGCTGGAGTGCCTTCACCTTTTCTTAGATCACGGGAGTGATAACCTTTTAACAGGTTCACATGGCACAATTTAGAGGACTTCCTATGACCAGGGGTTTCAATAAGATAGTTCAAATCTGACACTTTGCGCAACACAGTAAAAGGACCACTGTATTTTGCCTGAAAAGGTGAACTTACAAGAGGCAAAAGAGAACAAGTACATGATCACCGGGACTAAACTCACGCAGCTCAGCCTGTCCGTCATATCTCAATTTCATTTTCTTTTGAGAACATTCTAGTTTTTCTTTCGCCAATTCACCAGCCCTATACAACTTCAGCCTGAAACCATTGACATAGTCAATAAGGTTCCGAGGTGGTTCCTCAGGTAAACAACCATCCTGCAGCACTGCTAAAGGCCCACGCACCTTATGACCAAACACTAAGTCATTTGGGCTGAACCCTGTGCTTTCCTGCACTACTTCACGAGCAGCTAGTAGCAGCCAAGGTAACCCCTCCTCCCAATCTGCAGACAGTTCTGTACAGTATGCACGAAGCAAGGATTTTAAAGTTTGATGAAACCGTTCCAAAGCTCCCTGGCTCTGGGCATGGAACGCAGTAGACTTGTTGTGTTTAACTTTAAGCTGTTTGAGAACCTGAGAAAATAAATGGGAGGTAAAGTTAGATCCCTGATCTGACTGGATGATTTTTGGAATCCCAAATGTTGAAATAAATTGAGTTAACGCTTTAACTACTGATTTTGAAGTTAAAGGAAAAAGCTGACGGATATCTTGTTGCTTGACACATAACAGTTAATAAGTAGCTATGACCTGACTTGGACCGTGGTAAAGGCCCAACACAATCGATAATAAGATGCTCAAAAGGTTGCCCTATGGCTGGTATTGGATACAAAGGTGCTGGCTTTACAACTTGGTTTGGCTTGCTTGTGCGCTGACACGTATGGCAAGTTTTAATAAACTGAGCTACATCCCGCTTTAACCGTGGCCAGAAAAATAACGAGTATGCGATCATAAGTTTTGCGAACACCCATATGACCTGCCACATCACCATGTGAAGTTTGCAACACTTTATTTCGCAGTAGTAGGTACAACTATTTGAAAAACGGGTTCTCCTAGACCCCGATCACAGTGTGGAACCCATTTCGGACCAACAGCCCATCAAGAAGAAAATAACACTGAGCAATGTTCCTCACCACTGAATCAGGAACAACTTTATCAAACAGATCAGCCAAGGTAGTATCTGCCTTTTGCTCAGCCATCAATGAATCTCTAGAACTAGTCAACTGCTCTGTCTGGAGTTTAACTGGCAACTCAAGACTTTCTGGTTTACTCTCAGCCTCCTTACGAGAGGCAGCGCGGGTAACAGCACAAACTGGAAATACATCAGGAGACACACAGCTGCAATCTGGAAATACCTTTGCAGGGGGCACAGAAGGTTGCTTCTTAAAGATGTTTATTTTGCCATCTGCCCACACCTTACTACCCGCCAAGTCATTCCCCAAAATCATGTGGACTCCCTCTACTGGCAACTGGGGTCGAACCCCAACAGCTACATCGCCCTCTACCAGACCACATTTAAGGGTAACTTCATGCAAAGGAGAAGAGAATGGAGCTAAGCCCATGCCGCATACCATTACACAACTGCCAGTATCAGACTCCTTAGAGAACGGCAAAACAGATTCCAGAATAAACGAATCTAGAGCCCCAGTGTCTCTTAAGATCTTAATTGGAACATTTTGGTTGCCATCTACCAGGGACACTACACCATCTGAAATAAAGGCCGAAAAATCACAGTAAGAAGACTGAGAACCAAACTCAACCAATGGCTGAAAAAGCTCACCCCGGTGGTCAGAGGCTGTAACAGGAGCTGCCATCACAACAGGTTTAACTTGACCAAACTTTTTTGATTTCAGTAGAGGACAATCCTTCTTCCAATGTCCTTCAACTAAACAGTAGCGACAGGTATTAACATTAACTGGTGCTTTAGGTCCCCCAGAACCAAACTTCTGCGGAGGCCTTTGGAAAAAAGCTCCAGAAAAAGATGTCCTACTATTCCTAGGAGTACAATTATTTCTATGGTGCATGTCACTGTTTGACTCAAAATGGCTTTTGTGTGTTAGCCTGTACTCATCTGCAAGAACTGCTGCATCACTTGGAGACTTAACTTTACGTTCATTGATGTATGTAGCAACCTGGTCAGACACAGAATTTTTGAACTGTTCTAACACAATCAAGTTAAACAGACCCTCAAAAGTGCTAACTTCAGAAGCTGTACACCAACGATTAAATGCAGAAGTCAAATCACGAACAAACTCAGAATAGGTTTGTGAATCTAGCTTTTTCCTATAACGAAAACGTTGACGATATGCCTCCGCACAAGCTCGTGACCTTCAGAACTGCTGATTTAACTTTACCATAAACTTTACTGTCGGCTACACTCAGTGATGAAAAGCCTCACGTGCTTTACCTGTAAGTACACATTGCAACAACATAGTCATGTCCAAATCTGACCAAGCTCTAGCTTCCGCAAATACGCTCAAATAAAGTGAAGTATGTATCTGGATCGGACTCATCAAATTTAGGCAACAAACGAAGATTCTGTGAAACATCAAACTGTGATACTCCTTCTGGTCTATTGGCATTTTGCAATCGTGCTATTTCTAACTGCATTTGCAACAGCTCCCTCTGCTGCTCAAAAGTTAATGACGGGCTAGAATGAAAGCTTGCACCCTCACTACTAGCAGACTGACCCAAAAAACACCTACTTCTCAAGACCCTGCTTTAATCCAGCTTTAACCGCTTTCTTTAAGTTTTTATCAACAATCTCAATCTGATAATGTTCAGCAATTTCAAATAACTGCTCCTTAGTACACAACTCTAAGGCTAACTCTGAAGGAGCCTGAACAAAACTACTCAGAACAGAAGACATTTTCCTCAACTAATACAACTATTACAAATGTCCCAAAAAAAAACACAACTCACCTGCTGCCAGTCTGGGTTTAAGGACAGGAGCCACACCCCACTATTCTCCAAAAACAGCTAACTAACTTGCCCCTGGTCTTCGTGCAGTCACATGTGGTGGGGTTTTATGCACACAAAACCAGTGGATTGGAAAAGACAACCAGAAACTGGCGGCCCCCCCATATCCACGGAGGTGCTCCCGAGCCGATGTAGGGGAAAGGGGAAATGGAAGCTCTACCCACGTTCACTGCCACCTAAAACAAAAACACCACGAGCCTCCTATTGACACTCGCTGATAAGCCTCAACAGGAGAGGACTCCCACCTGAACAAAAACCCAGAAAAGGCCCAAAGTGAATTGCTAACCAAACTTAGCTACAAAGCTAACTAAACAAAAGGAACATATGGCTCTCAACGCTCTCTCCAACAAATTTGGCCCAACCAAAGCATCCCCTCAAACAAAAGTTTGGCAATCTGAACTAAACTAAAAAACTACTAACCCAAGTTAGTACACTCCAAAACAATAATCAAATAGGCCAATCTACAAATAAACAAACGTATCAATGATAAGACAAAGACAAACTAGACAAAACCGTTAATCAACTGTGACAAAATGTTAAAGTAAAATACTAAAGTAAGACTAAAGTACAATTCACTTTAACTTAAGGACGAGCCCCCACTTGTCACAGGCGGCTCATAGCCTGTGGCAAAAATGAGGGACACGCACAACAAGGTATAGGCCAAAAAAGGTTGTCTTTATTGTAAACCAAAGCTATTAACTTTAAACAAAGGAAAAGGAATGAGGTGTGATAATGTCATAATGTAAAGTGTATGCAAAGTGCATGGATGTGTGAATCTGTGTGTGTGTGAACATGACTGAGTGGAAACTAAGTAAAACTACAAAGGAACAACCAAAACAGGATCATACCTGGAGGAGCAGAGCGAGACAGAGTGGTTAGTGAAGCAGTTTAAATACCCTGAGCCCAGGTGGCTCCAATCACTAACGACCCTCCTCTGCCTACAGGAGGGAACCGCCCCTGCGAAGCAGAGGAGGGGCCGTGACACAATGCACTGATGGAATTAACAGTTGGAAGGGCCAGAACATTTTTCAGTTAAACAAGGAGAAAACTGAAGTCATGGCATTTGAAAACAAAGATGAAGTTCTCAAGGTGAATACATACCTTGTCTCTAGGGTCAAACAACTAAAAATCAAGTCCAAAATCTTAGTTGCAGTAGTCATGTCAAAGCAGTAACTAAATCAGCATACTATCATCTCAAAAACATTGCAAGAATTAGTTATTTTGTTTCCAGTCGAGATTCGAGAAACTTGTTCATGCCTTTATCACCAGCAGGGTGTATTACTGTAATGTTCTCCTTCCAAAGAAGAGCATTAGACAGCTGCAGCTCTTCCAGAACACTCATTCTGACCAGAACCAGAACATCTGAGCATCTCACACCAGTCCTCAGGTCCTTACACTGGCTTCCAGTTACATTTAGGATTGATTTTAAAGTACTATTACTCGTTTATAAATCCCTCAATGGCCTAGGACCTAAACACATTGCAGATATGCTCACTGAATATAAACCTAACAGAGCACTCAGATCAGAAAGATCGAGTCAGTTATATATACCAAGGGTTCACACAAAACAAGTGGAGTCTGCTTTTAGTTATTATGCCTCCCGCAGTTGGAATCAGCTTCCAGAAGAGATCAGATGTGCTAAAACATTAGCCACATTTAAATCCAGACTCAAAACTCATCTGTTTAGTTGTGCATTTGTTGAATGAGCACTGTGCTACGTCCCAACTGATTGCACTATGTATAATCATTTTCTATTCTTAACTGTTTTAAATTAATTTAAAATCAATTTTTATATTATTTAGTTTTTTATTGTTGTGATTGTTTTTTTTGTTTGTTCTTGTTTTTTAATTCCTTGTTTTTATTATTATTTTTAATGTCTATTTCACTTCCATTTATATAAAGCACTTGAAATTATCACCGTGTATGAAATGTGCTATATAAATAAACTTACCTTGTCTTGCCTTAAGCAGCTGAATAAAACTGTAAGCTCATTTAATAATAAAAAAACAATATTGCCTTAAACCATATTTATAAGTACCTTAACGTAGAATTAAATACAAACCCGATTCCAAAAAAGTTGGGACAGTGTACAAATTGTGAATAAAAACAGAATGCAATGATGTGGAAGTTTCAAATTTCAATATTTTATTCAGAATACAACATAGATGACATAGCAAATGTTTAAACTGAGAAAATGTATCATTTTAAGGGGAAAATAAGTTGATTTTAAATTTCATGGCATCAACACATCTCAAAAAAGTTGGGACAAGGCCATGTTTACCACTGTGTGGCATCCCCTTTTCTTCTTTTTATAACAGTCTGCAAACGTCTGGGGACTGAGGAGACAAGTTGCTCAAGTTTAGGAATAGGAATGTTGTCCCATTCTTGTCTAATACAGGCTTCTAGTTGCTCAACTGTCTTAGGTCTTCGTCACATCTTCCTCTTTATGATGCGCCAAATGTTTTCTATGGGTGAAAGATCTGGACTGCATGCTGGCCATTTCAGTACCCGGATCCTTCTACGCAGCCATGATGTTGTAATTGATGCAGTATGTGGTCTGGCATTGTCATGTTGGAAAATGCAAGGTCTTCCCTAAAAGGAGACGACATCTGGATGGGAGCATATGTTGTTCTAGAAGTTGGATATACCTTTCAGCATTGATGGTGCCTTTCCAGATGTGTAAGCTGCCCATGCTACATGCACTCATGCAACCCCATACCATCAGAGATGCAGGCTTCTGAACTGAGTGCTGATAACAACTTGGGTTGTCCTTGTCCTCTTTAGTCCGGATGACATGGCGTCCCAGTTTTCCAAAAAGAACTTCAAATTTTGATTCGTCTGACCACAGAACAGTTTTCCACTTTGGCACAGTCCATTTTAAATGAGCCTTGGCCCAGAGAAAACGCCTGCGCTTCTGGATCATGTTTAGATATGGCTTCTTTTTTTACCTATAGAGTTTTAGCCGGCAACGGCGAATGGCACGGTAGATTGTGTTCACCGACAATGTTTTCTGGAAGTATTCCTGAGCCCATGTTGTGATTTCCATTACAGTAGCATTCCTGTATGTGATGCAGTGCCGTCTAAGATCACGGGCATCCAGTATGGTTTTCCGCCTTGACCCTTACGCACAGAGATTGTTCCAGATTCTCTGAATCTTTGGATGATATTTTGCACTGTAGATGATGATAACTTCAAACTCTTTGCAATTTTTCTCTGAGAAACTCCTTTCTGATATTGCTCCACTATTTTTCGCCGCAGCATTGGGGGAATTGGTGATCCTCTTCCCATCTTGACTTCTGAGAGACACTGCCACTCTGAGAGGCTCTTTTTATACCCAATCATGTTGCCAATTGACCTAATAAGTTGCAAATTGGTCCTCCAGCTGTTCCTTATATGTACATTTAACTTTTCCGTCCTCTTATTGCTACCTGTCCCAACTTTTTTGGAATGTGTAGCTCTCATGAAATCCAAAATGAGCCAATATTTGGCATGACATTTCAAAATGTCTCACTTTTAACATTTGATATGTTATCTATATTCTATTGTGAATAAAATATAAGTTTATGAGATTTGTAAATTATTGCATTCCTTTTTTATTCACAATTTGTACAGTGTCCCAACTTTTTTGGAATCGGGTTTGTATATAAAAATGAAATATAGAAATAAATACCTATACACTCTCTTAAAACATATTGTGCAGCTAAAATTGAACTGCATTGGGAAGGGATCAAATTAATTAGAATCAGAATCAGCTTTTATTGCCAGGTATGTTTACACATACGAGGAATTTGTTTTCATGACAGAAGCTTCCACAGTGCAACAGAACAAAAAACTGATAATAAAATAATAATAAAAAATACAACAAGTAAATAAGGAATAAAAATATACAAATTGACAATTGTATGTACAGGTATATTATGTGCAAAATGAAATGTAGACTAAGTATGTGTGTTAGATAAATAAGTGTATAAGTGTATAATTATATAAATAGATTGCTTGGGGAAAGAAACCGTTTCTGTGTCTGGTCGTTCTGGTGCTCAGAGCTCTGTAGCGTCAACCAGATGTAACAGTTCAAAGAGGGAGTGTGCTGGATGTGAGGGGTCCAGAGTGATTTTACCAGCCCTTTTTCTCACTCTGGATAAGTACAGTTCTTGGAAAGTAGGGAGGATTGTACCAATGATTTGCTCAGCAGTCCGAACTACCCGCCGTAGTCTTCTGTGGTCAGATTTGGCAGCTGAGCTGAACCAGACAGTTATTGATGTGCAGATTCAATGATGGTGGAGTAGAACTGTTTCAGCAGCTCCTGTGGCAGGTTGAACTTTCTCAGCTGGCGAAGGAAATACAACCTCTGCTGGGCCTTTTTAACAATGGAGTCTATTAACTCAAATATTACGTCATTAACTAATATCATTAGCACTTGTGTGTGTGCAATTTGCATTTCAAATGAAGAAACATCACACAGTAAAAATATAACAAAATATAAACCTCCTTAAATCCAAACGAAACATACAGTGAACACAGTGCAACAACATTTCATAACAAAATGTAACATTATATGCCACAAGCAGAGCATTCTGGGAAACCTGCTGTATGTCATTTAGTTTGAGCTCTGAGAGAGAGAGACGATGTCAGGGCACAGGTTGTGATGCAAGCTTTCCTCCTCAGGAAGGTCAAGATGTTTCTGGTAAATCTTAGGGCTCCACCTAAAGATTCTGGAGACTTTCCAAAAATGCAGGGTGTGGATGTGTTTGCATTAGATGTGTTAGCTAATTTAATTCTTTCATTTGTGTGATTCAGCTTTCAAAATCACAGCAAAAGACCTGAGGAACGACATTCCTGGAGAAACCCAACCACACACACACACACACAGCAGCAGTGATGTTTTATTTGAGATTTAAATTCCAGGCCGATGACACACATTAGATGCTATATAAGATAGTGCCTCATTGATATCATTATTTTTATCGTTATTTCAAAAAAATACATTTCCCTCCAGCAGCAAGGTTCAAGGACCCGTATTTGTATGAATAACACACCGTGCTGTAATGTAGTGAAATGTTTCTTGTTTCACAGTTCAACAAGAACCAAAAACAAATTAAGATCATACACACACATAAGCATTTGTTTATTTATTTATTGGTTCATTTAACAGGGACGATGCAGTATAACATTGCTACAACATCAAGCAGCCGATGCTCCACATATAGGCTTCTAGCCAAAGGCTAATTTGCAGCCCCAGTCCCTGGTTAGGCTTTTTTAACAACAGCAAGACAATAATCACAAAGAAGGGAAATACAATTAAAAAAGCTGAGACTGTGTACGACCATCAGTGTTCACAAACCTGCTTTTGTTTGAAACACTTTTTCAAATTTGTTTGAAAAATGTTCAGCTCTGTTTGCATTTTCAGTTCAACTGGCAGGCTGTTCCAAAGCAGTGTACCTTGAACTGAAAATGTGGATTGTGCAAATTTAGTTTTTCTCTTTGGTACTATACAATTCTGATTAGTTGCACCTCTTGTAGTGATCCCCTTACTACTCTCTTTTGATATTAATGGGCATATCATTTCTGGAGCAAGATTATTTACACATTTAAAAACCATTTTAATAAGAGACAAATTGATACAATTTTCAAAACTAAGCAAACTATATTTTTGTACAATATTACAATGATGCCATCTATTTGGTTTCTTATCCAAGATTTTTAGTGTTTGTTTATATAGAGATCTAACAGGTTTGATAGTCAGTTGAGAAACCTGACTCCAGACAGTGACACAAGATAAGATAAATGTGAAAAGACCATTGCATGCATGTATAACTTTGCTGCTTTTGGAGATATGTAGGGTCTAATCGTGTAAAAACAATTCAAATTTGTTCTGATTGTTCTACACAGCCTCTTTACATGCATATCAAATTTCAAATGAGAATCTAAAATAGCACCTACATATTTAAAATTATTAACTGTCTCTATTGCTTTTTGATTGATCTTAATAATAAAACCACTCATTTCCTTCCGTCTAATTAAAAAACACATTGAGACAGTTTTTGAACAGTTCAAGGTCAAACAGTTGTTTTGCAGCCAATGTGACACACCAGTCATTTCATTTGTTAATATATCTGCAGCTGCGTGTGGAGTCTGTGCTGATACATAAATTACTGTGTCATCTACATATAACTGACATTTAGTTAGCTTGCAACAATTTGGTAAATCATTGACATATAAGGAAAACAACAATGGACCCAAAATTGACCCTTGTGTGAGACCCATCTCATTGTTTCGTAATAATAAAATATAGCAGAAAAACTGTCAAGATAAATACATTTGAATACATATTGTGGCATAGTGGCTTGTACAATTGTTATTGCAGCAAAAACCTGCAATTAAACAAACTGTTAAACCAAAAAGCAACAAAAAATTTCACAGTTTATGAAACCATTCGAGTCCCAAATATTAAGAAATGCAAATTTTTGAAACTACATTAAAGCCTATGCCAGACAAACTGAAGTCAACCAAATGTTGTCCCAACTAGTCAACTAGACAATCATCTCCAAGCATTTCCAGCCTGGTCTCGTAGTTTATTTGTAGCTATTAATTTACAACATTCAGAAGTTTTGTTTTATTTGATGCAGAAATATTCAATTTTTATATGTTGAAACATCTGTGGTGTATTTGTTGGCTCTACTATGCTGTCACAGCATAGCTGAGAAAACGCCCCAGTTCAGGAATCGTAGGTATTTGTAAGGTTTTAAAGTGTCGTCTTGTTTAACATTGTGTAATCTGTTGAAATGAGCTGGTAGAAGAAATCACACAGAGCAGAACGAAACCTTTCTTTTTCTTATGAAGTAACTGCATACGTAATTGCCACATGTATGTTCTGTTTTGGGTTTTGTTCTAGTTTTCTGTGTTTGACCCAGTTTCTTTTGTTCCCATTTTCCCGTCATTAGTTAGCGTCCATGGTTTCAGATTGGTTCACAGCTGTTTCTGTTCACTCTGATTAGATCCTAGTGTGTTTAAGCCCTGTGTTCAGTTCGGTTCGGTTCAGTCATCCATTACTGATGCTTTCTACACGTTGTTTTGTTCTGTGGTCGGTGTGTCCCGAGTGTTGTTTAATAGACTTTTAAAACTGCTGCCACAAGGTCTTGTTCATTTAATTTTCATTCAGTTGGTGAAAATAATCAAAACGTCAATGCTATATGTTTGTACATCCAAGCCTTGATGAGTTTATTGGCTGAGCGAGGCATTTGACATTTAGTGAATTAACTAAATTAAATTCAATATTATTTGTATAGTGCTTTTTATGATAAAATCGTTGCAAAGCAGCTTTACAGGAAATTAAGTTTCTACAATAGATTTATATATTGCAGAAATGTAATATATTTAACTTATGGCAAAATATGGTTAATTCTGTATATTGTCCGAGGGGTTGTCATCATCTATTCTCAGGTGTTCGGTCATCTCAGATCATTTAAAGGTTGGATCCAGACTGAAGCTTGTGTAATTATGGGATGTTAATCCCGTGGCAGAAACAGAGATACAAATAGAGACATTATTAGCTTAGATGTTGTCCCATCCAAGCAAAAAATTTGGTTCAACCTAAGCTAAAGCATAATAATGTGCATTTGATCAGATATAACTGCAGTACAAGATTATGAAATCCGTTGTATGAATGCTTTTCTAAAGAGATGAGTCTTTTAGAGCCTGTCTACAGCTGGACATACTGTTTTTCCACGCACTTCTAAAGACTTCCAAGTTAGTTTTTCTCCATTTGCGCTCAAGAATACGAGTTTCTTTCTTGAGAGAATGGGTATAACTGTTGTACCATGGCGCAGCAAGTTTTTCTCTAACCTTTTTTAATTTGACGGGGGCAACAGTTTCTAACGTATTAGAGAAGATAGTTCCCATGTTGCTAGTAATTGTGTCTAGTTCATCTGTATTTATGGGTACACAGAGCAGTTGAGATAAATCAGGCAGGTTATTGGTGAATCTGTCTTTAGTGGCTAGAATAATAATTCTGCCTGGACGATAACGCGGAGCCATATAGTTAATATCAGTAATATGCAGCATGCATGATACAAGGAAATGGTCAGTAACATCATCACTTTGAGGTACGATATCTATATCAGTAAGATCAATTCCATGTGATATTATTAAATCTAGCGTATGATTAAAACGATGTGTGGGCCCGATGACGTTTTGCTTGACACCAAAAGAGTTTATTAGGTCAGTAAACGCAAGTCCTAACGCATTTGTATTATCAACGTGAATGTTAAAATCTCCAACAATTAGTGCTTTATCAGCATTAACCAATAGGTCTGAGAGGAAATCTGCAAATTCTTTTAGAAAATCTGTATATGGCCCTGGCGGTCTGTACACAGTAGCCAGAGCAAGAGATAGGACAGATTTATTTTGCATATCTGACAGTGTAACATTAAGCATAAGTATTTCGAATGAGTCAAACCTGTATCCTATTTTCTGAGTAACATTGAGAATATTGACACCGCCGCCATGACCAGTCTGATGAGGCTCATGCTTATAACAGTAGCTTGGTGGAGTAGATTCATTTAGACCAAAATAATCATTTGTTTTAAGCCAGGTTTCAGTCAGACTATCACAGATCTGGTCTATGAACTTCCTTTAACTCACCACCAGAGGTCACTCGCTCACCACATGGACTCTTGCACTACACTACTGTTGTACGTCACCCACGAACTACAATTCCCATCATCCACTGCACTGACGGCACACACACAGCTGATTGCACTGAACACACTCTTTATAAGCCTTGGACTTCCTCTCTGTCATCGCCGAGTATTGTATAGTATACATCCTAGCGATAGCTACTCTACAGGGCCCACTCAGTGTTTATAGTGTTGTCTTGCCTTGCCTTGCCTTGCCTGTTTTCTTGTGTTTTGATACCTGCTCTTGTACCTGGATTATCTCTCTGCCTTGCCCTGTTGGATATTGTTCGCAGAACGCAGACCTGCGCTTGCCCTAGGATTACTCTCTGTCTTGTGAGGGATTTACATTTTTCTAACTCATAGTAGTTATATTATACTATGAATATAATCAATATGTGATGATTTTTATGGGATTGTTTATTAAAGTTTAATTACAGTGCTTGCTGGGAGTATAATGCTATGAGCTGTAACTGATGTGTTTTTTGATACATTGTGGAATGTAATGTGACGTAATGTGTAAGTAGCCTTGTGTGCAGAGAAAAATCACAGAGGGGCAGTTTGAAGAAGCTACAAGCACATAGAAAACAAAGAAGTACACACTGTGAGAACATTCTGTACCAAGGACCCAAAGGGAACAAAGGGAGAAGAATGTTGGAGATGCTGGTTGGACGGTTCTGGCGGCCACCGAGAAAAGGACACAAGTCGACACAATATCTATAAATACTTTGTGAAATATTGCCCTGGTGTTGCTTCTTTGTAAGACTCTTGTCTGAGAAACAACCCAGCTGAATTTTTGATGACTTCTGATTAATAAACTTCAATACCTTTTTGACATGAGCAAGCCTTCCTTCGATTTTTGATCACGCAGGACGATTTGAAGTCCAACACTTGCCATATATAAACCTGTTTGCCAATGTGTGACCCATGCTTGTTTCCGACCATGCCTCCTAATAAAGCCTTGCAAATGGATCCTCATGCCTCACGTCTTGTTCGCCCCGTAACACAGACAGAGTACATCAAAACTATTATCTGTGATCCTTTCATTTACAATAACTGCTTTGGGTGTGAGTGACCGGATGTTTAAAGACCCAAGCTTTAAAAATTGTTTTTGTTCATTTATTTTGCATTTTTCTGGTTTAATCACAATCAGATTGTTTCTAGATCCTGCATTACATTTATATTTTGACCTCCATATTCAGTGATCAGACACAGTTTGCATAGATTGGACACTGCACGTACCTCTATCATTTAAGTGGGTAGAACAAAAGTCATCATAGCAGTTATTGAAAAACTGGTTTTCTAGTCAGATGGAGCGTAGCGTCGTGGAGATGAATTAACTACCTCGCATTGGCAAAAAAAATTGAGTTACATTTACAGTATAACAATTAAAACAATAGTTATGAGAACATGCAAATCTGAACACATAAAGTTGGCTTGGATATAGTATAACTCAGATTTGTTTTTCATAATTGTAACACACATTATCTACTAAAAGATATCCAACAAACAAAGAGTTTCAAATAAAAAGCAGATGGTGATATTCTGCTGAACGCAGGACACACAGCTCTCTTTCTTTCTTTACATGAGAGTCATGACAGAACAGCACATGCACACAAACAGATACCTTATTTAGATTAAATCAGACATAAAAAATAATGAACAATGATAAAATACACTCTACACTGTAAAATGAGTTTTTGCTGGTAAGTTTACATTTGGATAGACTGTCATGTTGACAGCTTCTAAAAACAAACAGCTTTTACATATGGCAACCTATAACTGTAGAGACATACATAACATGGACAAATCATCTGTACTGTCGCTATTACTGCTGCGGGTTCATGAATACAATACCTAAGCGCTTTATAGCATGCGAAGGTGTTTTGTAACCTGTCAAAAGATGAGTCAGCTTTATTAGCGCAGTGTTTTAACATGTTATTCTCAAGCAGCTTTACAGAAACCATTACAGAAATTCTGTATGGAGGCAGCGATAGCAAAAAACATAATATTTAATCATATGAATAATGATTCATTCATTGATAATGAATCATTAATTGATAAAATAATGATTAATTAATTTATTGTTATTGCATTATATTAATGTGTATCTAAGAGTAAAAACGCTTTACGATATAGGTTAACATTAGTTAACTACATTAACAAAATATACTAATACATTTTTTAAATGGAACATTGTAATTGATAATATCAGTTAATGTCAGTTAACAAAGATCAATAAATGTTATATAAAATATGAGTATTGTTCACTGTTGGTTACTACATTACATATTGTTAACAAATGAGACTTTATTATGAAATATATTGAAAAATATATTGATGTATGTCAAAAATGGCATGCTAACATGTCTTGAATAAGCAGAATGTTCTAGATCTCTCTCTCTCTCTCTCTCTCTCTCTCTCTCTCTCTCTCTCTCTCACACACACACACACACACACACACACACACACACACACAGCTGGTTCAGCCCTTTTACTGGTAAAGATGATTGACAGGCACAATCCTTCTGTTTAGACATCATAAAATGCCACATGATTCAAAACTAAGTAAATTAACAGGATGAATATTCACATTAACTTTGAATCTCATCAGCTGAACTCAGATTAATTAATTATTAATAATGAATTATTAATATAGTCATGTTTATGAGAAACGGACATGTTTTTCCCATCCTGATGTTTGAGAATACAGGTGCATCTCAATAAATTAGAATTTCATTAAAAAGTTAATTTATTTCAGTAATTCAACTCAAATTGTGAAACTCGTGTATTAAATAAATTCAGTGCACACAGACTGAAGTAGTTTAAGTCTTTGGTTCTTTTAATTGTGATGATTTTGGCTCACATTTATCTAGAATATGGTGACATGCCAATCAGCTAATCAACTCAAAACACCTTCAAAGGTTTCCTGAGTCTTCAAAATGGTCTCTCAGTTTGGTTCACTAAGCTACACAATCATGGGGAAGACTGCTGATCTGACAGTTGTCCAGAAGACAATCATTGACACCCTTCACAAGGAGGGTAAGCCACAAACATTAATTGCTAAAGAAGCTGGCTGTTCACAGAGTGCTATATCCAAATCAAATCAAATCAAATCAAATCACTTTTATTGTCACATCACCACAGCACAAGTGCCTTGGTGAGTGAAATTCTTATGAGCGTGCTCCAGACAGTGCAAAAAATAAAAAATAAAATTTACATATGGACAGGCAGTGCAAAAAAAAACTGCACTGGAGCATTTACAGTGCTCCAGACAGTGTAAAAACAACAACAATTTACATATGGACAGTACATATTTACAGACTGTACAGAAGACAATGTGCAAAATACACATACATATACTCAGTACACATAGTGTACTATAAAGACACACTCAATGATCAGCGACACATTATACAATCAGATATACATCTACATTATGTACAGTATCTATACATAATGTAGTCTATACATAGTAATAATGTGAGGTGCAACAGATTATAAATTAACAGCAGATTGGTTGAGCAGCAGTGCAAAGGTGCAACAGATTATTCATATGCAGTGTCGTGGATGTGCATTGTATGGTGTCCAGTGATAGCAGATAGGTTGTGTTAGTGCAGTGTGTGCGTGTAGTCCAGTTGAACTGTGTTAAAGTGCAGTGCATGGCATGTTGTGTGAGTGGGAGTGTGTTGTAGGGTGGGTCATTTCTGACTGTTCATTAGCCTGATAGCCTGAGGGAAAAAGCTGTCCCTCAGTCGGCTAGTGCGCGTGATCGGATGCTGTGGAAACGCCGCCTGAGGGCAGCAGAGAGCAGACTGTGGACGGGTGGCTGGAGTCTTTGATAATCCTCCGGGCTTTCCTTGTACACCGCCTGGTGTAGATATCCTGGAGGGAGGGAAGCTCACCTCCAACAATGTGGCGGGCAGTTTGCACGACCCTTTGCAGAGCCCTGCGGTTGCCAGCGGTGCTGTTTCCAAACCAGGCGGTGATACAGCCGGTCAGGATGCTCTCCACAGTGCAGGTGTAGAAGGACCTGAGGATTCTGGGGCTCGTTCCAAACTTCCTCAGCCGTCTCAGGAAGAAGAGACGCTGATGTGCCTTCTTCAGCACTGCATCTGTGTGAGCAGACCATGTGAGATCCTCGGTGATGTGAACGCTGAGGAACTTAAAGCTGCTCACCCGCTCCACAGGTGTCTTGTCAATGGTGATGGGTGTGTGTTCTCTGCTCTGTCTCCTGTAATCCACCACCAGCTCCTTGGTCTTGTCGATGTTGAGTGAGAGGTGGTTCTCCTGACACCATTTAGTCAGGGTACTCACCTCCTCTCAGTAGGCCGTCTCATCGTTGTCGGTGATCAGGCCTATCACCGTTGTGTCATCAGCAAATTTGACGATGACATTCGAGCTGTGTGTAGCTGTACAGTTGTGTGTGTACAGGGAGTACAGGAGTGGGCTGAGGATGCAACCCTGCGGAGCACCAGTGTTGAGGATCAGGGGAGATGATGTGTTGTTGCCCATTCTGACCACCTGACTTCTGCCTGTCAGGAAGTCCAGGATCCAGCTGCACAGAGATCTGTTCAGTCCTAGAGTCTGGAGCTTCGCAACCAGTGTGGCAGGCACTATGGTGTTAAATGCCGAACTATAATCCACGAACAGCATCCTCACATAGGTGTTCTTATTTTCCAGGTGGGAGAGAGCAGTGTGCAGGGTGAAGGCAATAGCATCGTCTGTGGAACGCAGTTACTGCGGTATGCAAATTGTAGTGGGTCCAGTGAAGCAGGCAGCACAGAGCAAATGTAGTCTCTGACAAGCTTCTCAAAACACTTGCTGAAGATGGGGTCAGAGCAACGGGCCTCCAGTCATTCAAGCATGTGATTTTATTTTTCTTTGGTATGGGCACAATGATGGATTTTTGAAGCACGAGGGAACCACAGACAGAGAGAGGGACAGATTGAAAATGTCTGCAAAACCCCAGCTAGCTGGAAAGCGCATGCTTTGAGCACACGGCCTGGTATACCATCTGGGCCTACACGGCTTTACGGATGTTCACCCGTTTAAAGGATCGGGTTACGTCCGCGACAGAAAGCGTGAGTGGACTGACCTCTTCTGCGGCAGCCGCTGCAGCGCCTCTGTGTGTGCGGTGTTATCAGCCTCGAACCGAGCATAAAGGTGTTGAGCTCGTCCGGTAGAGGCGGCAATGTTCACAGTTGCTGGTTTATTCCCTTTAAAGCCTGTGATGTTGTTGATGCCCTGCCAGATGCTTCTTGGGTTATTGTTGTTGAAGTGTTCTTCAACTTTGTTTTTATATGTTCGTTTGGCTGCTTTGATGGATCTCCTGAGATCGTAACTGGCTTGTTTCCGATCGTCAGTGTTTCCGGATTTAAAGGCAGATGTCTGCACTGACAAGGCTGATCGAACATCGCTGTTAATCCACGGTTTTTGGTTGGGGTAGATACGGATTGTTTTGGTCGGAACTACATCATCTATACACTTCCTGATGAAACACGTGACCGTATCTGAATACGCCTCTATGTCGTCTTCAGACGCTGCCCGGAACATGTCCCAGTCCACGTGATCAAAACAGTCCTGTAGTATAGCGTCCGATTGGTCCGACCAGCAATGAAGTGTCCTGAGGGCGGGTGCTTCACGTTACAGTTTCTGCCTATAAGCAGGCAGGAGCAGAACGGAAGAGTGATCTGATTTGCCGAAAGGTGGGCGGGGGAGGGACTTGTATGCGTCCCGGAAAGGGGAGTAACAATGGTCGAGTGTACGATCTCCACGCGTGTTAATGGTGACGTGTTGAAAGTATTTTGGAGCTATTGTTCTGAAGTTGGCTTTGTTAAAGTCCCCCGTGTTAATAAAAGCTGCATCTGGGTGCGCGGTTTCCTGCTCACTTATATTCCTGTACAGTTCCTTGAGTGCCTGGTCTGTGTTGGCTTGGGGGGGGGATATAAACAGCCGTGATTATGATGGCTGTAAAATCCCTCGGTAGCCAGAATGGTCGACACAGAAGCGTATGAAATTCCAGATCAGGGGAGCAGAAGGATTTAAAAGAGTGTATGTTCCTTTCATTACACCATGAGTTGTTGATATAGAAACAAACACCTTCACCTCTGCTTTTCCTGTGAGCTCCTTTGCTCTATCCGAGGAGAAGCCCGTGAGCTCGATGGCTGAGTCTGGAACCATCGCAGACATCCAGGTTTCTGTGAGGCAAATAACACAGCAGTCCCTTGTTTCTTGTTGGTATGAGATGCGTGCCCGCAATTCACAGAGTTTGTTATCCAGTGACTGAACGTTGGCCAGTAAAATGGTTGGAAGAGGAGGTCGGAAAGCACGGCGTCTCAGTCTGACATCCTCGGCGCCATCTTGACTCAACATCCAAGCATGTTAACAGAAAGTTGAGTGGAAGGAAAAAGTGTGAAATAAAAAGATGCACAACCAACCAAGAGAACCGCAGCCTTATGAGGATTGTCAAGCAAAATCGATTCAAGAATTTGGGTGAACTTCACGAGGAATGGACTGAGGCTGGGGTCAAGGCATCAAGAGCCACCACACACAGACGTGTCAATGAATTTGGCTACAGTTGTCGTCAGAGGCGTCTTACCTGGGCTAAGGAGAAGAAGAACTGGACTGTTGCCCAGTGGTCCAAAGTCCTCTTTTCAGATGAGAGCAAGATTTGTATTTCATTTGGAAACCAAGGTCCTAGAGTCTGGAGGAAGGGTGGAGAAGCTCATAGCCCAAGATGCTTGAAGTCCAGTGTTAAGTTTGCACAGTCTGTGATGATTTGGGGTGCAATGTCATCTGCTGGTGTTGGTCCATTGTGTTTTTTGAAAACCAACGTCACTGCACCCGTTTACCAAGAAATGTTGGAGCCCTTCATGCTTCCTTCTGCTGACCAGCTTTTTAAAGATGCTGATTTCATTTTCCAGCAGGATTTGGCACCTGCCCACACTGCCAAAAGCACCAAAAGTTGGTTAAATGACCATGGTGTTGTGTGCTTGACTGGCAGGCAAACTCACAAGACCTGAACCCCATAGAGAACCTACGAGGTATTGTCAAGAGAAACAAGAGACCAAAAAATACAGATGAGCTAAAGGGCACTTTCAAAGAAACCTGGGCTTCCATACCACCTCAGCAGTGCCACAAACTGATCACCTCCATGCCACGCCGAATTGAGGCAGTAATTAAAGCAAAGGGAGCCCCTACCAAGTATTGAGTACATATACAGTAAATGAACATACTTTCCAGAAGGCCAACAATTCACAAAAAAAAAATTGTATTGGTCTTATGAAGTATTATAATTTGTTGAGATAGTGAATTGGTGGGTTTTTGTTAAATGTGAGCCAAAATCATCACAATTAAAATAACAAAACATCAGGATGGGAAAAACATGTCCGTTTCCCATAAACATGACCATATTAATAATTAATAATTAATAATTAATTTATCTGAGTTCAGCTGATGAGATTCACAGTTAATGTGAATATTTATCCTGTTAATTTACTTAGCTTTGAATCATATGGCATTTTATGATGTCTAAACAGAGTGATTGTGCCTGTCAATCATCTTTACCAGTAAAAGGGCTGAACCAGCTGGATGTGTGTGTGTGTGTGTGTGAGAGAGAGAGAGAGAGAGAGAGAGAGAGAGAGAGAGAGAGAGAGAGAGAGAGAGAGAGAGAGAGATCTAGAACATTCTGCTTATTCAAGACATGTTAGCATGCCATTTTTGACATATTACATAAATATATTTTTAATATACTTCATAATGAAGTCTAATTTGTTAACAATATTTAATGTAGTAACCAACAGTGAACAATACTCATATTTTATATAACATTTATTGATCTTTGTTAACTGACATTAACAGATATTATCAAATACAATGTTCCATTTTAAAAATGTATTAGTATATTTTGTTAATGTAGTTAACTAATGTTAACCAGAAAAAGACTTAAACTACTTCAGTCTGTGTGCATTGAATTAATTTAATACACTAGTTTCACAATTTGAGTTGAATTACTGAAATAAATGAACTTTTCCATGACATTCTAATTATTATTATTGAGATACACTTGTTAGTGTTCACACTGTACCTGTCACATTTATCACATTCAGAAGGGTCTGAATTTGGGCGGCAGCTGCTTTTTCATATAATCAGCTCCACCCAGAACTTTCTCGTTCACACACACACACACACACACTTTCTGTCATTCACTTGACAATCAGACAACTGAGCTGTCAAACAGGTAAGCAAACCTCTCTGCCATTACAAGATCTCAACATTAATATAATTCCTCATCTTACAAGCATTTGTACTGTTCCAGGTGATTTTTAGTCCATGTATTGTAGTACATAACTATTTATTTCCACAAAACTATACCAATGATGCTGACATCAGAAATGCACAACCAGTCAAAAGTATGGAATAATTAACATAAAAAACGAAAGTCTTTCTGCTCACTAAAGATGAGAGAATACAGTAGAAAGTGTATCAGCTGTTTTCTATATGAATATGTGTTAAACTGTAATTTATTGCTATGATGCGCAGATTAATTTTCAGCACCATTACTCCAGTCTTCAGTGTTAACTGAACTGTTAATAAAAAGCCTAACATTTGTATTATTATTATTGTCAGTGTTGAAAACAGTTTTTTTTAATAAAGAAATTATATAATTGATATAAATTAAATAATTGTATTCATCAAAGATGCATTAAATGCATCAAAAGTGACAGTAAAGACATTTATAATCTTACAAAAGGTTTATATTTCAGATAAATTATGTTCTTCTGAACTTTCTATTCATCTGTGGATCCTGCAAAATATAATGTATCACGGTTTCCGCTAAAATCCATTAAGCAGCAAAAACTGTTCACAACAAAGATTGAACTATATTACTAATTGACTATCAATAAAACATGCACACATAATGAACAATGAAAGATCAAGTAGTGTCTAAAAGAAACATCCTTATATGGTAGAAATGGTAAGAGTAGTGTGCTAATAAGCTTTTATGGATTCAATCCCCGTCAAAGGGAGAATTCACGACTGGTCTCCAAATCAGCAGAATGGGTTTGAACTGGCGCTGATAGACGGAGCTCCACATTCACTCCGCTTTCATTCACATCACAAATGAAACTTTAAACTTGATATAGAAACAGCAATTTATCAGAGTTACAGAGCTTAGCTGTGTCACGTGTAGAGCACAGTTCATTTCCAACACTAATCGAACACATCTGAACAAGCTAATTAAGCTTCAAGTGTTACTAGAAAGCTACAGGCCAGTGAGTTTTTATGTTGGAGCAAAGCTCTGCAGGATTGTAGCTATCCATGATCAACGTTGGTATATATAGAGAATAAGCTAAGCATTACTGACTGATGGACTCATCATTAGTCTGGGTTGCGTTTCCTAAGTATATCATAGACTCATTGCCACCATGTGTGGCAATATTGTATGGGGTTATAGCTGTTGTGTGTTGCTAAGGCATCTGCACATTGTCACATCGAGTGTGATTGGCTATAATGTGCAATGCTGTAAAAGCCTGTTAAACAAAATATGTTGCAACATGTGAATATATAAATGTAATGCTGCAATCAGCATTTTTAATTCTCACGTTATTCACTTCAGCCGTCATATATTTAGTTGCACTGTGCAGAGGACTGTTAGGCATCCTCATAAATCGATGCCTATAACTCGTTCTCTTTTTCATATCTTTAATGTATTTGTATAAGTTGGTGTTGTTGCCACAGTAGTAAATATCCTTCCTACACATATTGCAGTTTTCATTTACAGCCATAATATAACTTATTTAACTTATAATGCTCGTATTGATATTAGGATCGATGCACCCACCCGTAGTTGCTTAATTCATACTTGACTTTTTAATGTCTGCAACTTAAATTTGTTTTTGCTTCTTTCTATTGACGTTATGCATTAATGATGCATATGCTTTCCAAAGGTTGATGTCTGCCTGATTGGATATTGTTTGTCATGTTTGCATGTTTATTGTATTTGCTTGATCGGTCTTCTTGTTATATTGCTCTCCTGTTTGGAAAATTGCTTCATTTTTTAGTTGTATTTTTGTCATAAATATTTAGGTGAGGTAAAAATGGTCCTTATCATGACAAAAAAATCCTATCATAATACTTTGGCACTGAAAGTTTTGGATGTTTATTTTTTCATGGAGTGGGTGGGTTTTGGAGAGCTTTTGGGCTGAAAATCGTCAACGCAGTCTTTTCTGTGGCCGTGTGTTCATTTCACACGGTTTACAAAAGCACTGCTAATCGTGAGCAGGGTTAGTGCTGCTTTTGCAGAAATCAGAGGTAAAAGCAGTGCTAACCACCTTATAAATCAGTTATAAATCAGTTATAAAGTTATACTTTAAAGTTATAAATCAGATCAGTTATCAAACTGATAATTGGCCTTGCTGTTTATTAAGTCTACAGTATACTGTCCTGCACATTACTTTATTGCACATTTTATATTTTATTATTTTCTATTTTTATTATCTACTTCATTTTTATCATACCTATATTTATGTATATTCTCATGTTTTTGTGTTACATATAATTGCACTGTCCATGTAGCAGACCTGACTTATATTTCACTGCTGGTTATATTCTGTATAATTGTGTATGTGACGAATACAATCTTGAATCTTGAATATTGAAACTGTAGTGTGATGCACCACTTGCCTGAGCTTAAAAAGCCTGGTTTAAAAAGAGAAATCAGGGTTGAGCACAGTGTGAAAAGTCCTAAATACAAACTATTCTTAAAACAATGTTCACTTTATGTTTACCCTGAATTTCTCTGGACCTCCAGCACCACGTGCTGACCTCTGCATCACAGCACAGACATGATGTATTATCTAATCAGCAATGTAATCCACTGAATTACAAATGCACACCTTTTGTATGTTGAATAATACATCTGTTTTCACCTTCGCAGCAAAAACAATGAAGTGAGAACAAGATGCGACTACACATCATGCTTGGCAGACTCATACTGCTGTCTGCCCTCTGTATGGGTGAGACACACACAGACACACACACACACACGCGTTCTTTTTTATGATTAACGGGGACTCTCCATAGGCGTAATGGTTTTTATACTGTACAAATCGTGTTTTATATTGCCCCACAACAACCCTACACCTAAACCTACCCCTCGCATGAAACTTTGTGCATTTCTACTTTCTCAAAAACTCATTCTGTATGATTTCTAAGCCTTTTGTATTATGGGGACACTGAAAATGTTCTCAAAAATCACCTTCTCCTTGTAATACCTGTCATACCCATGTTATTATACAAATTTGTGTCCTCAAATTTATATTTTCTTCTTGTCCTTCCACAGCAACATCTGCGTCTCTGGATAGTGTTCAGGTGAGTCAGGAGAAATCCAAAAATAAAATCATAGTCCATATATTCTGTTCCATGTTTGTCTTCACAAAGTCAGATGTGTATCTTTATAAATCCCTTAAATCTAAATACATTGATACTTGTTTTTTTCTTGTTCAAACAAGGCATTCAGTATCATAATGTGAAGTACTAATCAGAATTGTAATATTGATTGCTTTTTTTTCTCAGTGCAACGCAACACATTCAAATGGTGAGATTATTAAACATGAGCTTATTTTAACAATGTCTTGTGCATGCATGACAGTGACATCATACTGAAAGATACCAATCTTAATGCATGAAGTATGTATGAAGGACATATATGGAAAAAAAATACATTCTGTCAGTGAGACCAGTTATGACAAGGTGGTGCCCTCTAGTGGATAGGTCTGGGTGTCATAAGAAAAAATGCACAAACTATATACTGTACATATACTCTTTCACTGCATATCATATTTAATTCACATGTATCATGGGATGATGCTTGTGAAGCAGTGGTGGAATTAAGAGACACATATCTGTGACTTTAGGTCAAATGGTTTTACTACAGATAAAAAAATTCCATAGTTTTCACTCAGAACATTTATATGGACATTTAAAATGAGTACTCATGTTTTTACCGGAGTAATATTTTATATTGATTTAATTACACTCACTATTGCATGGTCGAAGGCATATATTTTCTTATGTTACGGTACAAATATTTTCCCTACCATATAAATATATCCAAACTAATAGCATGTTAATGGGCGGTGTGACACGTGTAGCCCCGCCCCATTAGGCTCCACTGTACATCCGGTCCTGCTTTGGGCGGTAATGCACCTTAAAGCTGGTTCACGGACCGAGGAAGAGGAGGAGGAAGCGAAACGAGGCCCTGTCCCAAATGGAGCACTTCATGTGCATCTGCGGTCTTATGGACTTACAATGGCCGCCATGTGCATGTGTCCATTAAGTCCACGAGACCGTAGGGTGTCCCATTCCTCATTTTAGCGTTCAGAAGGGTGCTCGTGAGTGCCCCCTTTGAGGCCGTTATGCGCCCTCGATCCGCACTTCTGCCGAGCCTGCACTGGGGCATGCTCTGCTGCATACTTACTTCTACCCGACAGTCAAAGCGGCATTACGTCACGAAAGTGCGGACTCAGAAGAAGACAGCGAGGGTTTAGGGTGCCATTTGGGACAGGGCTGCAGACCTTCACCGAAACTAAATCTGCTGGTGTCGCTGTTGGACAGCGTGTTTAGAAATATCTTCTCCCCTGTATAACTATTATGTGACAAATAAAGAAACCTTGAACCTTGAACCTTGAACCTCTAGTTGCTTAAAGACTCTTAGGATGGCAAGGCCAATTTATTTGTACAAACTGCTGTATGAGCTGCAGCTATAATGGCTGTACGTGAGAAGGCCATCACATTAGTAGTTTAGCAGCAACATATACCACACTAAAATGTTTGTATCTAACCAGTTCAACATGCTTTTGAAAAAGGATGATGGGAGTGTGCCACAGTAGCAACTGACATTTAAATTTCAGTCATATTTTGTATTTAGTCAGTACCTGTAAACTAATAAATACACATATATGGCTTTCCCTAGAAACAGGATCATGCAGTTTAACTACTGAGTGAGTATTCTTCTTAAATAGTATTACTATGCAATACCTAATATTTAGCTTATAGATTTCATCCAAATGTATTTCATTCCCACCGCTACAGAGGAAGCAGCAATCAAACTCTGGACAACTGTGATCTGAACAATCTGAAAAACTTCAGCTCTCTGGTGAGTGATCTCTTTCTCTGCTTCTGGTCTACTTCTCCCTCTCTGCTTACCAAACAATGCATTGTTTTGTCGTAAACTGAGGCATGAGTCACTAAATATTGTTACTTATAATCAGGTAATAATAATAAAGGTGCACTTTCTAAGAGCAACAATACATTTTATACATGCATTAATATACAAATGTATGGATTAAAGAGTGACAGTCTGCAATAGCTAACTGACTGCTTTTCCTGTGAATTTTACAGTTTTACAGTTAAAAATTCTGATGCATGCTTAAAATAAATATGCTTAGAATGTACTACATTATTCCATGGTCTGTAGAATTTACTATAATTATGGTGGACATCAGATTGCTTAGAAATGTAAATACCTTTTGTTCAAAGAGTGAAGCAGATGCATGTTACCTTTTAGAAGTCAATGAGATTTTCCAAATTATTTCTGAAAGATGTCTCTTCTGTTCTCCAAGGCTGCATTTATTTGATCGCAAGCACTGTAAAAAACAGCAATGTTGCGAACATCTGTTAAAATGTAATTTATTTCTGTGATCAAAGCTGTATTTTCAGCATCATTACTCCAGTCTTCAGTGTCACATGATCTCCAGAAATCATAATAATATGCTCATTTGCTGCTCAACAAACATTTCTGATTATTATCAAAATTGAAAACAGTTGTGCTGCTGAATATTTTATTGTTCAAGATTCTTTGAAAAGTTGGTATTTTGGCCAATTTAATACATCCTTGCTGAATAAAGGTATTAATTTCTTTCAGAATGAAGTACAAATAAAAAATTGACCCCTTTTGAACTTTTGAATAGTAATGTACATTTTTAAATAAACCAGTGAGATTTGTGTTTGCAGTAGACAACAATAAAAAGTGTTCTCCACATATAGGTCTCGCCATCATAAGGTTAGTCTAGGTTAATAGGAAGAGACAGGCAATCTGAGACAGACTAAATCCCTAAAATCTGTGACTACATCACTAAGAAACTTAAAGAAATGTCCCAGCAAAGCTGCCTTAAAACTGTGCACAAGCATAGCTAGGATAAAAGCTGTTCTAAAAGCAAATTGTTCTTTTTTTTTGAAGTTCAGAATTTAACTGTGGCACTTATGATTTTGTGTCTTCATTTATTAATTCTAAATGCAGTGGATGCTACACAACAGCTAAAGTGTGTATCGAACAGCAAAGCTGGTTTTCTTCAAAAAAACACTTCACATGCTCCAAAAATCAGCTCTGAAAGATCATTACATCAACAATAAAAATGTCATGTTTCACATTCTACGAAAATCACAAGTCTATTTATCCTCTGCTGAAAAATAAAACTGATTGCTTTGCTTATTCTCATTTTTTAGTGATTTTCTGTATATTTAGTACATTTCAATTTTTCTGAAATATGTGCTTTCATGCTCCAATCAGTCGAATCCTCAGATGTTCATAATTTGTTTCAACAGCAGTGATCCCTGTGAACTATAGTGCATCCGGAAAGTATTCACAAAGCTTCACTTTTTCCACATTTTGTTATGTTACAGCCTTATTCCAAAATTGATTCATTTTCGTATTTTCCTCAAGATACTTCCACTTCCGGCGCTGCATTGTACAGTCAACGTTAGGGATGGCTCCGCTCAATTTGAGCTTTTATATACTTTTGTACATATTTGTCATTGTTGTATTTTTTATTTTTTTTGCACTGTCCATTGAGCGGACCTGTCCTAACTTACATTTCACTACTGATTATACCCTGTATGATTGTGTATGTGACAAATAATAAAGAACATTGAGAACCTTGAAATTCTACAAACAATACCCCATAATGACAACGTAAAAGAAGTTTGTTTAAAATCTTTGCAAATTTATAAAAAAAGAAGAAAAGAAAAATCACATGTACATAAGTATTCACAGCCTTTTCTCAATACTTTGTTGAAGCGCTTTTGGCTGAAATTACAGCCTCGAGTCTTTTTTGGTATGATGCAACAAGCTTAGCACACCTGGATTGAGGGATTTTTTGCCATTCTTCTTTGCAAATCCTCTCAAGCTCAGTCAGTTTGGATGGGGACTGCCGGTGGACAGCCATTTTCAGGTTTCGCTAGAGATGATTGATAGGGTTAAAGTCTGGGCATTGGCTGGGCCACTCTAGGACATTCACAGAGTTGTCCCATAGCCACTCCTGTGTTGCCTTGGCTGGGTCATTGTCATGTTGGAAGATGAACATTCAGCCCAGTCTGAGGTTCTGAATGCTCTGGACTGGGTTTTCATTAAGACCATCTCAATATTTTGGTGCACTGAGCTTCTCTTCTACTCTGATGAGTCCCTCTGTCCCTGCCACTGAAAAACAGCCCCACAGCATGAGGCTGCTGCCAGCACACTTTACTTTTGGGATGGTACTCTGCAGGTGATAAGCTGAGCTGCTTTCCTCCAAACATGATGCTTGGAATTGAGGTTCATCAGACCAGGGTATCTTGTTTCTCAGAGTCTGAGGGTCCTTTAGGTGCTGTTTTGCAAATTCCAAGTGTTTTTTCATGTGTCTTCATTGAGGAGAGGATTGAGCTTGGCCACACCATCATAAAGCCCAGATCGGTGGAGTATTGCAATGATGTTTGTCCTTCTGTAGGTTTCTCCTTTCTCTATATATGATCATGGACCTCAACTAGAGTGACAATAAGCTTATTGGTCACCAGTCTAGTCAAGGCCCTTCTCAATCAATTGCTCAGTTTGGCTGGGCAACCAGCTCTAGGAAGAGTCCTGGTTGTTTCAAACTTCTTCCATAAAGGGTAACAGAGACTACATGCTTCTGTGAACCTTCAATGCTGCAGATTTTTTTCTGTACCCTTCCTTAGATCTGTGCCTCGATACAATCCTGTCTCGGAGGTCTACATACAATTAATTGGACTTCATGACTTGTTTTGTGCTCTGACATGCACTGTTAATTGTGGGACCTTACCTAGACAGGTGTGTGCTTTTCCAAATCATGTCCAATCAACTGAATTTACCACAGCTGGACTCTAGTCAAGTTGTAGAAACATCTCAAGGATGATCAGTGGAAACAGGATGCACCTGAGCTCAATTTTGAGTGTCATGGAAATACTTATGTACATGTGATTTGTTTCATTTTTAATACATTTGCAAAGATTTAAAAAAACTCCTTTTACATTGTCATTATGGGGTTTTGTTTGTAGAATTTTAAGAATATTAGGAATTTAATCAATTTTGGAATAAGGCTGTAACATAACAAAATGGGGAAAAAGTGAAGCACTGTTAATAATTTCTGTATGCACTGTACATGCTGCAGTTTGTCAATGCCTCTTCAGCCTGCCCGCTTCATCACTTCATGGACAGTTAGTCAATTATCCTTAAATTGATGTGAGCATGAAGAAGCTTGTTTTTATTTCAGGGTGTTTCTTCAATCAAGGATGTTCCTGATGGTTTTGATGCTTTAAACGCACTGACTTTGGAGAACGTACAGAACAAAGACTTTGTTCAGTCATGGCTGTGTGTCAGACTTATTCCAATCCTCCCGTTCATCACCACAGAGTTCATATCCAACATGAGCAAGATAAACTTTTCATGTGTCAGCTACCAGGCAATGTATGAGTCAAAATTTTGAATGCACTGTTATTACAAAGAAGCCAAGTGACATTGTGGCTAATCTTTAAATGTTGTTTTGTAAATAGAGTCAAAACACTCAGTAAGCAGGTGAATAGGACCAATGGAACATCAAAGGCCTCTATCTACACTCAATTCATTCAGCCATTCTTGTCTAGACAGCTTACAGGTGCAGTAAAAATGTTTTTTAAGTTTAAATGATTCAATTCCATTACAAAATGAAAGTGGTTACAATAAAGACCTGTAAATATATGAAAGTTCACAGCTCAATGGTGTTCTGTTTAATTCCCCAATGTTCTATATTCAATCCAGATCCTGCCTGTCTTTCTAACATTACGAGCAGCGCTGACTGGCTTGAGAAGAATTTTGCTGAATTCTCATTCTATGCTACCTTGAAGGATCTACAAACTCTGAACATAAATTTCTCCAGTGTAAGTAACCTTTGAAATTAAAACAAAACCAATTGATAAAAACAAAAACCTTTGTTTTTGTTATTCTTCTTTTCTCACACAGCTTTAATAGAGCCTTTGGCTGGCAGCCATTTTGTTTCTTTGTTTCTTTGTTAGTTTATTTTCTTTTTTTCTGTATATCATTGGGAAGAGAGCAAGTCACCGACAGTCATGTGTTATTTGCTTTGTGTCGGGGTTTGACCGGTCAGAGGTTTTGTGTTTGTTCACCTTAGCTGGCAGCTCTGGAATCCCTGTCACCTGACCAGAAAGCAGAGCTCCTTTTGGATCCATCCACTAGTGCTCTTGAGAATGTGACCATGGTGAAGGAGGTTTTGATCAGCATCCTAAAATCCACAGACGAGGAGCAGCTAGAGAAATTCTTTGAAACGTTCGTGGAGGTCAGCAAAGAGGTTAGTCTTTTTTTCTTTTACACTTTTATCATTTTTAATGCAGTTTATCCTTAATGGCTTGCACCAAGAATGCACTGATTGCGAACAAGCAGGCCATGCTAGAAGTTCCCAATGTGGTGCTAAAGGTGTCTCTCTAACCCCACCCTCCGTTCTCAGGAAAACATCACCTACATCGCTAACGCGGATGTCCGGGACGCAATACTGAACCTGACTTTGACGGCTCTGGCTCCCAGATTCCCTGTCTTCCAAACCAGTGACTATGAGCTGTGGTTCCAAATCAACCTGGTGGTCCTGCTGGCCAGCTTCCGTCCTTCAGTTCTGTTGGTGATCCCCACCAACCCCACCTGTGACTCTTACGATGCAATGTAAACAATCTGGCTCTGTTGGTTTCATGTCTTTATTCAGTGAGTAGAAGTAAATGTTGATATTTTCCATTTTTGCACGTTTCTACAGATTGAAAGGCCTGGAGAACGCTTTGGCGGTTCTCCCATCTGGAGTTGGAGAGGAGCTGAGGTCCAGCATAGACAAACTTCGACAAACACCACCAGAAGGTATGGCTTGACCAATGCTCCTCAATTACGTTAAGAATGCAGTGTTGTTCTTTGGTCAACCAAAAGAGTTCCTACCAAATGCATGTGAATGTAAACCATTTGCAAATGGCCTCCCATTAACAGAAATCTTGTTTGTCTTGGTTTTGTCCACAGGCTGCATGCCTCCTCGCCCTGTCATTTTTGTAAGTACTTAATTGTTGTACATGGGTTATGAGTAAAGTTCAAGCCCAAGAGAATCTATACATAATGGTTTTCTTATCTTTCCTTGCTTTGTCTTCTGTCTCAGCAGTGCAAACAGACAGTAGTGGATGGTGAGTTATAACACAGGATGTTAGTTTGCGACTGATAGAATTTCTTTAATCTGTGAAAAAAACATGAGATAGCTTGTAAGTTCTCAACCTTATCTTTTGTTTTTCTTTGCTTTGCAGAGGCGAGGCTGTGTGAAAGTGTCAACATGTGCGTATCGTTTTCGTGCCTGCTGAGAGCAGAGATGGTGTTTTAAAGTGGTGAAAATGGATAACATGTTTTTGTGCCTTGCAGAAGTCGACTTGGGTGCCAGCTTCCTGCCTCTAATCAGCTGTGTGACTTCAGCATCTCTGAATATGCCTGCTCTTCAGTAAGTCTACCATGGACCGTATACCCGAATTAGAGGGTGACACGGGAGTGAATTCTCAAACATCTCCCGTCCCACTCCCACAAAAATTAATCTCTTCCCGTCCCAATCCCACGAAAAAACTGGGGGAAAATCCCGTCCCGTTCCACTCCCAGAAGAATAACTCCCATTCCCTCCCACTCCCGTGTTGTTGTTTTTTTTTGCCGAAATCTGTCAGTTATAGTAAAAATATAGTACAGATCACAGCATGCCCACCTTATTAGTTGAATAAAAAAACTAAATGTAGTTATATTGAACTGAAAGCCATCTTATGCACAGTGTTGTGCAGATTAAATTTCATGTAAATCATCCATGCTAACACACACGTCTTCTATTGGTGTTATTTTTTATATACATTTCACTCTCTATATGTAACCGATGTATGCCAGTAAGGGCTGTGTGTAAACCTCACTCCCCTGAACTCAAAAAGAGGCGCTCAAGCGGCTGTAACCTTTGGCGTTCCTTGTTAGAGCGCCCGTCTCCCGCGCCGGAATCCTGGGTTTGAGACCCGCTCGGAGCAAAAACGAGTTGTGGTGGTGTGGACCTGTGAGGGGGTGTTACACATAGATATATTTTTCAAAGACGGAGTTTCGAAGTTTCTCGCTCAAGTTCACATGAGACCTAAAGCGCATCCTGTTTTCTTAAAAGCGCAACGTTCCGTTGTTATTCTGAGTGCACACAAATAAACGTAGAGTCTTTACAGATTCGAAAGATGTATTAGGCTACATTTATCTGTACGACCAAAAATTACAGAGATTTTAAGAGCAAGTGAGCGCACCGGAGCCTGTCCTGCAGCAAACGCGCTTCCACTCTCCACACAAACACTTCAATAGCGCACATTTCTCTAGGTTAACATCATATTGAGCGGCCATGTAAAGTTGCTACTACATACATCTTTCAGATGAAAAGCCATATTTGAGGTTGATGAATGATAGGTGAGCGTTTGGATGTCCTGCCCGAGTGTATTACCACATAGACCAGCCGTTAACAATCTGTCCATCACGGACTGCGTCATTCACTTAACCAGCCACACCAAAGCAAACAGGAGGAGAGCATAAAGAGACAGGGCAACTAGAATTGAGTTCAGAATTAAAATATACAGTTTATAGTTTATTTATATAAAAGGTATATTTGTGTGTAAAGTTTAGTATCATTACAATTCCCGGTCCCGCCCACTCCCGATTAAATTTTTTCCTCTCCCGTCCCAATCACGTGATTCATAGCGATTTTGTTTCCCGCGGGATTCCCGTGACCCGTGGGATTCCCGAAAAAATGTCAGCATCTAACCTGACTGCCTGTTTTTGCAAAGAGTCCTGATTCTCAGACTGCACAAATCTGTCCACTCCTTTCAAGGTTGCATCATTTCTGCCCTCTGACGACCTCGTCACGGTGCTGACATGCAATGCAGCGAGCGACATGGACAGCAGAGCAGAGACGTGGAAACTTTTCTTCCAGAAAGTTGCAGGAGTTCTGGAAGATGCTCTGTCAAAGTATTCCAACACGGTAGGTGACACCTTCACTTTCTGAAAGAGGAGATGATGTGCTTCTTCTGAGCTCTGTTTTGACATACGTCCCATTGCTTTCAAAGGACCTTGGTGACCGTCAGCCCGAATTCCATGTTCTCGATGCTATCGGAGAGGTGAAAGTCAACGACTTCAGTGCTTCTCAGCTGACAAATATCTGTTTCATTGCCAACTGGTTCCAGGGAAGGCTGAGACCATTCTTACCAACAGCATCCAGGGACTTCCTGTCCTGCCTCAGCTCCAAGAACTTCAGCTGCAAAACCTACCAAGTCGTGTAAGTATCCTCAGTGCAGTTGAGTAATCCAGAAGTGGTGTTTAGGGGAGTGAAGTCGGACAAATTATAATGGCTGCGGATCTTTCCCCATTTAGGTTGCGGGCTCTCAGTGGTCAAGTGTCCCTCATGAAGGTGGAGCAAAAACAGGTTGTCTTCACTAATTTAGTCCATTCCTACCTCTCTAGAGATGACCTAGCAGGTACTTTTACATTTCACTACTGATTTTACATTTCACTACTGATTAAATCCTGTATAATTGAGTATGTGACGAATAAAAGAACCTTGAACCTTGAACTTTAAGTCCAATCTTTGTTTTGAGTTGTCATAAGTCATGCTGTAGCTCCTTGAATATCATTGAGCATCTCAGCTTGTCATTCATCTGTGTTCTGCTTAAATCCCCTAATGTTTGCTGCAGATCCTGCCTGTCTTTCCGAAGCTACAAGCAGCGCTGACTGGCTCGAGAAGAACTTTGGGAAATTCTACATCTATGCTACCTTGCAGGACTTGAAAACTCTGAATGAAAATTTCTCCAGCGTGAGTAACATTTGCTTCAGGAGGCTAAGTGAACTCTCATGATTTTACTGAGTGTGTTTTTGGTTTTTATTCAACAATTTCACCAGTAATATAACATTGTCTGGTTATGTTGTGCCTCAGTTTGAATCGTTGGCAGTGCTGAGCCCTGCCCAAGCAGCTGAACTGACACTGAGCTCTGGAGCTCTGAACGACACCGTTAAGATTGATGCTGTGTTCGACCACCTCGAGGAAGGCGACGCTTTCAAGAATGTGGAGGAGTTTCTGACGGAGCTAACAGCAACTTCTGAGGTAAGTCAATGAGTCAACGGGTCTGACAGAGTACATGTGGAAGCCACGAAAAACTGCGCTAAGAACGCTATTTTCATGCAATGCCATTCACACTCCTGGTGTTGTGTCCCTACAGATTCCCGATATTACCCCTGCTGTGAGAGACGTGATGATGAACCGAACCTTTGTAATCATTGAACTGAAGTTCCAGGAATTTGTGGCTCATGACTGGGAAGTGTGGTTCACAATGAAGCTCATCCCTATCCTCCCCAGTTTCACCGCAGATATGCTGCTTAAGGTCACAGCTGGCGTCAACTGCACCAACTACCATGTGATGTGAGTGCCTGAATGTGGAGAAAGGAAGCTTGTCGATCTGCATTGAAACGCCCAACTTAACACCCTTCTGTGCCTCTCTGTTGCAGCATTGAGGGAATGGGAGATGTCTTCAACAAAATGACATTCTCCAGGAGGCAAGAGATAACCAAGATTCTGGTGGAGCACCTGAAGGAATTTGCCGTCAATTCAACAATCCAGGTAGACCTCCAGGGCGTGCTTTCCCGGCACCTCTCTGTTGCCAGCTAGCGCGCGTTGCTGGTTTTGTTTAAGCTGACCGGTCAGGAGTTTTTAGTGTGTTTGCTTCACAGCAGTGCACCAACGCAGGCTGATCTTCTTCCAATCTTATCTTTAAAAACAGATTGCAGAAAGGACATCGGAAACGATGCCGAGTGGCTTGACATCAACTTGGGTCCATTCTCCACTGTGGCCAATTACACAGACCTCAAGGAGCTGAACATCAGCGGGTAAAGCACCTGTTTTTATGCTTCTCTTCTCATACAGCTTTAAGGGAGCCTTTGAATGGCAGCCATTTTTGTTTCTTTGTTAGATTATTTTCTTTTTTTGTATATCATTGGGAAGAGAGCAAGTCACCGACAGTCATGTGTTATTTGCTTTGTGTCGGGTTTGACCGGTCAGGGTTTTGTGTTTGTTCACCTTAGCTGGCAGCTCTGGAATCCTTGTCACCTGACCAGAAAGCAGAGCTGCTTTTGGATCCATCCACTGGTGCTCTTGAGAATGTGACCCGTGGTGAAGGAGGTTTTGATCAGCATCCTAAAATCCACAGGCGAGGCAGCTAGAGAAATTCTTTGAAACGTTCGTGGAGCTCAGCAAGGAGGTAAGTGTTTTTTATTTTAAAATTCATCCTTAATGGCTTGCACCAAGAAAGCACTGCTTGCAAACAAGCAGGCCGTGCTAGAAGGTCCCAACGTGGTGCTAAAGGTGTCTCTTCCCCCACCCTATGCTCTCAGGAAAACATCACCTACATCGCCAACGCGGGACGTCCGGGACGCAATACTGAACCTGACTTTGACGGCTCTGGCTCCCAAATTCCCTGTCTTCCAAACCAGTGACTATGAGCTGTGGTTCCAAATCAACCTGGTGGTCCTGCTGGCCAGCTTCCGTCCTTCAGTTCTGTTGGTGATCCCCACCAACCTCACCTGTGACTCTTACGATGCAATGTAAACAATCTGGCTCTGTTGGTTTCATGTCTTTATTCAGTGAGTAGAAGTAAATGTTGATATTTTCAATTTTTGCACGTTTCTACAGATTGAAAGGCCTGGAGAACGCGGTTCTCCCATCTGGAGTTGGAGTGGAGCTGAAGTCAAGCATAAACGAACTTCAACAGTCACCACCAGAAGGTATGGCTTGACCAACACTCCTCAAATATGTAAAGAACAAAGTGTTGTTCTTTGGTAAACCAAAATGTTCTCACTAAATGCACGTGAATGTAAACAATTTGCAAGTGGGCTCCCATTAACAGAAATCTTGTTTGTCTTGGTTTTTCCTCAGGCTGCACACCTTCTCGCCCTGTCGGTTCCGTAAGTACTTCATTGTCTTGCATCGGTTATGAGTAAAGTTCAAGCCCAATTAGAAACTGTACATAATGGTTTTCTTCTCTTTCCTTTCTTCGTCTTCCCTTTCACCAGTGCACTGAAACATTAGTGGATGGTGAGTCAGAACAAAGGATGTTAGTTTGCGACTGATAGAATTTCATAAGTTTGTGAAAAAATCATGAGCTAGCTAGTAAATTCTAGACCTCACCTTTTGTTTTATTTATTTATTTATTATTTTTGCTTTACAGAGGAGAGGCTGTGTGAAAGTGTCAACAGGTGAGTATCGGTTTGGTGCCTGCTGAGAGCAGAGATAGACTTTAAAGTGGTGAACATGGATAACGTGTTTTGTGTCTTGCAGGAGTCAACTTGAGAGCCAGCCTCCTCCCCGAATCAGCTGTGCAACTTCGACATCTCTGTTTATGCCTGCTCTTGATAAGTCTTCCTTGAATGGTGCACCTGAATGCCTGTCTTTGCAAAGAGTCCTGGTTCTCTGACTGCACAAATCTGTCCACTTCTTTCAAGGTCGCATCATCTCTTTCCTCTGACAACCTCGTCACACTGCTGACTTGCAAGACGCCGAGCAGCATGAACCGCAGCACAGCGATGTGGAAGCTTTTGTTCCAGAAAGTCGCGGGAGTTCTGGAGGTTGCTCTGTCAGCGTACTCCAATAAAGTGAGTGACACCCCTGCTTTCTGGAACAGGAGATGAAGTGCTGCCTCTGAGCTCTACATTGAGATATGTCCCTTTGCTTTCACAGAACCTCAGTGACCATCAGCCTGAGTCCCATGTTCTTGATGCCATTGGAGAGGTGATCGTCAACAACTTCAGCGCCACACAGCTGACAGATGTCAGCTTCGTTACCGACTGGTTCCAGGTAAAGCTGAGACCATTCTTGCCAGCAGTCTCCAGAGACTTCCTTTCCTGCCTTAGCTCCAAGAACTTCAGCTGCGGCACCTACCAAATTGTGTAAGTATTTTCAGTGCTCTGGAAATCCTGAAGCAATAGTCAGGAGAGGCGAAGTTGGGCATTCTGTAACGATGGACGATCTTTCCCAAATTAGGTGCAGGCTCTCAGCCGTCAAGCGTCCCTCATGGAGGTGGGGCAAAACAGGTCTTCACTGATTTTATCCAACTCTTCCTCTCGAGAGATGAACTAACAGGTACTTAAAGTCCTATCACTGTCCTGAGTTGCCATCTATCATGCTGTAATTCCCTAGGCATCCTTCAGCTTCTCGGCTTGTCATGGGTGTTTCGCCAGTTCAGTGGTTTTCTGTTTATTTCCCCATTGTTCAATCCAGATCCTGCCTGTCTTGCAAAAACTACCAGCGCTGACTGGCTGGAGAAGAACTTTGGCAACTTCTCAGTCTATGCTACCTTGAAGGATTTGCAAAACTGAATGAAAATTTCTCCAGCGTGAGTAACCTTTGGCTTGCTCCAGCTGCCCATGTAAACTGTCATCATTTTATGAATGTATTTTGGTTTTGAGTAAACGGCTTCATCTGTGATATAACATCTTCTGTCCATGTTGTGCTTCAGTTTGAATCGTTGGAGCTGCTGAGCCCTACCCAAGTAGCTGAACTGACACTGAGCTCCGAGCTGAACAACACCAATCAGATCGTCGCTGTGTTCGACCGCCTCGAGGATGGTGACGCTTTCAAGAATGTGGAGGAGTTTCTGGACGGGCTAACAGCAACTTCTGAGGTAAGTCAATGAGTCAACGGGTCTGACAGAGGCTGCGTGGAAACCACTAAGAACAGCGCCAAGAACGCTATTTTCATGAAGTGCCATTCACACTCCCGGGGTTGTGTCCCTGCAGATTCCCGATATCACCCCTGCTGTGAGAGACGTGATGATGAACCGAACCTTTGTAATCATTGAACTGAAGTTCCAGGAATTTGTGGCTCATGACTGGGAAGTGTGGTTCACAATGAAGCTCATCCCTATCCTCCCCAGTTTCACCGCAGATATGCTGCTTAAGGTCACAGCTGGCATCAACTGCACCAACTACCATGTGATGTGAGTGCCTGAATGTGGAGAAAGGAAGCTTGTCGATCTGCATTGAAACGCCCAACTTAACACCCTTCTGTGCCTCTCTGTTGCAGCATTGAGGGAATGGGAGATGTCTTCAACAAAATGACATTCACCAGGAGGCAAGAGATAACCAAGATTCTGGTGGAGCACCTGAAGGAATTTGCCGTCCAATTCAACAATCCAGGTAGACCTCCAAGGACGTGCTTTCCCGGCACCTCTCTGTTGCCGGCTAGCGCGCGTTGCTGGTTTTGTTTAAGCTGACCGGTCAGGAGTTTTTAGTGTGTTTGCTTCACAGCAGTGCACCAACGCAGGCTGATCTTCTTCCAATCTTATCTTTAAAAACAGATTGCAGAAAGGACATCGGAAACGATGCCGAGTGGCTTGACATCAACTTGGGTCCATTCTCCACTGTGGCCAATTACACAGACCTCAAGGAGCTGAACATCAGCGGGGTAAAGCACCTGTTTTTTATGCTTCTCTTCTCATACAGCTTTAAGGGAGCCTTTGAATGGCAGCCATTTTTGTTTTTTTGTTTCTTTGTTAGTTTATTTTCTTTTTTTTGTATATCATTGGGAAGAGAGCAAGTCACCGACAGTCATGTGTTATTTGCTTTGTGTCGGGGTTTGACCGGTCAGGGGTTTTGTGTTTGTTCACCTTAGCTGGCAGCTCTGGAATCCCTGTCACCTGACCAGAAAGCAGAGCTGCTTTTGGATCCATCCACTGGTGCTCTTGAGAATGTGACCGTGGTGAAGGAGGTTTTGATCAGCATCCTAAAATCCACAGGCGAGGAGCAGCTAGAGAAATTCTTTGAAACGTTGTGGAGCTCAGCAAGGAGGTAAGTGTTTTTTATTTTAAAATTCATCCTTAATGGCTTGCACCAAGAAAGCACTGCTTGCAAACAAGCAGGCCGTGCTAGAAGGTCCCAACGTGGTGCTAAAGGTGTCTCTTCCCCCACCCTACGCTCTCAGGAAAACATCACCTACATCGCCAACGCGGACGTCCGGGACGCAATACTGAACCTGACTTTGACGGCTCTGGCTCCCAAATTCCCTGTCTTCCAAACCAGTGACTATGAGCTGTGGTTCCAAATCAACCTGGTGGTCCTGCTGGCCAGCTTCCGTCCTTCAGTTCTGTTGGTGATCCCCACCAACCTCACCTGTGACTCTTACGATGCAATGTAAACAATCTGGCTCTGTTGGTTTCATGTCTTTATTCAGTGAGTAGAAGTAAATGTTGATATTTTCCATTTTTGCACGTTTCTACAGATTGAAAGGCCTGGAGAACGCTTTGGCGGTTCTCCCATCTGGAGTTGGAGTGGAGCTGAAGTCAAGCATAAACGAACTTCAACAGTCACCACCAGAAGGTATGGCTTGACCAACACTCCTCAAATATGTAAAGAACAAAGTGTTGTTCTTTGGTAAACCAAAATGTTCTCACTAAATGCACGTGAATGTAAACAATTTGCAAGTGGGCTCCCATTAACAGAAATCTTGTTTGTCTTGGTTTTTCCTCAGGCTGCACACCTTCTCGCCCTGTCGGTTCCGTAAGTACTTCATTGTCTTGCATCGGTTATGAGTAAAGTTCAAGCCCAATTAGAAACTGTACATAATGGTTTTCTTCTCTTTCCTTTCTTCGTCTTCCCTTTCACCAGTGCACTGAAACATTAGTGGATGGTGAGTCAGAACAAAGGATGTTAGTTTGCGACTGATAGAATTTCATAAGTTTGTGAAAAAAAATCATGAGCTAGCTAGTAAATTCTAGACCTCACCTTTTGTTTTATTTATTTATTTATTATTTTTTGCTTTACAGAGGAGAGGCTGTGTGAAAGTGTCAACAGGTGAGTATCGGTTTGGTGCCTGCTGAGAGCAGAGATAGACTTTAAAGTGGTGAACATGGATAACGTGTTTTTGTGTCTTGCAGGAGTCAACTTGAGAGCCAGCCTCCTCCCCCGAATCAGCTGTGCAACTTCGACATCTCTGTTTATGCCTGCTCTTCGGTAAGTCTTCCTTGAATGGTGCACCTGAATGCCTGTCTTTGCAAAGAGTCCTGGTTCTCTGACTGCACAAATCTGTCCACTTCTTTCAAGGTCGCATCATCTCTTTCCTCTGACAACCTCGTCACACTGCTGACTTGCAAGACGCCGAGCAGCATGAACCGCAGCACAGCGATGTGGAAGCTTTTGTTCCAGAAAGTCGCGGGAGTTCTGGAGGTTGCTCTGTCAGCGTACTCCAATAAAGTGAGTGACACCCCTGCTTTCTGAAACAGGAGATGAAGTGCTGCCTCTGAGCTCTACATTGAGATATGTCCCTTTGCTTTCACAGAACCTCAGTGACCATCAGCCTGAGTCCCATGTTCTTGATGCCATTGGAGAGGTGATCGTCAACAACTTCAGCGCCACACAGCTGACAGATGTCAGCTTCATACCGACTGGTTCCAGGTAAAGCTGAGACCATTCTTGCCAGCAGTCTCCAGAGACTTCCTTTCCTGCCTTAGCTCCAAGAACTTCAGCTGCGGCACCTACCAAATTGTGTAAGTATTTTCAGTGCTCTGGAAATCCTGAAGCAATAGTCAGGAGAGCGAAGTTGGGCATTCTGTAACGATGGACGATCTTTCCCAAATTAGGGTGCAGGCTCTCAGCCGTCAAGCGTCCCTCATGGAGGTGGGGCAAAAACAGGTCGTCTTCACTGATTTTATCCAACTCTTCCTCTCGAGAGATGAACTAACAGGTACTTAAAGTCCTATCACTGTCCTGAGTTGCCATCTATCATGCTGTAATTCCTAGGCATCCTTCAGCTTCTCGGCTTGTCATGGGTGTTTCGCCAGTTCAGTGGTTTTCTGTTTATTTCCCCATTGTTCAATCCAGATCCTGCCTGTCTTGCAAAACTACCAGCAGCGCTGACTGGCTGGAGAAGAACTTTGGCAACTTCTCAGTCTACGCTACCTTGAAGGATTTGCAAAAACTGAATGAAAATTTCTCCAGCGTGAGTAACCTTTGGCTTGCTCCAGCTGCCCATGTAAACTGTCATCATTTTATGAATGTATTTTTGGTTTTGAGTAAACGGCTTCATCTGTGATATAACATCTTCTGTCCATGTTGTGCTTCAGTTTGAATCGTTGGAGCTGCTGAGCCCTACCCAAGTAGCTGAACTGACACTGAGCTCCGAGCTGAACAACACCAATCAGATCGTCGCTGTGTTCGACCGCCTCGAGGATGGTGACGCTTTCAAGAATGTGGAGGAGTTTCTGGCCAGGCTAACAGCAACTTCTGAGGTAAGTCAATGAGTCAACGGGTCTGACAGAGGCTGCGTGGAAACCACTAAGAACAGCGCCAAGAACGCTATTTTCATGAAGTGCCATTCACACTCCCGGGTTGTGTCCCTGCAGATTCCCGATATCACCCCTGCTGTGAGAGTGATGATGAACCGAACCTTTGTAATCATTGAACTGAAGTTCCAGGAATTTGTGGCTCATGACTGGGAAGTGTGGTTCACAATGAAGCTCATCCCTATCCTCCCCAGTTTCACCGCAGATATGCTGCTTAAGGTCACAGCTGGCATCAACTGCACCAACTACCATGTGATGTGAGTGCCTGAATGTGGAGAAAGGAAGCTTGTCGATCTGCATTGAACGCCCAACTTAACACCCTTCTGTGCCTCTCTGTTGCAGCATTGAGGGAATGGGAGATGTCTTCAACAAAATGACATTCACCAGGAGGCAAGAGATAACCAAGATTCTGGTGGAGCACCTGAAGGAATTTGCCGTCAATTCAACAATCCAGGTAGACCTCCAAGGGCGTGCTTTCCGGCACCTCTCTGTTGCCGGCTAGCGCGTTGCTGGTTTTGTTTAAGCTGACCGGTCAGGAGTTTTAGTGTGTTTGCTTCACAGCAGTGCACCAACGCAGGCTGATCTTCTTCCAATCTTATCTTTAAAAACAGATTGCAGAAAGGACATCGGAAACGATGCCGAGTGGCTTGACATCAACTTGGGTCCATTCTCCACTGTGGCCAATTACACAGACCTCAAGGAGCTGAACATCAGCGGGGTAAAGCACCTGTTTTTTATGCTTCTCTTCTCATACAGCTTTAAGGGAGCCTTTGAATGGCAGCCATTTTTGTTTCTTTGTTAGTTTATTTTCTTTTTTTTGTATATCATTGGGAAGAGAGCAAGTCACCGACAGTCATGTGTTATTTGCTTTGTGTCGGGGTTTGACCGGTCAGGGGTTTTGTGTTTGTTCACCTTAGCTGGCAGCTCTGGAATCCCTGTCACCTGACCAGAAAGCAGAGCTGCTTTTGGATCCATCCACTGGTGCTCTTGAGAATGTGACCGTGGTGAAGGAGGTTTTGATCAGCATCCTAAAATCCACAGACGAGGAGCAGCTAGAGAAATTCTTTGAAACGTTCGTGGAGCTCAGCAAGGAGGTAAGTGTTTTTTATTTTAAAATTCATCCTTAATGGCTTGCACCAAGAAAGCACTGCTTGCAAACAAGCAGGCCGTGCTAGAAGGTCCCAACGTGGTGCTAAAGGTGTCTCTTCCCCCACCCTACGCTCTCAGGAAAACATCACCTACATCGCCAACGCGGACGTCCGGGACGCAATACTGAACCTGACTTTGACGGCTCTGGCTCCCAAATTCCCTGTCTTCCAAACCAGTGACTATGAGCTGTGGTTCCAAATCAACCTGGTGGTCCTGCTGGCCAGCTTCCGTCCTTCAGTTCTGTTGGTGATCCCCACCAACCTCACCTGTGACTCTTACGATGCAATGTAAACAATCTGGCTCTGTTGGTTTCATGTCTTTATTCAGTGAGTAGAAGTAAATGTTGATATTTTCCATTTTTGCACGTTTCTACAGATTGAAAGGCCTGGAGAACGCTTTGGCGGTTCTCCCATCTGGAGTTGGAGTGGAGCTGAAGTCAAGCATAAACGAACTTCAACAGTCACCACCAGAAGGTATGGCTTGACCAACACTCCTCAAATATGTAAAGAACAAAGTGTTGTTCTTTGGTAAACCAAAAATGTTCTCACTAAATGCACGTGAATGTAAACAATTTGCAAGTGGGCTCCCATTAACAGAAATCTTGTTTGTCTTGGTTTTTCCTCAGGCTGCACACCTTCTCGCCCTGTCGGTTCCGTAAGTACTTCATTGTCTTGCATCGGTTATGAGTAAAGTTCAAGCCCAATTAGAAACTGTACATAATGGTTTTCTTCTCTTTCCTTTCTTCGTCTTCCCTTTCACCAGTGCACTGAAACATTAGTGGATGGTGAGTCAGAACAAAGGATGTTAGTTTGCGACTGATAGAATTTCATAAGTTTGTGAAAAAATCATGAGCTAGCTAGTAAATTCTAGACCTCACCTTTTGTTTTATTTATTTATTTATTATTTTTTGCTTTACAGAGGAGGCTGTGTGAAAGTGTCAACAGGTGAGTATCGGTTTGGTGCCTGCTGAGAGCAGAGATAGACTTTAAAGTGGTGAACATGGATAACGTGTTTTTGTGTCTTGCAGGAGTCAACTTGAGAGCCAGCCTCCTCCCGAATCAGCTGTGCAACGACATCTCTGTTTATGCCTGCTCTTCGGTAAGTCTTCCTTGAATGGTGCACCTGAATGCCTGTCTTTGCAAAGAGTCCTGGTTCTCTGACTGCACAAATCTGTCCACTTCTTTCAAGGTCGCATCATCTCTTTCCTCTGACAACCTCGTCACACACTGCTGACTTGCAAGGCGCCGAGCAGCATGAACCGCAGCACAGCGATGTGGAAGCTTTTGTTCCAGAAAGTCGCGGGAGTTCTGGAGGTTGCTCTGTCAGCGTACTCAATAAAGTGAGTGACACCCTGCTTTCTGGAACAGGAGATGAAGTGCTGCCTCTGAGCTCTACATTGAGATATGTCCCTTTGCTTTCACAGAACCTCAGTGACCATCAGCCTGAGTCCCATGTTCTTGATGCCATTGGAGAGGTGATCGTCAACAACTTCAGCGCCACACAGCTGACAGATGTCAGCTTCGTTACCGACTGGTTCCAGGTAAAGCTGAGACCATTCTTGCCAGCAGTCTCCAGAGACTTCCTTTCCTGCCTTAGCTCCAAGAACTTCAGCTGCGGCACCTACCAAATTGTGTAAGTATTTTCAGTGCTCTGGAAATCCTGAAGCAATAGTCAGGAGAGCGAAGTTGGGCATTCTGTAACGATGGACGATCTTTCCCAAATTAGGGTGCAGGCTCTCAGCCGTCAAGCGTCCCTCATGGAGGTGGGGCAAAAACAGGTCGTCTTCACTGATTTTATCCAACTCTTCCTCTCGAGAGATGAACTAACAGGTACTTAAAGTCCTATCACTGTCCTGAGTTGCCATCTATCATGCTGTAATTCCCTAGGCATCCTTCAGCTTCTCGGCTTGTCATGGGTGTTTCGCCAGTTCAGTGGTTTTCTGTTTATTTCCCCCATTGTTCAATCCAGATCCTGCCTGTCTTGCAAAAACTACCAGCAGCGCTGACTGGCTGGAGAAGAACTTTGGCAACTTCTCAGTCTACGCTACCTTGAAGGATTTGCAAAAACTGAATGAAAATTTCTCCAGCGTGAGTAACCTTTGGCTTGCTCCAGCTGCCCATGTAAACTGTCATCATTTTATGAATGTATTTTTGGTTTTGAGTAAACGGCTTCATCTGTGATATAACATCTTCTGTCCATGTTGTGCTTCAGTTTGAATCGTTGGAGCTGCTGAGCCCTACCCAAGTAGCTGAACTGACACTGAGCTCCGGAGCGCTGAACAACACCAATCAGATCGTCGCTGTGTTCGACCGCCTCGAGGATGGTGACGCTTTCAAGAATGTGGAGGAGTTTCTGACGGGGCTAACAGCAACTTCTGAGGTAAGTCAATGAGTCAACGGGTCTGACAGAGGCTGCGTGGAAACCACTAAGAACAGCGCCAAGAACGCTATTTTCATGAAGTGCCATTCACACTCCCGGGTTGTGTCCCTGCAGATTCCGATATCACCCCTGCTGTGAGAGACGTGATGATGAACCGAACCTTTGTAATCATTGAACTGAAGTTCCAGGAATTTGTGGCTCATGACTGGGAAGTGTGGTTCACAATGAAGCTCATCCCTATCCTCCCCAGTTTCACCGCAGATATGCTGCTTAAGGTCACAGCTGGCATCAACTGCACCAACTACCATGTGATGTGAGTGCCTGAATGTGGAGAAAGGAAGCTTGTCGATCTGCATTGAAACGCCCAACTTAACACCCTTCTGTGCCTCTCTGTTGCAGCATTGAGGGAATGGGAGATGTCTTCAACAAAATGACATTCACCAGGAGGCAAGAGATAACCAAGATTCTGGTGGAGCACCTGAAGGAATTTGCCGTCCAATTCAACAATCCAGGTAGACCTCCAGGACGTGCTTTCCCGGCACCTCTCTGTTGCCGCTGGCTAGCGTTGCTGGTTTTGTTTAAGCTGACCGGTCAGGAGTTTTTAGTGTGTTTGCTTCACAGCAGTGCACCAACGCAGGCTGATCTTCTTCCAATCTTATCTTTAAAAACAGATTGCAGAAAGGACATCGGAAACGATGCCGAGTGGCTTGACATCAACTTGGGTCCATTCTCCACTGTGGCCAATTACACAGACCTCAAGGAGCTGAACATCAGCGGGGTAAAGCACCTGTTTTTTATGCTTCTCTTCTCATACAGCTTTAAGGAGCCTTTGAATGGCAGCCATTTTTGTTTCTTTGTTAGTTTATTTTCTTTTTGTATATCATTGGGAAGAGCAAGTCACCGACAGTCATGTGTTATTTGCTTTGTGTCGGGGTTTGACCGGTCAGGGGTTTTGTGTTTGTTCACCTTAGCTGGCAGCTCTGGAATCCCTGTCACCTGACCAGAAAGCAGAGCTGCTTTTGGATCCATCCACTGGTGCTCTTGAGAATGTGACCGTGGTGAAGGAGGTTTTGATCAGCATCCTAAAATCCACAGACGAGGAGCAGCTAGAGAAATTCTTTGAAACGTTCGTGGAGCTCAGCAAGGAGGTAAGTGTTTTTTATTTTAAAATTCATCCTTAATGGCTTGCACCAAGAAAGCACTGCTTGCAAACAAGCAGGCCGTGCTAGAAGGTCCCAACGTGGTGCTAAAGGTGTCTCTTCCCCCACCCTACGCTCTCAGGAAAACATCACCTACATCGCCAACGCAGACGTCCGGGACGCAATACTGAACCTGACTTTGACGGCTCTGGCTCCCAAATTCCCTGTCTTCCAAACCAGTGACTATGAGCTGTGGTTCCAAATCAACCTGGTGGTCCTGCTGGCCAGCTTCCGTCCTTCAGTTCTGTTGGTGATCCCACCAACCTCACCTGTGACTCTTACGATGCAATGTAAACAATCTGGCTCTGTTGGTTTCATGTCTTTATTCAGTGAGTAGTAAATGTTGATATTTTCCATTTTGCACGTTTCTACAGATTGAAAGGCCTGGAGAACGCTTTGGCGGTTCTCCCATCTGGAGTTGGAGTGGAGCTGAAGTCAAGCATAAACGAACTTCAACAGTCACCACCAGAAGGTATGGCTTGACCAACACTCCTCAAATATGTAAAGAACAAAGTGTTGTTCTTTGGTAAACCAAAATGTTCTCACTAAATGCACGTGAATGTAAACAATTTGCAAGTGGGCTCCCATTAACAGAAATCTTGTTTGTCTTGGTTTTTCCTCAGGACACCTTCTCGCCTCTGTCGGTTCCGTAAGTACTTCATTGTCTTGCATCGGTTATGAGTAAAGTTCAAGCCCAATTAGAAACTGTACATAATGGTTTTCTTCTCTTTCCTTTCTTGTCTTCCCTTTCACCAGTGCACTGAAACATTAGTGGATGGTGAGTCAGAACAAAGGATGTTAGTTTGCGACTGATAGAATTTCATAAGTTTGTGAAAAAAAATCATGAGCTAGCTAGTAAATTCTAGACCTCACCTTTTGTTTTATTTATTTATTTATTATTTTTTGCTTTACAGAGGAGAGGCTGTGTGAAAGTGTCAACAGGTGAGTATCGGTTTGGTGCCTGCTGAGAGCAGAGATAGACTTTAAAGTGGTGAACATGGATAACGTGTTTTTGTGTCTTGCAGGAGTCAACTTGAGAGCCAGCCTCCTCCCCCGAATCAGCTGTGCAACTTCGACATCTCTGTTTATGCCTGCTCTTCGGTAAGTCTTCCTTGAATGGTGCACCTGAATGCCTGTCTTTGCAAAGAGTCCTGGTTCTCTGACTGCACAAATCTGTCCACTTCTTTCAAGGTCGCATCATCTCTTTCCTCTGACAACCTCGTCACTGCTGACTTGCAAGACGCCGAGCAGCATGAACCGCAGCACAGCGATGTGGAAGCTTTTGTTCCAGAAAGTCGCGGGAGTTCTGGAGGTTGCTCTGTCAGCGTACTCAATAAAGTGAGTGACACCCCTGCTTTCTGGAACAGGAGATGAAGTGCTGCCTCTGAGCTCTACATTGAGATATGTCCCTTTGCTTTCACAGAACCTCAGTGACCATCAGCCTGAGTCCCATGTTCTTGATGCCATTGGAGAGGTGATCGTCAACAACTTCAGCGCCACACAGCTGACAGATGTCAGCTTCGTTACCGACTGGTTCCAGGTAAAGCTGAGACCATTCTTGCCAGCAGTCTCCAGAGACTTCCTTTCCTGCCTTAGCTCCAAGAACTTCAGCTGCACCTACCAAATTGTGTAAGTATTTTCAGTGCTCTGGAAATCCTGAAGCAATAGTCAGGAGAGCGAAGTTGGGCATTCTGTAACGATGGACGATCTTTCCCAAATTAGGGTGCAGGCTCTCAGCCGTCAAGCGTCCCTCATGGAGGTGGGGCAAAAACAGGTCGTCTTCACTGATTTTATCCAACTCTTCCTCTCGAGAGATGAACTAACAGGTACTTAAAGTCCTATCACTGTCCTGAGTTGCCATCTATCATGCTGTAATTCCCTAGGCATCCTTCAGCTTCTCGGCTTGTCATGGGTGTTTCGCCAGTTCAGTGGTTTTCTGTTTATTTCCCCCATTGTTCAATCCAGATCCTGCCTGTCTTGCAAAACTACCAGCAGCGCTGACTGGCTGGAGAAGAACTTTGGCAACTTCTCAGTCTCTACCTTGAAGGATTTGCAAAAACTGAATGAAAATTTCTCCAGCGTGAGTAACCTTTGGCTTGCTCCAGCTGCCCATGTAAACTGTCATCATTTTATGAATGTATTTTTGGTTTTGAGTAAACGGCTTCATCTGTGATATAACATCTTCTGTCCATGTTGTGCTTCAGTTTGAATCGTTGGAGCTGCTGAGCCCTACCCAAGTAGCTGAACTGACACTGAGCTCCGGGCGCTGAACAACACCAATCAGATCGTCGCTGTGTTCGACCGCCTCGAGGATGGTGGCGCTTTCAAGAATGTGGAGGAGTTTCTGACGGGCTAACAGCAACTTCTGAGGTAAGTCAATGAGTCAACGGGTCTGACAGAGGCTGCGTGGAAACCACTAAGAACAGCGCCAAGAACGCTATTTTCATGAAGTGCCATTCACACTCCGGGGTTGTGTCCCTGCAGATTCCCGATATCACCCCTGCTGTGAGAGGACGTGATGATGAACCCGAACCTTTGTAATCATTGAACTGAAGTTCCAGGAATTTGTGGCTCATGACTGGGAAGTGTGGTTCACAATGAAGCTCATCCCTATCCTCCCCAGTTTCACCGCAGATATGCTGCTTAAGGTCACAGCTGGCATCAACTGCACCAACTACCATGTGATGTGAGTGCCTGAATGTGGAGAAAGGAAGCTTGTCGATCTGCATTGAAACGCCCAACTTAACACCCTTCTGTGCCTCTCTGTTGCAGCATTGAGGGAATGGGAGATGTCTTCAACAAAATGACATTCACCAGGAGGCAAGAGATAACCAAGATTCTGGTGGAGCACCTGAAGGAATTTGCCGTCCAATTCAACAATCCAGGTAGACCTCCAGGGCGTGCTTTCCCGGCACCTCTCTGTTGCCGGCTAGCGCGTTGCTGGTTTTGTTTAAGCTGACCGGTCAGGAGTTTTTAGTGTGTTTGCTTCACAGCAGTGCACCAACGCAGGCTGATCTTCTTCCAATCTTATCTTTAAAAACAGATTGCAGAAAGGACATCGGAAACGATGCCGAGTGGCTTGACATCAACTTGGGTCCATTCTCCACTGTGGCCAATTACACAGACCTCAAGGAGCTGAACATCAGCGGGGTAAAGCACCTGTTTTTTATGCTTCTCTTCTCATACAGCTTTAAGGGAGCCTTTGAATGGCAGCCATTTTTGTTTTTTTGTTTCTTTGTTAGTTTATTTTCTTTTTTTTGTATATCATTGGGAAGAGAGCAAGTCACCGACAGTCATGTGTTATTTGCTTTGTGTCGGGGTTTGACCGGTCAGGGGTTTTGTGTTTGTTCACCTTAGCTGGCAGCTCTGGAATCCCTGTCACCTGACCAGAAAGCAGAGCTGCTTTTGGATCCATCCACTGGTGCTCTTGAGAATGTGACCGTGGTGAAGGAGGTTTTGATCAGCATCCTAAAATCCACAGACGAGGAGCAGCTAGAGAAATTCTTTGAAACGTTCGTGGAGCTCAGCAAGGAGGTAAGTGTTTTTTATTTTAAAATTCATCCTTAATGGCTTGCACCAAGAAAGCACTGCTTGCAAACAAGCAGGCCGTGCTAGAAGGTCCCAACGTGGTGCTAAAGGTGTCTCTTCCCCCACCCTACGCTCTCAGGAAAACATCACCTACATCGCCAACGCGGACGTCCGGGACGCAATACTGAACCTGACTTTGACGGCTCTGGCTCCCAAATTCCCTGTCTTCCAAACCAGTGACTATGAGCTGTGGTTCCAAATCAACCTGGTGGTCCTGCTGGCCAGCTTCCGTCCTTCAGTTCTGTTGGTGATCCCCACCAACCTCACCTGTGACTCTTACGATGCAATGTAAACAATCTGGCTCTGTTGGTTTCATGTCTTTATTCAGTGAGTAGAAGTAAATGTTGATATTTTCAATTTTGCACGTTTCTACAGATTGAAAGGCCTGGAGAACGCTTTGGCGGTTCTCCCATCTGGAGTTGGAGTGGAGCTGAAGTCAAGCATAAACGAACTTCAACAGTCACCACCAGAAGGTATGGCTTGACCAACACTCCTCAAATATGTAAAGAACAAAGTGTTGTTCTTTGGTAAACCAAAAATGTTCTCACTAAATGCACGTGAATGTAAACAATTTGCAAGTGGGCTCCCATTAACAGAAATCTTGTTTGTCTTGGTTTTTCCTCAGGCTGCACACCTTCTCGCCCTGTCGGTTCCGTAAGTACTTCATTGTCTTGCATCGGTTATGAGTAAAGTTCAAGCCCAATTAGAAACTGTACATAATGGTTTTCTTCTCTTTCCTTTCTTCGTCTTCCCTTTCACCAGTGCACTGAAACATTAGTGGATGGTGAGTCAGAACAAAGGATGTTAGTTTGCGACTGATAGAATTTCATAAGTTTGTGAAAAAATCATGAGCTAGCTAGTAAATTCTAGACCTCACCTTTTGTTTTATTTATTTATTTATTATTTTTTGCTTTACAGAGGAGAGGCTGTGTGAAAGTGTCAACAGGTGAGTATCGGTTTGGTGCCTGCTGAGAGCAGAGATAGACTTTAAAGTGGTGAACATGGATAACGTGTTTTTGTGTCTTGCAGGAGTCAACTTGAGAGCCAGCCTCCTCCCCGAATCAGCTGTGCAACGACATCTCTGTTTATGCCTGCTCTTCGGTAAGTCTTCCTTGAATGGTGCACCTGAATGCCTGTCTTTGCAAAGAGTCCTGGTTCTCTGACTGCACAAATCTGTCCACTTCTTTCAAGGTCGCATCATCTCTTTCCTCTGACAACCTCGTCACACTGCTGACTTGCAAGACGCCGAGCAGCATGAACCGCAGCACAGCGATGTGGAAGCTTTTGTTCCAGAAAGTCTGGGAGTTCTGGAGGTTGCTCTGTCAGCGTACTCCAATAAAGTGAGTGACACCCTGCTTTCTGGAACAGGAGATGAAGTGCTGCCTCTGAGCTCTACATTGAGATATGTCCCTTTGCTTTCACAGAACCTCAGTGACCATCAGCCTGAGTCCCATGTTCTTGATGCCATTGGAGAGGTGATCGTCAACAACTTCAGCGCCACACAGCTGACAGATGTCAGCTTCATACCGACTGGTTCCAGGTAAAGCTGAGACCATTCTTGCCAGCAGTCTCCAGAGACTTCCTTTCCTGCCTTAGCTCCAAGAACTTCAGCTGCGGCACCTACCAAATTGTGTAAGTATTTTCAGTGCTCTGGAAATCCTGAAGCAATAGTCAGGAGAGCAGTTGGGCATTCTGTAACGATGGACGATCTTTCCCAAATTAGGGTGCAGGCTCTCAGCCGTCAAGCGTCCCTCATGGAGGTGGGGCAAAACAGGTCGTCTTCACTGATTTTATCCAACTCTTCCTCTCGAGAGATGAACTAACAGGTACTTAAAGTCCTATCACTGTCCTGAGTTGCCATCTATCATGCTGTAATTCCCTAGGCATCCTTCAGCTTCTCGGCTTGTCATGGGTGTTTCGCCAGTTCAGTGGTTTTCTGTTTATTTCCCCCATTGTTCAATCCAGATCCTGCCTGTCTTGCAAAAACTACCAGCAGCGCTGACTGGCTGGAGAAGAACTTTGGCAACTTCTCAGTCTACGCTACCTTGAAGGATTTGCAAAAACTGAATGAAAATTTCTCCAGCGTGAGTAACCTTTGGCTTGCTCCAGCTGCCCATGTAAACTGTCATCATTTTATGAATGTATTTTTGGTTTTGAGTAAACGGCTTCATCTGTGATATAACATCTTCTGTCCATGTTGTGCTTCAGTTTGAATCGTTGGAGCTGCTGAGCCCTACCCAAGTAGCTGAACTGACACTGAGCTCCGGAGCGCTGAACAACACCAATCAGATCGTCGCTGTGTTCGACCGCCTCGAGGATGGTGACGCTTTCAAGAATGTGGAGGAGTTTCTGACGGGGCTAACAGCAACTTCTGAGGTAAGTCAATGAGTCAACGGGTCTGACAGAGGCTGCGTGGAAACCACTAAGAACAGCGCGAAAAACGCTATTTTCATGAAGTGCCATTCACACTCCCGGGTTGTGTCCCTGCAGATTCCCGATATCACCCCTGCTGTGAGAGACGTGATGATGAACCTTTGTAATCATTGAACTGAAGTTCCAGGAATTTGTGGCTCATGACTGGGAAGTGTGGTTCACAATGAAGCTCATCCCTATCCTCCCCAGTTTCACCGCAGATATGCTGCTTAAGGTCACAGCTGGCATCAACTGCACCAACTACCATGTGATGTGAGTGCCTGAATGTGGAGAAAGGAAGCTTGTCGATCTGCATTGAAACGCCCAACTTAACACCCTTCTGTGCCTCTCTGTTGCAGCATTGAGGGAATGGGAGATGTCTTCAACAAAATGACATTCACCAGGAGGCAAGAGATAACCAAGATTCTGGTGGAGCACCTGAAGGAATTTGCCGTCAATTCAACAATCCAGGTAGACCTCCAAGGGACGTGCTTTCCCGGCACCTCTCTGTTGCCGGCTAGCGTTGTTGCTGGTTTTGTTTAAGCTGACCGGTCAGGAGTTTTAGTGTGTTTGCTTCACAGCAGTGCACCAACGCAGGCTGATCTTCTTCCAATCTTATCTTTAAAAACAGATTGCAGAAAGGACATCGGAAACGATGCCGAGTGGCTTGACATCAACTTGGGTCCATTCTCCACTGTGGCCAATTACACAGACCTCAAGGAGCTGAACATCAGCGGGGTAAAGCACCTGTTTTTTATGCTTCTCTTCTCATACAGCTTTAAGGGAGCCTTTGAATGGCAGCCATTTTTGTTTCTTTGTTAGTTTATTTTCTTTTTTTTGTATATCATTGGGAAGAGAGCAAGTCACCGACAGTCATGTGTTATTTGCTTTGTGTCGGGGTTTGACCGGTCAGGGGTTTTGTGTTTGTTCACCTTAGCTGGCAGCTCTGGAATCCCTGTCACCTGACCAGAAAGCAGAGCTGCTTTTGGATCCATCCACTGGTGCTCTTGAGAATGTGACCGTGGTGAAGGAGGTTTTGATCAGCATCCTAAAATCCACAGGACGAGGAGCAGCTAGAGAAATTCTTTGAAACGTTCGTGGAGCTCAGCAAGGAGGTAAGTGTTTTTTATTTTAAAATTCATCCTTAATGGCTTGCACCAAGAAAGCACTGCTTGCAAACAAGCAGGCCGTGCTAGAAGGTTCCAACGTGGTGCTAAAGGTGTCTCTTCCCCCACCCTACGCTCTCAGGAAAACATCACCTACATCGCCAACGCGGACGTCCGGGACGCAATACTGAACCTGACTTTGACGGCTCTGGCTCCCAAATTCCCTGTCTTCCAAACCAGTGACTATGAGCTGTGGTTCCAAATCAACCTGGTGGTCCTGCTGGCCAGCTTCCGTCCTTCAGTTCTGTTGGTGATCCCCACCAACCTCACCTGTGACTCTTACGATGCAATGTAAACAATCTGGCTCTGTTGGTTTCATGTCTTTATTCAGTGAGTAGAAGTAAATGTTGATATTTTCAATTTTTGCACGTTTCTACAGATTGAAAGGCCTGGAGAACGCTTTGGCGGTTCTCCCATCTGGAGTTGGAGTGGAGCTGAAGTCAAGCATAAACGAACTTCAACAGTCACCACCAGAAGGTATGGCTTGACCAACACTCCTCAAATATGTAAAGAACAAAGTGTTGTTCTTTGGTAAACCAAAAATGTTCTCACTAAATGCACGTGAATGTAAACAATTTGCAAGTGGGCTCCCATTAACAGAAATCTTGTTTGTCTTGGTTTTTTCCTCAGGCTGCACACCTTCTCGCCCTGTCGGTTCCGTAAGTACTTCATTGTCTTGCATCGGTTATGAGTAAAGTTCAAGCCCAATTAGAAACTGTACATAATGGTTTTCTTCTCTTTCCTTTCTTCGTCTTCCCTTTCACCAGTGCACTGAAACATTAGTGGATGGTGAGTCAGAACAAAGGATGTTAGTTTGCGACTGATAGAATTTCATAAGTTTGTGAAAAAAAATCATGAGCTAGCTAGTAAATTCTAGACCTCACCTTTTGTTTTATTTATTTATTTATTATTTTTTTGCTTTACAGAGGAGAGGCTGTGTGAAAGTGTCAACAGGTGAGTATCGGTTTGGTGCCTGCTGAGAGCAGAGATAGACTTTAAAGTGGTGAACATGGATAACGTGTTTTTGTGTCTTGCAGGAGTCAACTTGAGAGCCAGCCTCCTCCCCCGAATCAGCTGTGCAACTTCGACATCTCTGTTTATGCCTGCTCTTCGGTAAGTCTTCCTTGAATGGTGCACCTGAATGCCTGTCTTTGCAAAGAGTCCTGGTTCTCTGACTGCACAAATCTGTCCACTTCTTTCAAGGTCGCATCATCTCTTTCCTCTGACAACCTCGTCACACTGCTGACTTGCAAGACGCCGAGCAGCATGAACCGCAGCACAGCGATGTGGAAGCTTTTGTTCCAGAAAGTCGGAGTTCTGGAGGTTGCTCTGTCAGCGTACTCCAATAAAGTGAGTGACACCCCTGCTTTCTGGAACAGGAGATGAAGTGCTGCCTCTGAGCTCTACATTGAGATATGTCCCTTTGCTTTCACAGAACCTCAGTGACCATCAGCCTGAGTCCCATGTTCTTGATGCCATTGGAGAGGTGATCGTCAACAACTTCAGCGCCACACAGCTGACAGATGTCAGCTTACCGACTGGTTCCAGGTAAAGCTGAGACCATTCTTGCCAGCAGTCTCCAGAGACTTCCTTTCCTGCCTTAGCTCCAAGAACTTCAGCTGCGGCACCTACCAAATTGTGTAAGTATTTTCAGTGCTCTGGAAATCCTGAAGCAATAGTCAGGAGAGCGGTTGGGCATTCTGTAACGATGGACGATCTTTCCCAAATTAGGGTGCAGGCTCTCAGCCGTCAAGCGTCCCTCATGGAGGTGGGGCAAAACAGGTCGTCTTCACTGATTTTATCCAACTCTTCCTCTCGAGAGATGAACTAACAGGTACTTAAAGTCCTATCACTGTCCTGAGTTGCCATCTATCATGCTGTAATTCCCTAGGCATCCTTCAGCTTCTCGGCTTGTCATGGGTGTTTCGCCAGTTCAGTGGTTTTCTGTTTATTTCCCCCATTGTTCAATCCAGATCCTGCCTGTCTTGCAAAACTACCAGCAGCGCTGACTGGCTGGAGAAGAACTTTGGCAACTTCTCAGTCTACGCTACCTTGAAGGATTTGCAAAAACTGAATGAAAATTTCTCCAGCGTGAGTAACCTTTGGCTTGCTCCAGCTGCCCATGTAAACTGTCATCATTTTATGAATGTATTTTTGGTTTTGAGTAAACGGCTTCATCTGTGATATAACATCTTCTGTCCATGTTGTGCTTCAGTTTGAATCGTTGGAGCTGCTGAGCCCTACCCAAGTAGCTGAACTGACACTGAGCTCCGCTGAACAACACCAATCAGATCGTCGCTGTGTTCGACCGCCTCGAGGATGGTGACGCTTTCAAGAATGTGGAGGAGTTTCTGACGGGGCTAACAGCAACTTCTGAGGTAAGTCAATGAGTCAACGGGTCTGACAGAGGCTGCGTGGAAACCACTAAGAACAGCGCCAAGAACGCTATTTTCATGAAGTGCCATTCACACTCCCGGGGTTGTGTCCCTGCAGATTCCCGATATCACCCCTGCTGTGAGAGACGTGATGATGAACCGAACCTTTGTAATCATTGAACTGAAGTTCCAGGAATTTGTGGCTCATGACTGGGAAGTGTGGTTCACAATGAAGCTCATCCCTATCCTCCCCAGTTTCACCGCAGATATGCTGCTTAAGGTCACAGCTGGCATCAACTGCACCAACTACCATGTGATGTGAGTGCCTGAATGTGGAGAAAGGAAGCTTGTCGATCTGCATTGAAACGCCCAACTTAACACCCTTCTGTGCCTCTCTGTTGCAGCATTGAGGGAATGGGAGATGTCTTCAACAAAATGACATTCACCAGGAGGCAAGAGATAACCAAGATTCTGGTGGAGCACCTGAAGGAATTTGCCGTCCAATTCAACAATCCAGGTAGACCTCCAAGGACGTGCTTTCCCGGCACCTCTCTGTTGCCGGCTAGCGCGCGTTGCTGGTTTTGTTTAAGCTGACCGGTCAGGAGTTTTTAGTGTGTTTGCTTCACAGCAGTGCACCAACGCAGGCTGATCTTCTTCCAATCTTATCTTTAAAAACAGATTGCAGAAAGGACATCGGAAACGATGCCGAGTGGCTTGACATCAACTTGGGTCCATTCTCCACTGTGGCCAATTACACAGACCTCAAGGAGCTGAACATCAGCGGGGTAAAGCACCTGTTTTTTATGCTTCTCTTCTCATACAGCTTTAAGGGAGCCTTTGAATGGCAGCCATTTTTGTTTCTTTGTTAGTTTATTTTCTTTTTTTTGTATATCATTGGGAAGAGAGCAAGTCACCGACAGTCATGTGTTATTTGCTTTGTGTCGGGGTTTGACCGGTCAGGGGTTTTGTGTTTGTTCACCTTAGCTGGCAGCTCTGGAATCCCTGTCACCTGACCAGAAAGCAGAGCTGCTTTTGGATCCATCCACTGGTGCTCTTGAGAATGTGACCGTGGTGAAGGAGGTTTTGATCAGCATCCTAAAATCCACAGACGAGGAGCAGCTAGAGAAATTCTTTGAAACGTTGTGGAGCTCAGCAAGGAGGTAAGTGTTTTTATTTTAAAATTCATCCTTAATGGCTTGCACCAAGAAAGCACTGCTTGCAAACAAGCAGGCCGTGCTAGAAGGTCCCAACGTGGTGCTAAAGGTGTCTCTTCCCCACCCTACGCCTCAGGAAAACATCACCTACATCGCCAACGCCGGACGTCCGGGACGCAATACTGAACCTGACTTTGACGGCTCTGGCTCCCAAATTCCCTGTCTTCCAAACCAGTGACTATGAGCTGTGGTTCCAAATCAACCTGGTGGTCCTGCTGGCCAGCTTCCGTCCTTCAGTTCTGTTGGTGATCCCCACCAACCTCACCTGTGACTCTTACGATGCAATGTAAACAATCTGGCTCTGTTGGTTTCATGTCTTTATTCAGTGAGTAGAAGTAAATGTTGATATTTTCATTTTTGCACGTTTCTACAGATTGAAAGGCCTGGAGAACGCTTTGGCGGTTCTCCCATCTGGAGTTGGAGTGGAGCTGAAGTCAAGCATAAACGAACTTCAACAGTCACCACCAGAAGGTATGGCTTGACCAACACTCCTCAAATATGTAAAGAACAAAGTGTTGTTCTTTGGTAAACCAAAATGTTCTCACTAAATGCACGTGAATGTAAACAATTTGCAAGTGGGCTCCCATTAACAGAAATCTTGTTTGTCTTGGTTTTTCCTCAGGCTGCACACCTTCTCGCCCTGTCGGTTCCGTAAGTACTTCATTGTCTTGCATCGGTTATGAGTAAAGTTCAAGCCCAATTAGAAACTGTACATAATGGTTTTCTTCTCTTTCCTTTCTTCGTCTTCCCTTTCACCAGTGCACTGAAACATTAGTGGATGGTGAGTCAGAACAAAGGATGTTAGTTTGCGACTGATAGAATTTCATAAGTTTGTGAAAAAAAATCATGAGCTAGCTAGTAAATTCTAGACCTCACCTTTTGTTTTATTTATTTATTTATTATTTTTTGCTTTACAGAGGAGAGGCTGTGTGAAAGTGTCAACAGGTGAGTATCGGTTTGGTGCCTGCTGAGAGCAGAGATAGACTTTAAAGTGGTGAACATGGATAACGTGTTTTTGTGTCTTGCAGGAGTCAACTTGAGAGCCAGCCTCCTCCCCCGAATCAGCTGTGCAACTTCGACATCTCTGTTTATGCCTGCTCTTCGTAAGTCTTCCTTGAATGGTGCACCTGAATGCCTGTCTTTGCAAAGAGTCCTGGTTCTCTGACTGCACAAATCTGTCCACTTCTTTCAAGGTCGCATCATCTCTTTCCTCTGACAACCTCGTCACACTGCTGACTTGCAAGACGCCGAGCAGCATGAACCGCAGCACAGAGATGTGGAAGCTTTTGTTCCAGAAAGTCGCGGGAGTTCTGGAGGTTGCTCTGTCAGCGTACTCCAATAAAGTGAGTGACACCCTGCTTTCTGGAACAGGAGATGAAGTGCTGCCTCTGAGCTCTACATTGAGATATGTCCCTTTGCTTTCACAGAACCTCAGTGACCATCAGCCTGAGTCCCATGTTCTTGATGCCATTGGAGAGGTGATCGTCAACAACTTCAGCGCCACACAGCTGACAGATGTCAGCTTCGTTACCGACTGGTTCCAGGTAAAGCTGAGACCATTCTTGCCAGCAGTCTCCAGAGACTTCCTTTCCTGCCTTAGCTCCAAGAACTTCAGCTGCGGCACCTACCAAATTGTGTAAGTATTTTCAGTGCTCTGGAAATCCTGAAGCAATAGTCAGGAGAGCGAAGTTGGGCATTCTGTAACGATGGACGATCTTTCCCAAATTAGGGTGCAGGCTCTCAGCCGTCAAGCGTCCCCTCATGGAGGTGGGGCAAAAACAGGTCGTCTTCACTGATTTTATCCAACTCTTCCTCTCGAGAGATGAACTAACAGGTACTTAAAGTCCTATCACTGTCCTGAGTTGCCATCTATCATGCTGTAATTCCCTAGGCATCCTTCAGCTTCTCGGCTTGTCATGGGTGTTTCGCCAGTTCAGTGGTTTTCTGTTTATTTCCCCCATTGTTCAATCCAGATCCTGCCTGTCTTGCAAAACTACCAGCAGCGCTGACTGGCTGGAGAAGAACTTTGGCAACTTCTCAGTCTACGCTACCTTGAAGGATTTGCAAAACTGAATGAAAATTTCTCCAGCGTGAGTAACCTTTGGCTTGCTCCAGCTGCCCATGTAAACTGTCATCATTTTATGAATGTATTTTTGGTTTTGAGTAAACGGCTTCATCTGTGATATAACATCTTCTGTCCATGTTGTGCTTCAGTTTGAATCGTTGGAGCTGCTGAGCCCTACCCAAGTAGCTGAACTGACACTGAGCTCCGGAGCGCTGAACAACACCAATCAGATCGTCGCTGTGTTCGACCGCCTCGAGGATGGTGATGCTTTCAAGAATGTGGAGGAGTTTCTGACGGGGCTAACAGCAACTTCTGAGGTAAGTCAATGAGTCAACGGGTCTGACAGAGGCTGCGTGGAAACCACTAAGAACAGCGCGAAGAACGCTATTTTCATGAAGTGCCATTCACACTCCCGGGGTTGTGTCCCTGCAGATTCCCGATATCACCCCTGCTGTGAGAGACGTGATGATGAACCGAACCTTTGTAATCATTGAACTGAAGTTCCAGGAATTTGTGGCTCATGACTGGGAAGTGTGGTTCACAATGAAGCTCATCCCTATCCTCCCAGTTTCACCGCAGATATGCTGCTTAAGGTCACAGCTGGCATCAACTGCACCAACTACCATGTGATGTGAGTGCCTGAATGTGGAGAAAGGAAGCTTGTCGATCTGCATTGAAACGCCCAACTTAACACCCTTCTGTGCCTCTCTGTTGCAGCATTGAGGGAATGGGAGATGTCTTCAACAAAATGACATTCACCAGGAGGCAAGAGATAACCAAGATTCTGGTGGAGCACCTGAAGGAATTTGCCGTCAATTCAACAATCCAGGTAGACCTCCAAGGACGTGCTTTCCGGCACCTCTCTGTTGCCGGCTAGCGCGCGTTGCTGGTTTTGTTTAAGCTGACCGGTCAGGAGTTTTTAGTGTGTTTGCTTCACAGCAGTGCACCAACGCAGGCTGATCTTCTTCCAATCTTATCTTTAAAAACAGATTGCAGAAAGGACATCGGAAACGATGCCGAGTGGCTTGACATCAACTTGGGTCCATTCTCCACTGTGGCCAATTACACAGACCTCAAGGAGCTGAACATCAGCGGGGTAAAGCACCTGTTTTTTATGCTTCTCTTCTCATACAGCTTTAAGGGAGCCTTTGAATGGCAGCCATTTTTGTTTCTTTGTTAGTTTATTTTCTTTTTTTTGTATATCATTGGGAAGAGAGCAAGTCACCGACAGTCATGTGTTATTTGCTTTGTGTCGGGGTTTGACCGGTCAGGGGTTTTGTGTTTGTTCACCTTAGCTGGCAGCTCTGGAATCCCTGTCACCTGACCAGAAAGCAGAGCTGCTTTTGGATCCATCCACTGGTGCTCTTGAGAATGTGACCGTGGTGAAGGAGGTTTTGATCAGCATCCTAAAATCCACAGACGAGGAGCAGCTAGAGAAATTCTTTGAAACGTTCGTGGAGCTCAGCAAGGAGGTAAGTGTTTTTTATTTTAAAATTCATCCTTAATGGCTTGCACCAAGAAAGCACTGCTTGCAAACAAGCAGGCCGTGCTAGAAGGTCCCCGTGGTGCTAAAGGTGTCTCTTCCCCCACCCTACGCTCTCAGGAAAACATCACCTACATCGCCAACGCGGACGTCCGGGACGCAATACTGAACCTGACTTTGACGGCTCTGGCTCCCAAATTCCCTGTCTTCCAAACCAGTGACTATGAGCTGTGGTTCCAAATCAACCTGGTGGTCCTGCTGGCCAGCTTCCGTCCTTCAGTTCTGTTGGTGATCCCCACCAACCTCACCTGTGACTCTTACGATGCAATGTAAACAATCTGGCTCTGTTGGTTTCATGTCTTTATTCAGTGAGTAGAAGTAAATGTTGATATTTTCCATTTTGCACGTTTCTACAGATTGAAAGGCCTGGAGAACGCTTTGGCGGTTCTCCCATCTGGAGTTGGAGTGGAGCTGAAGTCAAGCATAAACGAACTTCAACAGTCACCACCAGAAGGTATGGCTTGACCAACACTCCTCAAATATGTAAAGAACAAAGTGTTGTTCTTTGGTAAACCAAAATGTTCTCACTAAATGCACGTGAATGTAAACAATTTGCAAGTGGGCTCCCATTAACAGAAATCTTGTTTGTCTTGGTTTTTCCTCAGGCTGCACACCTTCTCGCCCTGTCGGTTCCGTAAGTACTTCATTGTCTTGCATCGGTTATGAGTAAAGTTCAAGCCCAATTAGAAACTGTACATAATGGTTTTCTTCTCTTTCCTTTCTTCGTCTTCCCTTTCACCAGTGCACTGAAACATTAGTGGATGGTGAGTCAGAACAAAGGATGTTAGTTTGCGACTGATAGAATTTCATAAGTTTGTGAAAAAAAATCATGAGCTAGCTAGTAAATTCTAGACCTCACCTTTTGTTTTATTTATTTATTTATTATTTTTTTGCTTTACAGAGGAGAGGCTGTGTGAAAGTGTCAACAGGTGAGTATCGGTTTGGTGCCTGCTGAGAGCAGAGATAGACTTTAAAGTGGTGAACATGGATAACGTGTTTTTGTGTCTTGCAGGAGTCAACTTGAGAGCCAGCCTCCTCCCCCGAATCAGCTGTGCAACTTCGACATCTCTGTTTATGCCTGCTCTTCGGTAAGTCTTCCTTGAATGGTGCACCTGAATGCCTGTCTTTGCAAAGAGTCCTGGTTCTCTGACTGCACAAATCTGTCCACTTCTTTCAAGGTCGCATCATCTCTTTCCTCTGACAACCTCGTCACACTGCTGACTTGCAAGACGCCGAGCAGCATGAACCGCAGCACAGCGATGTGGAAGCTTTTGTTCCAGAAAGTCGGGAGTTCTGGAGGTTGCTCTGTCAGCGTACTCCAATAAAGTGAGTGACACCCCTTGGAACAGGAGATGAAGTGCTGCCTCTGAGCTCTACATTGAGATATGTCCCTTTGCTTTCACAGAACCTCAGTGACCATCAGCCTGAGTCCCATGTTCTTGATGCCATTGGAGAGGTGATCGTCAACAACTTCAGCGCCACACAGCTGACAGATGTCAGCTTCGTTACCGACTGGTTCCAGGTAAAGCTGAGACCATTCTTGCCAGCAGTCTCCAGAGACTTCCTTTCCTGCCTTAGCTCCAAGAACTTCAGCTGGCACCTACCAAATTGTGTAAGTATTTTCAGTGCTCTGGAAATCCTGAAGCAATAGTCAGGAGAGCGGTTGGGCATTCTGTAACGATGGACGATCTTTCCCAAATTAGGGTGCAGGCTCTCAGCCGTCAAGCGTCCCTCATGGAGGTGGGGCAAAAACAGGTCGTCTTCACTGATTTTATCCAACTCTTCCTCTCGAGAGATGAACTAACAGGTACTTAAAGTCCTATCACTGTCCTGAGTTGCCATCTATCATGCTGTAATTCCCTAGGCATCCTTCAGCTTCTCGGCTTGTCATGGGTGTTTCGCCAGTTCAGTGGTTTTCTGTTTATTTCCCCCATTGTTCAATCCAGATCCTGCCTGTCTTGCAAAACTACCAGCAGCGCTGACTGGCTGGAGAAGAACTTTGGCAACTTCTCAGTCTACGCTACCTTGAAGGATTTGCAAAAACTGAATGAAAATTTCTCCAGCGTGAGTAACCTTTGGCTTGCTCCAGCTGCCCATGTAAACTGTCATCATTTTATGAATGTATTTTTGGTTTTGAGTAAACGGCTTCATCTGTGATATAACATCTTCTGTCCATGTTGTGCTTCAGTTTGAATCGTTGGAGCTGCTGAGCCCTACCCAAGTAGCTGAACTGACACTGAGCTCCGGAGCGCTGAACAACACCAATCAGATCGTCGCTGTGTTCGACCGCCTCGAGGATGGTGACGCTTTCAAGAATGTGGAGGAGTTTCTGACGGGGCTAACAGCAACTTCTGAGGTAAGTCAATGAGTCAACGGGTCTGACAGAGGCTGCGTGGAAACCACTAAGAACAGCGCGAAGAACGCTATTTTCATGAAGTGCCATTCACACTCCCGGGGTTGTGTCCCTGCAGATTCCCGATATCACCCCTGCTGTGAGAGACGTGATGATGAACCGAACCTTTGTAATCATTGAACTGAAGTTCCAGGAATTTGTGGCTCATGACTGGGAAGTGTGGTTCACAATGAAGCTCATCCCTATCCTCCCCAGTTTCACCGCAGATATGCTGCTTAAGGTCACAGCTGGCATCAACTGCACCAACTACCATGTGATGTGAGTGCCTGAATGTGGAGAAAGGAAGCTTGTCGATCTGCATTGAAACGCCCAACTTAACACCCTTCTGTGCCTCTCTGTTGCAGCATTGAGGGAATGGGAGATGTCTTCAACAAAATGACATTCACCAGGAGGCAAGAGATAACCAAGATTCTGGTGGAGCACCTGAAGGAATTTGCCGTCCAATTCAACAATCCAGGTAGACCTCCAAGGACGTGCTTTCCCGGCACCTCTCTGTTGCCGGCTAGCGCGTTGCTGGTTTTGTTTAAGCTGACCGGTCAGGAGTTTTTAGTGTGTTTGCTTCACAGCAGTGCACCAACGCAGGCTGATCTTCTTCCAATCTTATCTTTAAAAACAGATTGCAGAAAGGACATCGGAAACGATGCCGAGTGGCTTGACATCAACTTGGGTCCATTCTCCACTGTGGCCAATTACACAGACCTCAAGGAGCTGAACATCAGCGGGGTAAAGCACCTGTTTTTTATGCTTCTCTTCTCATACAGCTTTAAGGGAGCCTTTGAATGGCAGCCATTTTTGTTTCTTTGTTAGTTTATTTTCTTTTTTTTGTATATCATTGGGAAGAGAGCAAGTCACCGACAGTCATGTGTTATTTGCTTTGTGTCGGGGTTTGACCGGTCAGGGGTTTTGTGTTTGTTCACCTTAGCTGGCAGCTCTGGAATCCCTGTCACCTGACCAGAAAGCAGAGCTGCTTTTGGATCCATCCACTGGTGCTCTTGAGAATGTGACCGTGGTGAAGGAGGTTTTGATCAGCATCCTAAAATCCACAGACGAGGAGCAGCTAGAGAAATTCTTTGAAACGTTCGTGGAGCTCAGCAAGGAGGTAAGTGTTTTTTATTTTAAAATTCATCCTTAATGGCTTGCACCAAGAAAGCACTGCTTGCAAACAAGCAGGCCGTGCTAGAAGGTCCCAACGTGGTGCTAAAGGTGTCTCTTCCCCACCCTACGCCTCAGGAAAACATCACCTACATCGCCAACGCGGACGTCCGGGACGCAATACTGAACCTGACTTTGACGGCTCTGGCTCCCAAATTCCCTGTCTTCCAAACCAGTGACTATGAGCTGTGGTTCCAAATCAACCTGGTGGTCCTGCTGGCCAGCTTCCGTCCTTCAGTTCTGTTGGTGATCCCCACCAACCTCACCTGTGACTCTTACGATGCAATGTAAACAATCTGGCTCTGTTGGTTTCATGTCTTTATTCAGTGAGTAGAAGTAAATGTTGATATTTTCCATTTTGCACGTTTCTACAGATTGAAAGGCCTGGAGAACGCTTTGGCGGTTCTCCCATCTGGAGTTGGAGTGGAGCTGAAGTCAAGCATAAACGAACTTCAACAGTCACCACCAGAAGGTATGGCTTGACCAACACTCCTCAAATATGTAAAGAACAAAGTGTTGTTCTTTGGTAAACCAAAATGTTCTCACTAAATGCACGTGAATGTAAACAATTTGCAAGTGGGCTCCCATTAACAGAAATCTTGTTTGTCTTGGTTTTTCCTCAGGCTGCACACCTTCTCGCCCTGTCGGTTCCGTAAGTACTTCATTGTCTTGCATCGGTTATGAGTAAAGTTCAAGCCCAATTAGAAACTGTACATAATGGTTTTCTTCTCTTTCCTTTCTTCTTCCCTTTCACCAGTGCACTGAAACATTAGTGGATGGTGAGTCAGAACAAAGGATGTTAGTTTGCGACTGATAGAATTTCATAAGTTTGTGAAAAAATCATGAGCTAGCTAGTAAATTCTAGACCTCACCTTTTGTTTTATTTATTTATTTATTATTTTTTGCTTTACAGAGGAGAGGCTGTGTGAAAGTGTCAACAGGTGAGTATCGGTTTGGTGCCTGCTGAGAGCAGAGATAGACTTTAAAGTGGTGAACATGGATAACGTGTTTTTGTGTCTTGCAGGAGTCAACTTGAGAGCCAGCCTCCTCCCCCGAATCAGCTGTGCAACTTCGACATCTCTGTTTATGCCTGCTCTTCGGTAAGTCTTCCTTGAATGGTGCACCTGAATGCCTGTCTTTGCAAAGAGTCCTGGTTCTCTGACTGCACAAATCTGTCCACTTCTTTCAAGGTCGCATCATCTCTTTCCTCTGACAACCTCGTCACACTGCTGACTTGCAAGACGCCGAGCAGCATGAACCGCAGCACAGCGATGTGGAAGCTTTTGTTCCAGAAAGTCGCGGGAGTTCTGGAGGTTGCTCTGTCAGCGTACTCAATAAAGTGAGTGACACCCCTGCTTTCTGGAACAGGAGATGAAGTGCTGCCTCTGAGCTCTACATTGAGATATGTCCCTTTGCTTTCACAGAACCTCAGTGACCATCAGCCTGAGTCCCATGTTCTTGATGCCATTGGAGAGGTGATCGTCAACAACTTCAGCGCCACACAGCTGACAGATGTCAGCTCAGTTACCGACTGGTTCCAGGTAAAGCTGAGACCATTCTTGCCAGCAGTCTCCAGAGACTTCCTTTCCTGCCTTAGCTCCAAGAACTTCAGCTGCGGCACCTACCAAATTGTGTAAGTATTTTCAGTGCTCTGGAAATCCTGAAGCAATAGTCAGGAGAGCGGTTGGGCATTCTGTAACGATGGACGATCTTTCCCAAATTAGGGTGCAGGCTCTCAGCCGTCAAGCGTCCCTCATGGAGGTGGGGCAAAAACAGGTCGTCTTCACTGATTTTATCCAACTCTTCCTCTCGAGAGATGAACTAACAGGTACTTAAAGTCCTATCACTGTCCTGAGTTGCCATCTATCATGCTGTAATTCCCTAGGCATCCTTCAGCTTCTCGGCTTGTCATGGGTGTTTCGCCAGTTCAGTGGTTTTCTGTTTATTTCCCCCATTGTTCAATCCAGATCCTGCCTGTCTTGCAAAACTACCAGCAGCGCTGACTGGCTGGAGAAGAACTTTGGCAACTTCTCAGTCTACGCTACCTTGAAGGATTTGCAAAAACTGAATGAAAATTTCTCCAGCGTGAGTAACCTTTGGCTTGCTCCAGCTGCCCATGTAAACTGTCATCATTTTATGAATGTATTTTTGGTTTTGAGTAAACGGCTTCATCTGTGATATAACATCTTCTGTCCATGTTGTGCTTCAGTTTGAATCGTTGGAGCTGCTGAGCCCTACCCAAGTAGCTGAACTGACACTGAGCTCCGGAGCGCTGAACAACACCAATCAGATCGTCGCTGTGTTCCGCCTCGAGGATGGTGACGCTTTCAAGAATGTGGAGGAGTTTCTGACGGGGCTAACAGCAACTTCTGAGGTAAGTCAATGAGTCAACGGGTCTGACAGAGGCTGCGTGGAAACCACTAAGAACAGCGCGAAGAACGCTATTTTCATGAAGTGCCATTCACACTCCCGGGGTTGTGTCCCTGCAGATTCCCGATATCACCCCTGCTGTGAGAGACGTGATGATGAACCGAACCTTTGTAATCATTGAACTGAAGTTCCAGGAATTTGTGGCTCATGACTGGGAAGTGTGGTTCACAATGAAGCTCATCCCTATCCTCCCCAGTTTCACCGCAGATATGCTGCTTAAGGTCACAGCTGGCATCAACTGCACCAACTACCATGTGATGTGAGTGCCTGAATGTGGAGAAAGGAAGCTTGTCGATCTGCATTGAAACGCCCAACTTAACACCCTTCTGTGCCTCTCTGTTGCAGCATTGAGGGAATGGGAGATGTCTTCAACAAAATGACATTCACCAGGAGGCAAGAGATAACCAAGATTCTGGTGGAGCACCTGAAGGAATTTGCCGTCAATTCAACAATCCAGGTAGACCTCCAGGACGTGCTTTCCCGGCACCTCTCTGTTGCCGGCTAGCGCGTTGCTGGTTTTGTTTAAGCTGACCGGTCAGGAGTTTTAGTGTGTTTGCTTCACAGCAGTGCACCAACGCAGGCTGATCTTCTTCCAATCTTATCTTTAAAACAGATTGCAGAAAGGACATCGGAAACGATGCCGAGTGGCTTGACATCAACTTGGGTCCATTCTCCACTGTGGCCAATTACACAGACCTCAAGGAGCTGAACATCAGCGGGTAAAGCACCTGTTTTTATGCTTCTCTTCTCATACAGCTTTAAGGGAGCCTTTGAATGGCAGCCATTTTTGTTTCTTTGTTAGTTTATTTTCTTTTTTTTGTATATCATTGGGAAGAGAGCAAGTCACCGACAGTCATGTGTTATTTGCTTTGTGTCGGGGTTTGACCGGTCAGGGTTTTGTGTTTGTTCACCTTAGCTGGCAGCTCTGGAATCCCTGTCACCTGACCAGAAAGCAGAGCTGCTTTTGGATCCATCCACTGGTGCTCTTGAGAATGTGACCGTGGTGAAGGAGGTTTTGATCAGCATCCTAAAATCCACAGACGAGGAGCAGCTAGAGAAATTCTTTGAAACGTGGAGCTCAGCAAGGAGGTAAGTGTTTTTTATTTTAAAATTCATCCTTAATGGCTTGCACCAAGAAAGCACTGCTTGCAAACAAGCAGGCCGTGCTAGAAGGTCCCAACGTGGTGCTAAAGGTGTCTCTTCCCCCACCCTACGCTCTCAGGAAAACATCACCTACATCGCCAACGCGGACGTCCGGGACGCAATACTGAACCTGACTTTGACGGCTCTGGCTCCCAAATTCCCTGTCTTCCAAACCAGTGACTATGAGCTGTGGTTCCAAATCAACCTGGTGGTCCTGCTGGCCAGCTTCCGTCCTTCAGTTCTGTTGGTGATCCCCACCAACCTCACCTGTGACTCTTACGATGCAATGTAAACAATCTGGCTCTGTTGGTTTCATGTCTTTATTCAGTGAGTAGAAGTAAATGTTGATATTTTCCATTTTTGCACGTTTCTACAGATTGAAAGGCCTGGAGAACGCTTTGGCGGTTCTCCCATCTGGAGTTGGAGTGGAGCTGAAGTCAAGCATAAACGAACTTCAACAGTCACCACCAGAAGGTATGGCTTGACCAACACTCCTCAAATATGTAAAGAACAAAGTGTTGTTCTTTGGTAAACCAAAAATGTTCTCACTAAATGCACGTGAATGTAAACAATTTGCAAGTGGGCTCCCATTAACAGAAATCTTGTTTGTCTTGGTTTTTCCTCAGGCTGCACACCTTCTCGCCCTGTCGGTTCCGTAAGTACTTCATTGTCTTGCATCGGTTATGAGTAAAGTTCAAGCCCAATTAGAAACTGTACATAATGGTTTTCTTCTCTTTCCTTTCTTCTTCCCTTTCACCAGTGCACTGAAACATTAGTGGATGGTGAGTCAGAACAAAGGATGTTAGTTTGCGACTGATAGAATTTCATAAGTTTGTGAAAAAAATCATGAGCTAGCTAGTAAATTCTAGACCTCACCTTTTGTTTTATTTATTTATTTATTATTTTTTGCTTTACAGAGGAGAGGCTGTGTGAAAGTGTCAACAGGTGAGTATCGGTTTGGTGCCTGCTGAGAGCAGAGATAGACTTTAAAGTGGTGAACATGGATAACGTGTTTTGTGTCTTGCAGGAGTCAACTTGAGAGCCAGCCTCCTCCCGAATCAGCTGTGCAACCCGACATCTCTGTTTATGCCTGCTCTTGGTAAGTCTTCCTTGAATGGTGCACCTGAATGCCTGTCTTTGCAAAGAGTCCTGGTTCTCTGACTGCACAAATCTGTCCACTTCTTTCAAGGTCGCATCATCTCTTTCCTCTGACAACCTCGTCACACTGCTGACTTGCAAGACGCCGAGCAGCATGAACCGCAGCACAGAGATGTGGAAGCTTTTGTTCCAGAAAGTCGCGGGAGTTCTGGAGGTTGCTCTGTCAGCGTACTCCAATAAAGTGAGTGACACCCCTGCTTTCTGGAACAGGAGATGAAGTGCTGCCTCTGAGCTCTACATTGAGATATGTCCCTTTGCTTTCACAGAACCTCAGTGACCATCAGCCTGAGTCCCATGTTCTTGATGCCATTGGAGAGGTGATCGTCAACAACTTCAGCGCCACACAGCTGACAGATGTCAGCTTCATACCGACTGGTTTCAGGTAAAGCTGAGACCATTCTTGCCAGCAGTCTCCAGAGACTTCCTTTCCTGCCTTAGCTCCAAGAACTTCAGCTGCGGCACCTACCAAATTGTGTAAGTATTTTCAGTGCTCTGGAAATCCTGAAGCAATAGTCAGGAGAGCGAAGTTGGGCATTCTGTAACGATGGACGATCTTTCCCAAATTAGGGTGCAGGCTCTCAGCCGTCAAGCGTCCCCTCATGGAGGTGGGGCAAAACAGGTCGTCTTCACTGATTTTATCCAACTCTTCCTCTCGAGAGATGAACTAACAGGTACTTAAAGTCCTATCACTGTCCTGAGTTGCCATCTATCATGCTGTAATTCCCTAGGCATCCTTCAGCTTCTCGGCTTGTCATGGGTGTTTCGCCAGTTCAGTGGTTTTCTGTTTATTTCCATTGTTCAATCCAGATCCTGCCTGTCTTGCAAAACTACCAGCAGCGCTGACTGGCTGGAGAAGAACTTTGGCAACTTCTCAGTCTACGCTACCTTGAAGGATTTGCAAAACTGAATGAAAATTTCTCCAGCGTGAGTAACCTTTGGCTTGCTCCAGCTGCCCATGTAAACTGTCATCATTTTATGAATGTATTTTTGGTTTTGAGTAAACGGCTTCATCTGTGATATAACATCTTCTGTCCATGTTGTGCTTCAGTTTGAATCGTTGGAGCTGCTGAGCCCTACCCAAGTAGCTGAACTGACACTGAGCTCCGGAGCTGAACAACACCAATCAGATCGTCGCTGTGTTCGACCGCCTCGAGGATGGTGACGCTTTCAAGAATGTGGAGGAGTTTCTGACGGGGCTAACAGCAACTTCTGAGGTAAGTCAATGAGTCAACGGGTCTGACAGAGGCTGCGTGGAAACCACTAAGAACAGCCAAGAACGCTATTTTCATGAAGTGCCATTCACACTCCCGGGTTGTGTCCCTGCAGATTCCCGATATCACCCCTGCTGTGAGAGGCGTGATGATGAACCGAACCTTTGTAATCATTGAACTGAAGTTCCAGGAATTTGTGGCTCATGACTGGGAAGTGTGGTTCACAATGAAGCTCATCCCTATCCTCCCAGTTTCACCGCAGATATGCTGCTTAAGGTCACAGCTGGCATCAACTGCACCAACTACCATGTGATGTGAGTGCCTGAATGTGGAGAAAGGAAGCTTGTCGATCTGCATTGAAACGCCCAACTTAACACCCTTCTGTGCCTCTCTGTTGCAGCATTGAGGGAATGGGAGATGTCTTCAACAAAATGACATTCACCAGGAGGCAAGAGATAACCAAGATTCTGGTGGAGCACCTGAAGGAATTTGCCGTCCAATTCAACAATCCAGGTAGACCTCCAAGGGCGTGCTTTCCGGCACCTCTCTGTTGCCGGCTAGCGCTGCTGGTTTTGTTTAAGCTGACCGGTCAGGAGTTTTAGTGTGTTTGCTTCACAGCAGTGCACCAACGCAGGCTGATCTTCTTCCAATCTTATCTTTAAAACAGATTGCAGAAAGGACATCGGAAACGATGCCGAGTGGCTTGACATCAACTTGGGTCCATTCTCCACTGTGGCCAATTACACAGACCTCAAGGAGCTGAACATCAGCGGGTAAAGCACCTGTTTTTATGCTTCTCTTCTCATACAGCTTTAAGGGAGCCTTTGAATGGCAGCCATTTTTGTTTTTTTGTTTCTTTGTTAGTTTATTTTCTTTTTTTTGTATATCATTGGGAAGAGAGCAAGTCACCGACAGTCATGTGTTATTTGCTTTGTGTCGGGGTTTGACCGGTCAGGGGTTTTGTGTTTGTTCACCTTAGCTGGCAGCTCTGGAATCCCTGTCACCTGACCAGAAAGCAGAGCTGCTTTTGGATCCATCCACTGGTGCTCTTGAGAATGTGACCGTGGTGAAGGAGGTTTTGATCAGCATCCTAAAATCCACAGACGAGGAGCAGCTAGAGAAATTCTTTGAAACGTTCGTGGAGCTCAGCAAGGAGGTAAGTGTTTTTTATTTTAAAATTCATCCTTAATGGCTTGCACCAAGAAAGCACTGCTTGCAAACAAGCAGGCCGTGCTAGAAGGTCCCAACGTGGTGCTAAAGGTGTCTCTTCCCCCACCCTATGCTCTCAGGAAAACATCACCTACATCGCCAACGCGGACGTCCGGGACGCAATACTGAACCTGACTTTGACGGCTCTGGCTCCCAAATTCCCTGTCTTCCAAACCAGTGACTATGAGCTGTGGTTCCAAATCAACCTGGTGGTCCTGCTGGCCAGCTGTCCTTCAGTTCTGTTGGTGATCCCCACCAACCTCACCTGTGACTCTTACGATGCAATGTAAACAATCTGGCTCTGTTGGTTTCATGTCTTTATTCAGTGAGTAGAAGTAAATGTTGATATTTTCCATTTTTGCACGTTTCTACAGATTGAAAGGCCTGAGAACGCTTTGGCGGTTCTCCCATCTGGAGTTGGAGTGGAGCTGAAGTCAAGCATAAACGAACTTCAACAGTCACCACCAGAAGGTATGGCTTGACCAACACTCCTCAAATATGTAAAGAACAAAGTGTTGTTCTTTGGTAAACCAAAAATGTTCTCACTAAATGCACGTGAATGTAAACAATTTGCAAGTGGGCTCCCATTAACAGAAATCTTGTTTGTCTTGGTTTTTTCCTCAGGCTGCACACCTTCTCGCCCTGTCGGTTCCGTAAGTACTTCATTGTCTTGCATCGGTTATGAGTAAAGTTCAAGCCCAATTAGAAACTGTACATAATGGTTTTCTTCTCTTTCCTTTCTTCGTCTTCCCTTTCACCAGTGCACTGAAACATTAGTGGATGGTGAGTCAGAACAAAGGATGTTAGTTTGCGACTGATAGAATTTCATAAGTTTGTGAAAAAAAATCATGAGCTAGCTAGTAAATTCTAGACCTCACCTTTGTTTTATTTATTTATTTATTATTTTTGCTTTACAGAGGAGAGGCTGTGTGAAAGTGTCAACAGGTGAGTATCGGTTTGGTGCCTGCTGAGAGCAGAGATAGACTTTAAAGTGGTGAACATGGATAACGTGTTTTTGTGTCTTGCAGGAGTCAACTTGAGAGCCAGCCTCCTCCCCCGAATCAGCTGTGCAACTTCGACATCTCTGTTTATGCCTGCTCTTCGGTAAGTCTTCCTTGAATGGTGCACCTGAATGCCTGTCTTTGCAAAGAGTCCTGGTTCTCTGACTGCACAAATCTGTCCACTTCTTTCAAGGTCGCATCATCTCTTTCCTCTGACAACCTCGTCACACTGCTGACTTGCAAGACGCCGAGCAGCATGAACCGCAGCACAGAGATGTGGAAGCTTTTGTTCCAGAAAGTCGCGGGAGTTCTGGAGGTTGCTCTGTCAGCGTACTCCAATAAAGTGAGTGACACCCCTGCTTTCTGGAACAGGAGATGAAGTGCTGCCTCTGAGCTCTACATTGAGATATGTCCCTTTGCTTTCACAGAACCTCAGTGACCATCAGCCTGAGTCCCATGTTCTTGATGCCATTGGAGAGGTGATCGTCAACAACTTCAGCGCCACACAGCTGACAGATGTCAGCTTGCTACCGACTGGTTCCAGGTAAAGCTGAGACCATTCTTGCCAGCAGTCTCCAGAGACTTCCTTTCCTGCCTTAGCTCCAAGAACTTCAGCTGCGGCACCTACCAAATTGTGTAAGTATTTTCAGTGCTCTGGAAATCCTGAAGCAATAGTCAGGAGAGCGGTTGGGCATTCTGTAACGATGGACGATCTTTCCCAAATTAGGGTGCAGGCTCTCAGCCGTCAAGCGTCCCTCATGGAGGTGGGGCAAAAACAGGTCGTCTTCACTGATTTTATCCAACTCTTCCTCTCGAGAGATGAACTAACAGGTACTTAAAGTCCTATCACTGTCCTGAGTTGCCATCTATCATGCTGTAATTCCCTAGGCATCCTTCAGCTTCTCGGCTTGTCATGGGTGTTTCGCCAGTTCAGTGGTTTTCTGTTTATTTCCCCCATTGTTCAATCCAGATCCTGCCTGTCTTGCAAAAACTACCAGCAGCGCTGACTGGCTGGAGAAGAACTTTGGCAACTTCTCAGTCTACGCTACCTTGAAGGATTTGCAAAACTGAATGAAAATTTCTCCAGCGTGAGTAACCTTTGGCTTGCTCCAGCTGCCCATGTAAACTGTCATCATTTTATGAATGTATTTTGGTTTTGAGTAAACGGCTTCATCTGTGATATAACATCTTCTGTCCATGTTGTGCTTCAGTTTGAATCGTTGGAGCTGCTGAGCCCTACCCAAGTAGCTGAACTGACACTGAGCTCCGGAGCGCTGAACAACACCAATCAGATCGTCGCTGTGTTCGACCGCCTCGAGGATGGTGACGCTTTCAAGAATGTGGAGGAGTTTCTGACGGGGCTAACAGCAACTTCTGAGGTAAGTCAATGAGTCAACGGGTCTGACAGAGGCTGCGTGGAAACCACTAAGAACAGCGCGAAGAACGCTATTTTCATGAAGTGCCATTCACACTCCCGGGGTTGTGTCCCTGCAGATTCCCGATATCACCCCTGCTGTGAGAGACGTGATGATGAACCGAACCTTTGTAATCATTGAACTGAAGTTCCAGGAATTTGTGGCTCATGACTGGGAAGTGTGGTTCACAATGAAGCTCATCCCTATCCTCCCCAGTTTCACCGCAGATATGCTGCTTAAGGTCACAGCTGGCATCAACTGCACCAACTACCATGTGATGTGAGTGCCTGAATGTGGAGAAAGGAAGCTTGTCGATCTGCATTGAAACGCCCAACTTAACACCCTTCTGTGCCTCTCTGTTGCAGCATTGAGGGAATGGGAGATGTCTTCAACAAAATGACATTCACCAGGAGGCAAGAGATAACCAAGATTCTGGTGGAGCACCTGAAGGAATTTGCCGTCAATTCAACAATCCAGGTAGACCTCCAAGGGCGTGCTTTCCGCACCTCTCTGTTGCCGGCTAGCGCGTTGCTGGTTTTGTTTAAGCTGACCGGTCAGGAGTTTTAGTGTGTTTGCTTCACAGCAGTGCACCAACGCAGGCTGATCTTCTTCCAATCTTATCTTTAAAAACAGATTGCAGAAAGGACATCGGAAACGATGCCAAGTGGCTTGAAATCAACTTGGGTCCATTCTCCACTGTGGCCAATTACACAGACCTCAAGGAGCTGAACATCAGCGGGTAAAGCACCTGTTTTTATGCTTCTCTTCTCATACAGCTTTAAGGGAGCCTTTGAATGGCAGCCATTTTGTTTTGTTTCTTTGTTAGTTTATTTTCTTTTTTGTATATCATTGGGAAGAGAGCAAGTCACCGACAGTCATGTGTTATTTGCTTTGTGTCGGGGTTTGACCGGTCAGGGTTTTGTGTTTGTTCACCTTAGCTGGCAGCTCTGGAATCCCTGTCACCTGACCAGAAAGCAGAGCTGCTTTTGGATCCATCCACTGGTGCTCTTGAGAATGTGACCGTGGTGAAGGAGGTTTTGATCAGCATCCTAAAATCCACAGACGAGGAGCAGCTAGAGAAATTCTTTGAAACGCTCGTGGAGCTCAGCAAGGAGGTAAGTGTTTTTATTTTAAAATTCATCCTTAATGGCTTGCACCAAGAAAGCACTGCTTGCAAACAAGCAGGCCGTGCTAGAAGGTCCCAACGTGGTGCTAAAGGTGACTCTTCCCCACCCTACGCCTCAGGAAAACATCACCTACATCGCCAACGCGGGACGTCCGGGGCAATACTGAACCTGACTTTGACGGCTCTGGCTCCCAAATTCCCTGTCTTCCAAACCAGTGACTATGAGCTGTGGTTCCAAATCAACCTGGTGGTCCTGCTGGCCAGCTTCCGTCCTTCAGTTCTGTTGGTGATCCCCACCAACCTCACCTGTGACTCTTACGATGCAATGTAAACAATCTGGCTCTGTTGGTTTCATGTCTTTATTCAGTGAGTAGAAGTAAATGTTGATATTTTCCATTTTTGCACGTTTCTACAGATTGAAAGGCCTGGAGAACGCTTTGGCGGTTCTCCCATCTGGAGTTGGAGTGGAGCTGAAGTCAAGCATAAACGAACTTCAACAGTCACCACCAGAAGGTATGGCTTGACCAACACTCCTCAAATATGTAAAGAACAAAGTGTTGTTCTTTGGTAAACCAAAAATTTTCTCACTAAATGCACGTGAATGTAAACAATTTGCAAGTGGGCTCCCATTAACAGAAATCTTGTTTGTCTTGGTTTTTTCCTCAGGCTGCACACCTTCTCGCCCTGTCGGTTCCGTAAGTACTTCATTGTCTTGCATCGGTTATGAGTAAAGTTCAAGCCCAATTAGAAACTGTACATAATGGTTTTCTTCTCTTTCCTTTCTTCGTCTTCCCTTTCACCAGTGCACTGAAACATTAGTGGATGGTGAGTCAGAACAAAGGATGTTAGTTTGCGACTGATAGAATTTCATAAGTTTGTGAAAAAAAATCATGAGCTAGCTAGTAAATTCTAGACCTCACCTTTTGTTTTATTTATTTATTTATTATTTTTTTGCTTTACAGAGGAGAGGCTGTGTGAAAGTGTCAACAGGTGAGTATCGGTTTGGTGCCTGCTGAGAGCAGAGATAGACTTTAAAGTGGTGAACATGGATAACGTGTTTTTGTGTCTTGCAGGAGTCAACTTGAGAGCCAGCCTCCTCCCCGAATCAGCTGTGCAACTTCGACATCTCTGTTTATGCCTGCTCTTGGTAAGTCTTCCTTGAATGGTGCACCTGAATGCCTGTCTTTGCAAAGAGTCCTGGTTCTCTGACTGCACAAATCTGTCCACTTCTTTCAAGGTCGCATCATCTCTTTCCTCTGACAACCTCGTCACACTGCTGACTTGCAAGACGCCGAGCAGCATGAACGCAGCACAGCGATGTGGAAGCTTTTGTTCCAGAAAGTCGCGGGAGTTCTGGAGGTTGCTCTGTCAGCGTACTCCAATAAAGTGAGTGACACCCTGCTTTCTGGAACAGGAGATGAAGTGCTGCCTCTGAGCTCTACATTGAGATATGTCCCTTTGCTTTCACAGAACCTCAGTGACCATCAGCCTGAGTCCCATGTTCTTGATGCCATTGGAGAGGTGATCGTCAACAACTTCAGCGCCACACAGCTGACAGATGTCAGCTTGTTACCGACTGGTTCCAGGTAAAGCTGAGACCATTCTTGCCAGCAGTCTCCAGAGACTTCCTTTCCTGCCTTAGCTCCAAGAACTTCAGCTGCGGCACCTACCAAATTGTGTAAGTATTTTCAGTGCTCTGGAAATCCTGAAGCAATAGTCAGGAGAGAAGTTGGGCATTCTGTAACGATGGACGATCTTTCCCAAATTAGGGTGCAGGCTCTCAGCCGTCAAGCGTCCCTCATGGAGGTGGGGCAAAAACAGGTCGTCTTCACTGATTTTATCCAACTCTTCCTCTCGAGAGATGAACTAACAGGTACTTAAAGTCCTATCACTGTCCTGAGTTGCCATCTATCATGCTGTAATTCCCTAGGCATCCTTCAGCTTCTCGGCTTGTCATGGGTGTTTCGCCAGTTCAGTGGTTTTCTGTTTATTTCCCCCATTGTTCAATCCAGATTCTGCCTGTCTTGCAAAAACTACCAGCAGCGCATACTGGCTGGAGAAGAATTTTGGCAACTTCTCAGTCTACGCTACCTTGAAGGATTTGCAAAAACTGAATGAAAATTTCTCCAGCGTGAGTAACCTTTGGCTTGCTCCAGCTGCCCATGTAAACTGTCATCATTTTATGAATGTATTTTTGGTTTTGAGTAAACGGCTTCATCTGTGATATAACATCTTCTGTCCATGTTGTGCTTCAGTTTGAATCGTTGGAGCTGCTGAGCCCTACCCAAGTAGCTGAACTGACACTGAGCTCCGGAGCGCTGAACAACACCAATCAGATCGTCGCTGTGTTCGACCGCCTCGAGGATGGTGACGCTTTCAAGAATGTGGAGGAGTTTCTGACGGGGCTAACAGCAACTTCTGAGGTAAGTCAATGAGTCAACGGGTCTGACAGAGGCTGCGTGGAAACCACTAAGAACAGCGCGAAGAACGCTATTTTCATGAAGTGCCATTCACACTCCCGGGGTTGTGTCCCTGCAGATTCCCGATATCACCCCTGCTGTGAGAGACGTGATGATGAACCGAACCTTTGTAATCATTGAACTGAAGTTCCAGGAATTTGTGGCTCATGACTGGGAAGTGTGGTTCACAATGAAGCTCATCCCTATCCTCCCCAGTTTCACCGCAGATATGCTGCTTAAGGTCACAGCTGGCATCAACTGCACCAACTACCATGTGATGTGAGTGCCTGAATGTGGAGAAAGGAAGCTTGTCGATCTGCATTGAAATGCCCAACTTAACACCCTTCTGTGCCTCTCTGTTGCAGCATTGAGGGAATGGGAGATGTCTTCAACAAAATGACATTCACCAGGAGGCAAGAGATAACCAAGATTTTGGTGGAGCACCTGAAGGAATTTGCCGTCCAATTCAACAATCCAGGTAGACCTCCAGGGCGTGCTTTCCGGCACCTCTCTGTTGCCGGCTAGCGCGTTGCTGGTTTTGTTTAAGCTGACCGGTCAGGAGTTTTTAGTGTTGCTTCACAGCAGTGCACCAACGCAGGCTGATCTTCTTCCAATCTTATCTTTAAAAACAGATTGCAGAAAGGACATCGGAAACGATGCCGAGTGGCTTGACATCAACTTGGGTCCATTCTCCACTGTGGCCAATTACACAGACCTCAAGGAGCTGAACATCAGCGGGGTAAAGCACCTGTTTTTTATGCTTCTCTTCTCATACAGCTTTAAGGGAGCCTTTGAATGGCAGCCATTTTTGTTTTTTTGTTTCTTTGTTAGTTTATTTTCTTTTTTTTGTATATCATTGGGAAGAGAGCAAGTCACCGACAGTCATGTGTTATTTGCTTTGCGTCGGGGTTTGACCGGTCAGGGGTTTTGTGTTTGTTCACCTTAGCTGGCAGCTCTGGAATCCCTGTCACCTGACCAGAAAGCAGAGCTGCTTTTGGATCCATCCACTGGTGCTCTTGAGAATGTGACCGTGGTGAAGGAGGTTTTGATCAGCATCCTAAAATCCACAGACGAGGAGCAGCTAGAGAAATTCTTTGAAACGTTCGTGGAGCTCAGCAAGGAGGTAAGTGTTTTTTATTTTAAAATTCATCCTTAATGGCTTGCACCAAGAAAGCACTGCTTGCAAACAAGCAGGCCATGCTAGAAGGTCCCAACGTGGTGCTAAAGGTGACTCTTCCCCCACCCTACGCTCTCAGGAAAACATCACCTACATCGCCAACACGGACGTCCGGGGCCAATACTGAACCTGACTTTGACGGCTCTGGCTCCCAAATTCCCTGTCTTCCAAACCAGTGACTATGAGCTGTGGTTCCAAATCAACCTGGTGGTCCTGCTGGCCAGCTTCCGTCCTTCAGTTCTGTTGGTGATCCCCACCAACCTCACCTGTGACTCTTACGATGCAATGTAAACAATCTGGCTCTGTTGGTTTCATGTCTTTATTCAGTGAGTAGAAGTAAATGTTGATATTTTCCATTTTTGCACGTTTCTACAGATTGAAAGGCCTGGAGAACGCTTTGGCGGTTCTCCCATCTGGAGTTGGAGTGGAGCTGAAGTCAAGCATAAACGAACTTCAACAGTCACCACCAGAAGGTATGGCTTGACCAACACTCCTCAAATATGTAAAGAACAAAGTGTTGTTCTTTGGTAAACCAAAAATTTCTCACTAAATGCACGTGAATGTAAACAATTTGCAAGTGGGCTCCCATTAACAGAAATCTTGTTTGTCTTGGTTTTTTCCTCAGGCTGCACACCTTCTCGCCCTGTCGGTTCCGTAAGTACTTCATTGTCTTGCATCGGTTATGAGTAAAGTTCAAGCCCAATTAGAAACTGTACATAATGGTTTTCTTCTCTTTCCTTTCTTCGTCTTCCCTTTCACCAGTGCACTGAAACATTAGTGGATGGTGAGTCAGAACAAAGGATGCTAGTTTGCGACTGATAGAATTTCATAAGTTTGTGAAATAAAATCATGAGCTAGCTAGTAAATTCTAGACCTCACCTTTTGTTTTATTTATTTATTTATTATTTTTTTGCTTTACAGAGGAGAGGCTGTGTGAAAGTGTCAACAGGTGAGTATCGGTTTGGTGCCTGCTGAGAGCAGAGATAGACTTTAAAGTGGTGAACATGGATAACGTGTTTTTGTGTCTTGCAGGGGTCAACTTGAGAGCCAGCCTCCTTCCCCGAATCAGCTGTGCAACTTTGACATCTCTGTTTATGCCTGCTCTTCGGTAAGTCTTCCTTGAATGGTGCACCTGAATGCCTGTCTTTGCAAAGAGTCCTGGTTCTCTGACTGCACAAATCTGTCCACTTCTTTCAAGGTCGCATCATCTCTTTCCTCTGACTACCTCATCACACTGCTGACTTGCAAGACGCCGAGCAGCATGAACCGCAGCACAGAGATGTGGAAGCTTTTGTTCCAGAAAGTCGCGGGAGTTCTGGAGGTTGCTCTGTCAGCGTACTCCAATAAAGTGAGTGACACCCCTGCTTTCTGGAACAGGAGATGAAGTGCTGCCTCTGAGCTCTACATTGAGATATGTCCCTTTGCTTTCACAGAACCTCAGTGACCATCAGCCTGAGTCCCATGTTCTCGATGCCATTGGAGAGGTGATCATCAACAACTTCAGCACCACACAGCTGACAGATGTCAGCTTCGTTACCGACTGGTTCCAGGTAAAGCTGAGACCATTCTTGCCAGCAGTCTCCAGAGAATTCCTTTCCTGCCTTAGCTCCAAGAACTTCAGCTGTGGCACCTACCAAATTGTGTAAGTATTTTCAGTGCTCTGGAAATCCTGAAGCGATAGTCAGGAGAGCGAAGTTGGGCATTCTGTAACGATGGACGATCTTTCCCAAATTAGGGTGCAGGCTCTCAGCCATCAAGCGTCCCTCATGGAGGTGGGGCAAAAACAGGTCGTCTTCACTGATTTTATCCAACTCTTCCTCTCAAGAGATGAACTAACAGGTACTTAAAGTCCTATCACTGTCCTGAGTTGCCATCCATCATGCTGTAATTCCCTAGGCATCCTTCAGCTTCTCGGCTTGTCATGGGTGTTTCGCCAGTTCAGTGGTTTTCTGTTTATTTCCCCCATTGTTCAATCCAGATCCTGCCTGTCTTGCAAAAACTACCAGCAGCGCTGACTGGCTGGAGAAGAACTTTGGCAACTTCTCAGTCTACGCTACCTTGAAGGATTTGCAAAAGCTGAATGAAAATTTCTCCAGCGTGAGTAACCTTTGGCTTGCTCCAGCTGCCCATGTAAACTGTCATCATTTTATGAATGTATTTTTGGTTTTGAGTAAACGGCTTCATCTGTGATATAACATCTTCTGTCCATGTTGTGCTTCAGTTTGAATCGTTGGAGCTGCTGAGCCCTACCCAAGTAGCTGAACTGACACTGAGCTCCGGAGCGCTGAACAACACCAATCAGATCGTCGCTGTGTTCGACCGCCTCGAGGATGGTGACGCTTTCAAGAATGTGGAGGAGTTTCTGACGGGGCTAACAGCAACTTCTGAGGTAAGTCAATGAGTCAACGGGTCTGACAGAGGCTGCGTGGAAACCACTAAGAACAGCGCGAAGAACGCTATTTTCATGAAGTGCCATTCACACTCCCGGGGTTGTGTCCCTGCAGATTCCCGATATCACCCCTGCTGTGAGAGACGTGATGATGAACCGAACCTTTGTAATCATTGAACTGAAGTTCCAGGAATTTGTGGCTCATGACTGGGAAGTGTGGTTCACAATGAAGCTCATCCCTATCCTCCCCAGTTTCACCGCAGATATGCTGCTTAAGGTCACAGCTGGCATCAACTGCACCAACTACCATGTGATGTGAGCTATTCTAGATATTTTTTATTTACATGTTTTGATATAAAATTATACCTTTCAGTACAATAGTAGTGTTTATTTGTTGGTTAACTACTCCGGTCTCAGAGTTGTTTGTTTGACAGGTTAAGTATATATTAAGGACGTATCTTAGATTTCTTATCAGTCAGATATTAAATGTTGTTTGAATGGTTTTGTCACAAATTGCATTTTAGCTTGTCGTCTTTTTTGTTTTTATCCCCCCCCCCTTTATATAAAGATTGTTTGATGTCTAAAATGGTCAAATTATATGTTATATGGTAAATATTTATTAAAGAGTTGTCAAAAGAATCAGGATTTTAGTGATCACTCTCGTGTTGTTCACAGTGTTAAAGGACTGAATGTAGCTTATTTACAAATGCCTGTCAAAAGAAGAGAGGATGTTGCTGCAAATCTAATAGTTTACCTCAAGCAGTCTATGCAGCAGATCCGTCAGCCTGGTATGTCTCCTTTTTCATTCTGATTTGTAATTTTCTTTGAAGAACAGTGCTGCTAAATGCATGAATCTAAATAAATGTCAACACTTAGCTTTGTTGTTTTCATAATAAGTTAATTCTTCACCATATGGAATTTTACTTTTTCTAAATTGTGTAGCCTGCAAACAGGGTGTCCGAAATGACACCGACTGGCTGGTTCTGAACCTCGGACAGTTTTTCACCAATGTGCCTCATTCTGACTTGGCCGAATTCAACATCTCTAGGGTAAAACAGAATTTCAATTATTCTTGCTACCAGCAATTCTGTAAAGTGATGATCTTGAATCTAGTGTGGAGGTTTCCTTCCCTAACAGAAGTAACAGTGATTTTTTTTACTACGCAGGAAGTCGTGTTTGGCTCTCTAACTGGTGAACAGAAGGTGGAGCGAATCTTGACACCAGGTTTGGTGGAGGATGAGTCTGCCGTAAGAGAGTTGTTTGGATCTGTTGTGAAGTCTTCCGACCAGAACCAGTTGGATGAATTCTTTGAGAAACTCATCAGCATATCTGCACAGGTGTGAATGTCTTGCGCTGACATCGGTGTTCATGTCATGTTTAGTTGTTTGTTTGTTTGTTTTTTTGCCAAATTAATGATAAATGGTGTTTCAGATATTCATCATAAATGTATTAATTTGTAGCTTTCTCTAAATTGACCAAGGGTATGACGATTAGCCTTCCATTATAAATGTACTTTATTCAAATGAAAATACCTGAGATGGCTTGAAGAACACAGATAAAACATATATTGTTGAAGTTTTGTGTTTATTGTCTTTATGTTTCCTCTTTCAAAATGTCTCTGTTCAGCTACAGTGATAGCTGAATGTATTTTTCCATATAAGGGATTTCCTGAAAAATTATAAGTTTTCTCTTTTACATATTCAACTATTCAAGAGTATATGTGATCTTTAGGTTTTGTACTTTGTTTTCAGAGAAACTTGTCAAGCTTCAGCACTGCCGTGAGCAGCATCATTCTGAACATGACATTGATGGACCTGGCGCACAGATTTGAAACCTTCGAGCCACAGACGTTTGCTTTATGGTTCCAGAAGTACCTGTTCGTTTTCCTACCTGGGATCGGGCCAGATAGCCTCTCTGTAATTCCCAGGACAATCAGCTGCGATTCTTACAGAGAAATGTAAGTACTGGTTGCTTTTGTAAAGCAGACACCTTTCATCCACCAAAATCTGCATCTAAGTTTTTCTAGCACTGATTTTAGGGCAGTGTTAAGCAGCTACTTTGAACCCAGGTGTGTCTCAGTCTAGTTCTGTCGTCAAGGTCAATCAATCATTTCTAGGGCTTTCCCTATGTGAGAATCATTACAGTGTGCATTTGTTCATTGAACAAATCACACAGTGCAGAGTAATAAACAGTAAAGGCTGTTTGAACACTGTTCATCACTATACTTGATGACATCATGATAAAACAAACCAGATCAACTGAGGCATCATTGTGCCAATGTTTAGTGAGTTCGGACCTTTCCAGCACATGGACTAGTGTCCACGATAAACTGCGGAATGAATAAAAAAAAGAAACCCTGATTATATAAATGCTACTTAATTCACTAGCCACATTAATGCTTTTTAATATGCTATAATGATTGTTATTTGATGAAGTTCAGGTTAGTGTTTAGTAATGTTTGTTTTACTTACATTTCACTGCTGATAATATTCTTTATAATTGTGTATGTGACGAATAAAAAAAAAGAAATCTTGAATCTTGAAAAAGGTCTAAATTTAATAAGACTTTTTGTCATTGACCTTGTGACTGAAACACTTTATCTTGGAGCCGCTTGTCTTCAAAGTAAAAACCCACTGTTCTGATTGGCTGATGTCTCTGGAAGCGAAATTATCAACTGAAATGACTATAGTAAATAGGATTAAATTGGCTAGTTTCTAACAGATCATATGTTAAGACCCATATCTATATGCTGTCTTAAGTGACTAGAATGGGGGAAAATGGACTCTATCTACAAACATGTAAGGTTTATAAATCTGTCTCCAGATGATTATATTATATCATAACTAATATTATTTAGTGTTTCTTTGATACGTGTGTACCTCTGATGGAGAGAGTGTCTGTTCTAGGTTATACAGAGATGTAGTTTCTCCATTGAGAATTTGTGTTTGACAAACTGCTCCAGGTGTGTGTTCATGGTGTCTGTGTATTCACTACTGTGTGTGTGTGCACTTAGGATGGGTTAAATGCAGAGCACAAATTCCGAGTATGGGTAACCATACTTGGCCACATGTCACATCACTTAATTTAACTTTATTTGAAAAAGTTTGTAGTTCATCCAGTTATTGATTTATTCCTGTGTTTGCAGCGTGAATGGCTGTGATAACGTTTTCAGGAGTCTCACAACGATTCAGACTGAGTACGTCTACAGTTTCGCACAGGACTATCTCTCCCGTCAGCCCAGCCAAGGTAACGTGTGTGTTTGTGTGTGTGTGTGTGTGGGTGTGGGTGCTGGGTGAGGGTGCGTGATTGTGTGTTCACATAAACAAATGTTAAATAATGTGTTTCTATATTTCAGGAGATTCCTGTGTGCAGAGTAATAACAGTGACTCTGACTGGCTGCTGAAAAACTTTGGACAGTTCCGCATCATTGCCAACTTTACTGACTTTATCAACTTGAAAAAAGACTTTAATGGGGTAAGCAGTGAGATGACAGTTTGTGCTGTCATAACTCTCTTACACACTCAGACACACATGTTCCTGTGTCTCAGTGGTTAGAGCATTGCGTTAGCAGTGCAAAAGGTTGTGGGTTCAATTCCCAGGGAACACACATACTGACAAAAAATGTATAGCCTAAATGCACTGTAAGTTGCTTTGGATAAAAGCGTCTGCTAAATGCATAAATATATAACTGTATATAAAACATTATGAAGAAAAAACCTGAACAATATACATGGATAGTTTTGATTATATTAATTAGTAGTTGGTTTTTAAAAGATGAATTTTGCTGTAGTTGATGGGTGACTCTTTTCCTACAGTAACGTCTTCATTTGATCCGTTATCTCTCTTAATAATTTTCTCTGTCTCTCTGTCAGGTCGAGGCTGCAGAGTTTCTGACGGTGTCCCAACTGGCTGAGCTTTGCTCCGAGCCGTCACGGCTCAGCGGACCTGAGGACGTTCGGACTGTGATGAGTGTGCTTCAAACACAGCAGCTTTCAGAGTTTTTTGATGCTCTTTCTCCAAACATCCAAGTATGTTGTGGACTTTGTTCTCTGCAGCTGTGAACATCCCCTTCATTTGTTTATGTTATTTTAATATGCATCTGTCCAGCTGCCTCAATCTTGTCTTGGTCTTCTGTGTAGGTGAATGAACCGGGCTACTCTGCGGAGGTGAAGCGGGTATTCCTGCAGACAGTGTTTGTGCGAGGCGATCTGTCGTCTGCTTCAGTCAGTGATTCAGAGCTGTCATTCTGGCTCACGGTCCGACTCAGGCCGCTGCTGTCTGCCTTGAGCTCAGCAGATGTTACGGTGTATTTCGACACGGTCAGGGCTCGAGGCTGCAGCATCAAACAGGAGGCGTAAGAGACTGTGTTTTTATGTAACCTTCATATAGCTGCTAAGTTGTAGAGACAATATATTTATGTGGTTTACAACTTTGTTTTTGCCATATTTCATGGCAGTGGATATAAAATACTGAACAGTTCCTTCAGGAAACCACAGTGACACGTAGTATTAAAAAACAACAGTAAACATGGACAATAAATGTAGACAGTAGCATAAACACAATGTGTGTGTTTGTGACACAGTGTCAGTGTGCTGGACTCTCAAAGAACGGCTCTGGGTGAAAACACACAACGTCAGATCTATAACAACATCCAACAGCTAATCACAGGTAAAACAAACACACACACAAACCAAACAGATTCTCTCTCTCTCTCTCTCTCTCTCTCTCTCTCTCTCTCTCTCTCTCACACACACACACACACACACACACACACACACACATCCATGCGTTTCTTCAGCTGTGTAAACCCACTTTCACTTTCAACTTCACATGCTTAAATGTTTTCTGAAAGTCATGAACATTTTCACTGCAGCGTTATTTTAATCAAATAAATCGTGTTTCATTAACACAACTCTGTGGAAATAACATTTTAAATGATTTGAAATCAAATTACAAGACATCTCTGGTCTTGCCCTGGTTCATTTCGCAGCATGCATTTTATGCATCCTAAATACCCACAATTAATTCGTATTAGTAAATGACCAGAAGATAATAGCATAGCATTCCTGTAGCTCAAACTGTGGATCGTGGCACTCATGATGCCAGAGTCGTGGGTTCGATTCCCAGGGAAACCATGAATTGATCAAATGCTGAGGGATAACCATAGTTTTTCAAAAACTATGATTACTGTAACTATTTATGCACTGTAAGGTTTGGTCTTAACATGCCTTGACTCATTTTAGTTATAGTTCTTATTAAAATAAACTATTAATTTTTACATGATTATTCAAGCACTCTTATGGTAAAGTTGTGTGTATTTATGTACATCTTTATGTATATACATGTTTGTTTATTATTTTAATATTGCCATGGCGTTTTAAATCATATATTTTATAATGGAGTCCTAAAAGTTCTTCTTGTTGTGTGTTCCTGCAGATGCTCCTCTTCGCTGTTATGTCAGTGGCAGTTTCTACCTCTTCCTCAAGTCTTTCTTTCTCCAGTTTGGATTTCCAGACCTCAGCACCTTCCAGTCTCTGATCCCTGTGGACAGGAGGCTCGAGGTACATCAGTGTTCCTCTGCTGCTCGATCTCTTTTCATCGCAGCCCTTCTGATTTGTGTGTTTGCTCCCGCAGCTGCTGGGCTCCATCTCTTCAGCCGAGCTGAGCGAGTTTCTGAACGCGCCTCAAACCCTGGGAAACGGGTCGGGTCTCTGCGATCTGCTCGGACAGTACAACCAGACCGCACACTATCTGGAGATGGTAGGTCTTTCAGATGCCCTTGAGCTGTGTTCCAGCATGCACTAGCTGCTTACATCGTAGACACACTCCTGATGTGAAGATGGCACGGTTATGTTGCCATCCAATATCTACAACGGCATTGCAAATTTTCTTTGGATACGGATGTAGATCATTGCAACAAACACAGAAGATAATAAAAAGAAAGATTTCATATTGTTTTGTAGAGGTTTGTATCTGGTCCTCTGGAACTGTGGGTGTAAAGGCTGGAAAACACTACATGACTTCAAATCTGATTCGAAAACACTAGACATCATACTCTTCCAGATAATTACAGAGGAAAACTGTTCATCACAATCACTAAATTACACAACAAATGGGTGACATGAGATGTGACAAATGTGTTTTAAATGATCTCAAAATGTCAAATGTATTCGATATCCTCCAACAGAATGAATCAGTTACTGAAGCTAAAATCCATCATACACTACATGATTATTTTTGTTAACTTAAACCTGCAGACTGACTTTCTGCAACTAGATTGCGAATCGGGGCAAAAGTCTGGGAAGAAGCCATATAGTGTATTCCAGCCTTTAGTCAGATCCCATGTGATGCTACCTTTAGAGAAGAACACAAGGCACAATATTTTAAAGTTTAAACTCTTGTAACATGAGTGCTATGCCATGTGCGAGACTGAGTGCAACAATTAAAAGAAAAATCGCATGCTGTGTGAACGTCCCTTTGTGAAGGTAGCTGCTTATTGTACAGAATCATAACGAGTTGCCTGATGAATACCCTCGGTGCAGTAGCACAAATATGGTGTATGTATATTGTTTTGAAGGAAGTTTAGAGTTGTTCCTGGAAGACAAAGATTGCTCTGTCTCTGTGGTAAGCTCTCCGTGTCTCTGTGTCCCGCAGGAGCCGCTGGGGTCCGTGGGTTTGGCCCGGCACGTGTTGGCCTGCGTCTGGCCTGGAGTTCTGAAGCTGGAGATCCGGTCTGAGGTGGATCAGTGGTTTGACCATCGGCTCGTGAGATACCTGCCTCTGCTCAGCTCTGCACTCATCAGCCCCGCACAGCTCCGCAGCGCTACCTGTCTGCCCTACAGCAAACTGTGAGTGTTTACACATCGTTAAATACCTCCACAGAAACACATCGCTTTATACTAAACAATTGTCTGTGTGTGTAGTGTTTCAGTTCTCGGAAACAACTACAACTTCTCCAGAACTGACTTCACCCCAGAGGATGTTTACAGCTCTGTGAAAGTGTATCTCACAAATGGTAAGAGTTTGTACTTTGTGTTTGTGTTTCAGAGCTGTAGAGCTATGTGTGTGGGTGTGTGTGTTTGAACATTTAAATCTGCTCACCCAGAGAGAGCAGTTGTCATGGACAGATGTGAAACAGTCTTTTCACACACAGTATTGTTATTTCTGTGTTACAAACATTCAAATAATCACAGAAGTACTGGGATAAAAGTTTATAGTTTGAATACAAATACTGGTGTCTACATACAGTATATCACCTTCTGAAGAGTAACTTGAGGCTTCTTATAAAGATTGTATTCATTATAATAATATGCCAGTGGGTGGCGACAAGTGACTGATATACATGTGTTTGTCATTGAATAATTTGTTCAAAAACACTGATTCATCCAGTAATGGAACAAGTTAAGTTTTTATGAATTAATCATTGAATTGTTCATTCAAATAGCTTTTTTATTTATATTAATTTGTTCAAATGAATGTAATAAAAAAGCAGAATTCTTGGAGAATTTTGATCTCTGCTTTTAAAAAAAAGTGTTTCTCAATTTATCCAGACTTGTTCAGCTGTAGTATTTGAGCATGTTTAACTCGTGTGTGTGTGTGTGTGTGTGTGTGTGTGTGTGTGTGTGTGTGTGTGTGTGTGTGTGTGTGTGTGTGTGTGTGTGTGCAGGTGGCTCACCGCGCTGCTACAATGCATCCGATCCTCAGCTCAACTCCACAAGCTGGCTTGTGAGCTACATTGGCGTCTTCATCAGATATGTCAATCTGTCTGATCTCAACTCCTTCGTGTCACCTAACCAGGTAACGAACGCACAACTTCTGTCACCTGCTGTCACCTTTGTCTTGCTTAGTTGGGGTTTAAAATAAATGTGTTATTCAGTCATATTGATAGATTGGGTGAGATGAAAACTTAAACTGACCTCATCTTAATAATAGTTTAGTTTTTTTCTGTCTAGCTGCTTTACAGCTGAAATCCCTGAGAATATTTAAGAGATAGTTGAAGAGTCATCTCCTCCGTCAGCATTTGACTGCATCCTGCTAAGAAAAAATGCATTGCTTTCGCTTTTCCTTAAATCCTCCCTGTTCTAGCTTGTACTAATCTGAATTGATGTCTGAAGCTTTGCCTTACAAGCACTTGAGTTTATTTGCATCTTTGTGAATGTGCATGCTGTATTCTTCACTTATAAGTCTCTGTGGATAAAAGCATCTGCTAAATGAATGATAATTTAATTCATTTTGCAACATTGACAACATTGGCTTGACACACACAAAGATGCATATCTGAACTTTCCAGTGACAGTGCTATTGTGTTGTTCTGTAGATCGGAGTCTTCTTGGAAAACCCGGAGAACCTTCAGCTGCTCAACAGCACGGTGACAGTCCAGTCCAGCGTAGCCAACTACTACATAACACAGCTGTACAATCAGAACCCGTCCTTCAACCCCATCAGGTGCGCAGCTGGGTTGAAGGTGGCCCGGGCCACCAACATGAACCACACTGCAAAAAAAGCTCATCTTACTTAGAAGTTTTGTCTTGGTTCTAGTCAAAATATAAATAAATTCCTAAATTAGGATTTAATAGATAAGCAAAATAACATAAGATATTAAGTCTTGTTTCCAAAACTAAATTAAGTGAATTTTACTTAAAATAAGCCCAATGATCTGCCAGTGGGTAAGTAAAATACTCTTGTTTTACGAATACCCCACTGGCAGATAGTTTTACTTGTTTTAAACAAAATCCACTTAATTTAGTTTTAGTTAATTTAGTTATTTCCCCTGGAAACAAGACTAAATATCTTATGTAATTTTGCTTATCTTGTAAATGCATCCTAATTTAAGAATATTTAGATAATTGACTAGTAAATACTGATTCTGTTTAAATACTAAGATAAGCCTTTTTGCAGTGCATGTCTAAATCTCAGCAAATATAAAAATAGCTGCTTAACACGGAGCACCAGTATACACAGCTCTGTTTACATGTGTGTGTGTGTCTACAGTCTCCCAGGCCGGCTCCTGTGTGGAATCCCTTCATTTGCGTTCGAGACTCTGGGAGCAGCAGACAGTTTGGTGCTCATCCAGCGGATCAACGTGTTCTGTAATGGAACCGAGAGCCCTGAGGTGATCAATCAATCAATCAATCAACCAATCAATCAATCAATCAGTCAGTCAGTCAGTCAGTCAGTCAGTCAGTCAGTCAGTCAGTCAGTCAGTCAGTCAGTCAGTCAGTCAGTCAGTCAGCGAGCTCCTGGCTGGCTCGCTCTGCAGTTGGGGGCAGTCGTGGCTCTAATGGATAGAGTGTCGGACTTGTAACCCGAGGTTGTGGGTTCGAATCTCAGCTCGACTGAGGTGAGACCCTTGAGCAAGGCATCGAACCCCCGACTGCTCCCCGGGCGCCGCAGTGTCGGCTGCCCACTGCGCCCACTGCTCCAAGTGCGTGTGCACTTAGATGGGTTAAATGCAGAGAACACATTTCACTGCTGGTTATACTCTGTATAATTGTGTATGTGACAAATAAAGCTCATCAGAGCTTAATCAATCAGTCAGTCAATCAGTCAATCCATCAGTTGACCTCATTTGACCCACATCATCTTTGTTTCAGATCACGTCTGCTCTCGCGGCCAATCTCCCTTCGCTCTCCTCCTCCACCATCCAGCTGCTGGGCAGTCAGAGCGTGGGCCTGACGGAGGCTCAGATAAGCTCGGCCTCCTCTGATGTCATCAAGGGCGCGCTCTCGACCCTCAGCGCCGTCGATGGCTGGAATCAGGGCCAAGCCAACGCAGTCATACTGACTCTCATCAAGTCCGAATTTCCAGTGAGTCTGGAGCTGAATATCACAAGAACAGAAAAGCTATATAAAAACTGCTAACTGACATAAAATATAAAAACTTTAGACAACATTTCTGAGTAATTAAACCAGTGAACTTGGGGTGTTTTTCAGATCAACACAGGCTCCTCGCTGCTTTCTCTCGGGACGCTCGTCAAGGGTGTTCCGGCGGGGACCATCTCCAGTATTGAACCTTCTGAGCTCCTGGTCATCTCCCAAAATCCAGCATTCATCAGCAACATCCTCTCAGCACCAGAAATCCTACAGCTGGTTTATGTCATGAAGGTACGTGTTTAGCCAAGTAACGGTCACCTCTACATCTGAACCTTCTCTCAGATTCTCTCGTCCCTTTCCTCCTCAGATCGTGTCCATAGATGAAACTAAAGTCATCGAGAACGTTCCGGACGCCTTGGCTGGCTCCATCCCGCGTGTTTTGTTGATCCCTCAGGAGTCTGTGAACATCACCCTGATCAACCAGAAGCAATGGACACCGGAGCAGGTGCCAACATTTCTCCGCTTCTTCTATGTTTATTTCACATGACCATGTTTTTATATTGCTTTAATAATGATGGAAGAGTTAAATCCCTGAGCTCTGAACCCTCCTGCTGTGTTTGTCTGGGTCAAGTTGACCTCAATTGGTTCCCATGCAGTTCACCACCATGAAAAATCAAGTAAAAACAGAAAACCTAATAACACATTGGAATGAGGTTGTGTTGGTTAACATTAGTGTTCTAAATTAGTAAACATGAACTAATAATGAAACATACCTCTGATAGCTTTTAATGTCAATTTCAACATTTACTAGTATATGTGACCCTGGACCACAAAACCAGTCATAAGTGTCAGTTTTTATTTAATTTAGATTTATAAATCATCTGAATAAATAAGCTTTCCATTGATGTATGGTTTGATATGATAGGACAATATTTGGCTGATATACAACTATAAATCTGGAATCTGAGCATGCAATAAAATCTCAATATTGAGAAAATCACCTTTAAAGTTGTTCAAATGATGTGCTTAGCAATGCATATTACGAGTTTTGATATATTTAGAGTAGGAAATCTACAAAATATACAATATATCTTCATGGAGCATGATCTTAACATTATAATGATTTTTGGCATAAAATAAAAATGGATAATTTTGACCCATACAATGTATTGTTGGCTATTGCTTCAAATATAGCTGTGCTGCTTATGACTGCGTTTGTGCTCCAGGGACACATATTAAAATCAAAAGCTGTATCTGTTAATATTATTGGTAGCAAATAAGGGGAACACATATTCACTATCAACTTGAGTATTCCCATAGTAAACTCCTAATTTGCTGGCTGTTAATAGTCTGTAAGGTATATGTATGGTGTAGGTTAGGCAATCCAGAATATGGTCATGCAGGAAAATGCATGAATATGTGCTTTTGAAGGACTAATAAACAGCTGATATGTTAATATTTGCATGCTACTAAGCATCTAGATAATAGTGTTCTCAACTCTGAAGAGTTACTGTATTACTTAATCGACCCGAACATGAACTTACAAAGAACGGTGTTATAGATATTAACTAATGTTAACAAAGATCAATAAATAGTGTATCACTTGAATGTATTGCTCATAGTTAGTTAATGCATTAACTAAGTTTACTCATTGAAGCTTACTGTTAAGTGTCTCTGAAAACCCGTATTGTAACTTGTCAGAGACTGAAAAATACAAAATCTGTGAGAAATGATTGATTTTCGACAAATCACATTGAAACCTTTCGAGTCTTTCCAAAACAGTAGAAACGTTGCGTGCACGTTCACGAGAAGAAGTCACAATATTTCATGAGGAATAGTTTCACCAGTGTTTCAATCACTTTAATGTGGATCAATTTGACCAGCAGGAGGGTTAAGAGTTTGTGTGTGTGTGTGTGAGTGTGTGTGTGTTTATGCCTCGGGCTGATTTTCTGTCGTGTCGCAGGCCGTGATGCTGTTCGGCTCCGTGGCGAGTGTCAGTAAGGACACCGAGGAGTAAGTCTCTCGTCACACTTCTGCTCATACACAGACAGTACAGACGTAGCCGATGCTTTATGAGTGTTTGTCTCCCTCTGCAGGCTGTCCGAGGAGCTGCTGCAGGGTTTCACCTGCACATCTGTCCGGACGCTTGCCGAGCCGAAGGTCAAGCAGCTGGTCAAAGCCTGCAGACGCCGGCCGAGGCGGCAGAAGGTCCAGCTCAAGGAGAGTCAGGTACACACCTTACTCACATCCGCTCAGTGTTTACATCTGCATCTGTGAAATATATCATTAAAGACTCTAATTGTTGTGTTCTAGCTGATGTGCATGTACAACTATGTGAAAGAGGAGACTTCAACAAATTTCACAGATTTACCTTCGGACATGCTGCTTTACTACAAGTGAGTACCTGGCAAATTAAAGTAACAAGTCAATTATCCAAGGCAGAAAACCAACGAGTATTGCTATCTCGAGTATCTCTCATAGCTGTTTCACTCTTTCACCATACTCTCATCATTCAGATAAGATAAAATGATTTTCTTCCTTTGTGTCTTTGCTTTGTTTGCTGGTATAAAAATCTCAAACATTTTGTATAAGGATGCATTTACTTGACAAGTAAAATGACTTAAGATACTGTATTATGTCTTGTTTTCATTTTCGTAAATGCATCATGATTCAAGAATTTTTAGATATTTATACTAGAAAACAAAACAAGACACCGATACTAAGGAAGGAAATATTTTTTTTGTTTAGGGTTAGGTCATATTTACTGTCTGTCATATTTACATGTGCATGTTGTGCTCTTGGACAACAGACAACACAAAATAGTGACAAGAATTATAAATGGTCATTACTGAAGTACACAAATTACAATAAAAAAATTATAATTCCTAAAAATAATTTTCTCTATGATTGTAATTTTATTTAATTCATGAATGTGTCACTATTTTGCTTTGTTCTTGATTCCCAGCTCTTTCAGAGTGTTTGTTTGATTATCTTGTCAACTGTGGTTTGGTTTGTCCATCTATTCGCTTGTGGTAATTTGTTGATGTTTGTCGGTCAGCTATGAGAAGGTGGAGAAGGCGAACTGCCGCTCGTATTTCAGCGCCGTGGGCATGGCAGATTACTCCGTTCTCTCCAGCGTCCTTGACAAACAGAAGACTCTGTTCAACAATGCACGAAACTGTCTGGTGAGCAGCTTCCACACACACAAGACACACTCTCTTACTCACACTCTCACACACACACACACACACACACACACACACACACACACACACACACACTCACACTCACTCACAATCTCACACTCTCACACTCTCACATGCACACACACACACACACACACACACACACACACACACAGACAAACACACAGAGAGAGACACACACACCCATACACACACACAGCACTTCTCAGTAAACGTGTGTGTATGTTGTTTTAGGGTATTTCGGGTCAGAGGCTAAGCAAAGATCACGTGGAGGTTCTGGGTAACCTGACCTGCACACTTGACCCTGTGTACATCCAAAACTCTGACCCCACCATCATTGAAAGCCTGAAGAACTGCCACGATCTCTCCGACGCTCAGATCAGCGCTGTGCAAACACTGCTGCTCTCAGGAGGAACAGTCTATGGGTGAGAAAAATCATACAAAGAGCTCTTTGTGTACAGATCAGTCATTCAAAGAACTATCCATCATTAGAGTTACTGCACTGAACTGCACACGTGATATAAAACAAACATCAGAAAACCATCAGGAAAGGGTTTATTATGAGAGTTACTGACAATGAATTAAGTAATGCGTTTATTAAACAGTGCGTTTATGACTGTAAGGCTGTCTGTTTAGTGTAAAGCGCTGTATAAATGAGCTCTGCTGGGTTTCAGGAGCTCTTCTGCGTGGGATCAGCAGATGCTGGAGCGGCTCGACCCCTGCCGCTGTACTTCACTGAAGACTTCTGGAGCCGCTTCAACGCGGTACAGACGCTCATTTTCTAAATCTCTCCTTCCCTCAGTGGTTCCAGGTGTGTGAATGGGACTTTATTTATGTGTTGTGTGTGTGTGTGACAGCCTCTGAAGAGGAAGTACATGAAGGTGTTCATGCCGTCTCTGAGGACAAGAAACACAAAGAAGCCGAAACTAAAGAAACTCTTTAAAAACTGCAACACTGATTTAGACGCTCGAAGCAGAATCGAGCGATCTGCAGGTAAAACACACACACAATGACTTATAAGGATGATAATATATTGCAAGTTGTATAATTTATCATTAAGATATATTATGTGTAGTTAAAAAGATAGAACATTATATTTTTAAAGAATAATAGCTGCAAGCAGCATTGATGTAGATGACCAGAGATGGATATGTTATTTCAAATAACTATTGACCAGTATGTGACTTGAAATTTTAATTAGAGCACGGAGACGATACCAGGTTTCAAGTTTGGTTTTAATAAATAAAATCATTGTGAAGATACAGCCGGACCTGCTGCATGCCATCTACACCAACAGTTTTAGTATTTGATTGGCATTTTACAGTCAAATCCAAGATTATTTAAATAAATCACTGTTATTAAACCTTGGAAAGGCATATGAAGTTCAGACAATCATAGAAATATATAGAGGCATGAAGCTGCTGTTGATTATTGCATCAGAAAGCCAATCAGAGGAAGAAGTAGAAGGAGAATTAAACTGGGAATAGTTGAACCTCTGTATCATAAAGAGGAGTGTTTCATAGCTGTCACAGAGTTGCTTAAGGTGTTGATGTTTGTGTCGGTCAGACTGCACCGCGGGAAACATCATGGAAGCCACGATCGCAGACGGCTCGTTCCCCTTCGGCTACACCGCGGCCCAGTTCGACGCCTGTCTGACCGCCATGGTCCTCAGAGATAACCTGGCCGCCGTCACGGAGAAGGTGGACGACAACGACTTCCAGAGAATCATTCTGAGCAAGCTGAAGCAGGTGAGTGAACTGGGGTCTCCGGCGGGTCTCGGCCGGGTCGCTGTGTGATGCTGATGACCGCTGATGACTGCTGTGTTCCAGGTGTATCCGGCCGGACTCTCCGACAGCACACTGCAGCT
>CM050416.1:41471052-41481052 GCA_027564155.1 Gymnocypris eckloni scoliostomus
TCATAAAAGTGTATATTGTGTTTTGAAGTGGGATGTAGCGCTATCTTATGCACCTGCTAACTTTAACTGTTTTAGTCAAGTAGTAAACTTAAATGCTTTTAAGAACTGCAGGTCCTACACTGAAAAAAGTTGCTGTAAAAAATCATATTCTGACAATAACATCCTGATTTTTCATTACAACAGTAAAATCCCATAAAAAACAATGAGTTCTGGACATAGTGTTTTTTCAATGTGAAAATAGCCTTCTGCAGTCCTGTGAAGTAACAGCGTTCAGTCGACACTCAGAGGCTGTGTTTCAAATCACACCCTACACCCTCATTCACTACATGAGTTTACTAATATAGCCCACCTGACTACTAATGAACACTAATGAGTGATTTCAGCCAGTGATGAACAGCTGCTGTAAACAAGCAGAATCACTGGAGAAAAGAAACTACAAATGACATACAGCCACAATCTTAGATAAAGTCAACTGAAATAAAACCACTCCACAAACAGCATCACCAGCTTCACACATCACAGTCTGACTGTTATTTCAGACATATATCTACATAATTACTTTAGAATTAATATACATTTAGATGCTTTATTGAAAACGTTTTGTTTGACATCACCATTATGGTGATCAGTGTTTGCTTTAGTTGTGCTCTTGACTTTTTGACACTAGTTTGTTTCTGGCTGCTGTAACTGTGTTAAAACGCATTTGTTATAGCAATAAAAGTATTACTTTAAAGTTATTTAGGATATATGCAATGTTATACTGCAAAAAAAAAAAAATCTATTGTCCAGAACAGTACAAAACTCACCAATGACTCCCAGCATGCATTGCGGCGTGAATAAATTATGCCACTGAATTTTCTATAATTCTTTAATTTACTCTAATAACACCTTTGCTTTGTATGTGTTTTAAAACAAATGGTTATAGCAGCCAAAGAAAATGTATTGTTAAAAAGTCAAGAGCGCAACAAAAGCTAATACTGATCTTCATCGTGGTGGTTAAAAACAAACTTGCGTTTCTGTGAACGTCTGACAGAAATAGCATCAGTCTGTTTTTTTCAGTGGCCAGGACTATATATATATATATATATAATGCATGATTGTGCAGAAATGCTGCTCAGTAAAGTCATCAAATGCTTCAGCTCTTCCTGCTGCAGTGTTTCTGTAGAATCATAAGAGGGCGCCACGTGTTCATGTTCATATCAGAGTATATTTACATTTCATTTAATCATTCAGCAGCTGCTTTTATCCACAGAGGACAGTAGAATCGAGCAGACCAACAAGTGATGTGAAGTCCAAGTTACTTCAACACTGTATGTTTTAATGAATAAAAAATGGAGTAGAGATAGAATAGAAAGTGCTAATATTAATGGGTCAACTGTTGTTGTTGAAGATGTTTCTTTAGCATCTTTAGGAAATTATAGCGAAGGACTGTGTGTTAAAGTGCTTTACATGGTTTATTCAGTAACAAAGAGTGTTTGGCCAGTGAAGATACTCAAAACACCCATTTGAAGTTTGGATATTATCTTCAATAGATTAAAGTACAGTAACAATTCCTGAAAGAAAGAACGAAAGAGAAGTCAAATTTATTTTGATTTAACAAGTTCGTTTGCCCATATAATCATTAGAGTAATCGAGTAAACTTGTTTGGCTTGCTGTCCGCTGATGAGGGGCTCGATGAAGGAGCTTCGGCTCGAGCTCTGATATACTTTTACATTTATGCATTTAGCAGACGCTTTTATCCAAAGCGACTTACAATTGCATTCAAGTTATACATTTTCATTAGAAAATAGATATTTGAAGATTAAGGTATCTGGGATACTCATATTTGAAGGCTAATGGTGATACCCCGCAAAAGATGTGGAATTTAAGCTAAGAAAGGATGATGGTGAGATACCTGCGCTTGGAAGTTTAGTTAGGGTGCATCTCGCCATTGCACTGCTTCAGTGACTTTCTGAAAGAACTCCTGCGGGAGTATCTCAGGACTGGAGGTTTGAGTGTGGGACTGGAGAACACCCCACCGCACATCTGCGCCATGGCACCCTATGAAGTCAAATAACAAGGGGCCCCAGATGTCACGGATGGGGCAGGGTGCCCTTGGTCCTGAGGGGAAAGGATGGTTGTGTAGGAACCCTGGATGGTATCTGGATGTGGGAGCCCACACGGTGATTCGAATGGGAGAGCCTGGATGGTATCTGGATGGGAGAGCCCACTCCAGGAGTAGTAGCTTCCGCCAATCCGAAAAGGGAGAGCTCTCACTGCATCCAGATGAAAAATGAGCCCTGCGGGGCTAGGTAAGCGGGGGAAAGCGGAATATTAGTGGGGAGCGGTGCAGACTCGGAGGGATGCTAGTGATTGGTGAGCTTGTCTAATGTGATGGAAGAAGAAGAATTTTTAATTTGTCACATACACAATTATACGGAGTATAATCAGCAGCAAAAAATGTGTTCTCTGCACTCAACCCATCCAAGTGCACCCACACCCGGAGCAGTGAGCAGCTGAAGATGCGGCACCGGAGAGCAGTTAAAGGGTCCCACTCCAGCCGAGGACAGTTTTGCCGGAGCAGAGACTCAAACCCACGCCCCGGCCACAAGTCCAACACTCCATACATTAGCCGGCCGCCCTGAAAAGATGAAGCACTTCATGGGTTTGCATGTCATCCTTTCGCAGGGGGCATGCTAATCTTCTCTGTATCGATCAAATTTTAGTATATGTGCACTTTATTCTTTATTTTGGCACTGTCCACGGCATGATGTCCGCCTATGCATTACAGCCAGCCCCCTCGCTCAACTCGTGTCAGGACTCGATATAAGGACTGGCGAAGGCAAAAAGCATGTAAGATACCGAGATTGTTGGAGTAACAGTCGAGCGCTGGAGAGAAGTTTTCCGCCAAGATGCATCTGAATCACCTGATCTAAACTTGGCCACCTCTTTGGCCACCCTGCTCAGTTTTGCATCCACATCAAACGAGACTTTCCAGACGCTGCTTCTGCTTTGCCTCAGCACCAGGCGCGATTTAATGGGTGGAAAATGTACACCAGCCAAACGAGCTTCAGTAGAGCAATGATATGCTGTTAGGCTATATGTCAGTAATGCAAACTTCCCTGTCCTGTCGGCCGTCACGGCGCTCACTCTGATCGCGGTGTCATAAATAAGTGCACGAGAAACTATGGGCATACAACGCGGTTCTGTCGTCGGTAAAGTCTTTAAAGCTGCAAACTGTGCATGCATTACATTTCAGAACGTCTCTCAGATGCATACTAAAATATAGACTATCCTGCATTTGCAGATCACAATGAGGCTCAAGCTGATATGGATTTTGATTTAATGCACAATGCACTTATGCTAGAAAAAATTCGCTATTTTTCATTCATTTTAAAAGTACAAACAAAAATGAAACCATTTAAATGCATAAAACGACTCGTTTTACATTCTGGCATTTATGTGCTGTTGTTTTTTCACATTCTTATCGCTAACTGCATGTCTCATCCATGAGTATGTAATGTTAGAGAACACGTTTTGGGGATTTTGAGAGCCAGAACCAAACTGACAGAGCGATAAAGCTATAATTAACCCCTTTGTCACAATACCTGAAGGTGAGGAATAATACAAAAATTGTCATGTTACAATAATTCGCAAATATCTAAATTACAGTTAAGTAGAAATTCACTGTACTCAACTGTGTTTTAGGCACTAAAATAGTCTAGTATTTTAGTCGACCACATTTTTATATTTAAATGAAGATTTACGTGCCACCCCAGGCTGGTTGCTGGCCCCCCTCCACCATTGCAAAAATGAAGATTGAATGGCCGCATTTCAGTTGGTCGGTTTTGTTTGGGTTGGTGGTGAATTCTGAGACTCTGAGGAAGTCGAATTGAACATGGCATCTAGGGTTCTATGGACGGTTTCATCAAACCTCCGGTCTGTATTCGTTTAAAGGGCAATGACGTTTGTGGCGACCCGCCATGATATCAAAACTTACCGATTTTCCAAAAAGCTTTGTTGAATAAGCATGTAATGCACGTTTAAAAGTCAAATCGAAGCGCGGGTGTTTTTTATCACTGTATTTCTGAAGGAACACTGTCTTTTAGAAAATGTTCAAGGTAATTTTAATTTCATCTTGCATGTTAAGTGCCTGATAAAGCAGAGTTTGTAAGCTCAGTTTACAGCCCGGCAGCCGTTACTGGTGAAACCTCTATCATTAGTTCTCCTGCTTTAAGGCGTCTCCTGCTGGCAGAGAATGAACCCGCACCCTCGATAAGTCCGTCTAAGTAGTTATTGCTGCATCTCAGTCCGTCTGATTTATGTAGCAAACATATTTTGTATCAAATATCTTCAAATATCTTCATATCTTTAGCATCAGGTGCATGACCTCAGTACAGGCGTTTATTTTTGGTTCTTCATCCCTGTTTCTATGAAAACACACCCTGAATGCAACATAAGATGCTTGAGATTAAACGTCTGCCACATGCAGAAATATCAACAGCACTCGTGAAATTCAACCGAAGCGGTTTAGACTCGTTATTACAATGGCAGGTTATGTCTGGCCAACAAGACAACTTTTCTTCACCAGGTTAACCTCAAATTTCAATATCAGTCAAATGCTTTTAAACAGTAATATTTTTATGTTTTTTAAGTATCTTCAGCTCACCAAGCCTGCATTTATTTGATCCAAAGTACAGCAAAAACAGTAATTATTTAAAATATTATTATAGTGTAAAATATCTGTTTTCTATGTGAACGTGAAGTTGCTTACTTCTACTCGCAGATATTATTGGCCTTAATGTAGGACCAATAGATTTAACAATTATTTTATTTGGGGGGGGTTCTCTGGGTTCTGGCTCTATGCTTGCTAATTGCTCAATCATATTATACTGTATGTGTGCGAGCTTGTGAATTGCCCTTTAGGGATAATAAACTTGACCTTGAACCTTGAACTTTTGACTTGTAGTGAATGTGAATTAAAATCATACACATATTGCAAACCATATGTGTACATCGTTGATGATTGATTATTATACTCGCTGACAATAGGTTATTTTAAAAATATTGAACAAATGAGAGCAGCATTAGCATTGCATTCTTCAGATTGTGTTGTTGAAGCAGTTTCTTTCTTCATCATTTGTTTAATTGATGTCTTGTTTGAGTTGGTAAATACTTGAGTCTTGTATATTTAACTTTAGGACTGACAGACAGATATTCAGAAACGTCTCCAGTAGTGCGGACAGTGATAGAGTCTCTATGGTAGACGTCTGAGTGACGATGCAATGCAAACGAGTGTGTTTTCACAGAACACAAGAAGTGCTGAAAGCATTGGCTTCATTTCCACACAGCATTCTGTAGCTGGTTAAACCGGCCTACTAGTGGTTAATAAATAAGGATTTAGTGAAATACTTCCTCATTTCAGGACGTCCTATCACACAATCTGTAGTGATGTTTCTCATTTCTTTCAATTCCAATTCCATTTTCTTTTGGGATTCAGAGGTGTTTCTTGTTCTCTTGTTATTTCATGAATATTAAATACAGTATATGTGTGTGTATGCTGTAAAGTGAAATGTTGAGTTTCTTATGGGTATACTTTTATTTCTCTCTCTCTCTCTCTCTCTCTGTCTCTCTCTCTATCTGTCTCTCTCTCTCTCTCTCTCTCTCTCTGTCTCTCTCTCTCTCTCTCTCTCTCTCTCTCTCTCTCTCTCTGTCTCTCTCTCTCTCTCTCTCTCTCTCTCTCTCTCTCTCTCTCTCTCTCTCTCTCTCTCTCTCTCTCTCTCTCTCTCTCTCTCTCTCTCTCTCTCTCTCTCTCTCTCTCTCTCTCTCTCTCTCTCTGTGCTGTGGGTGGAGTCTGGTGAATGGCAGTAGCTGCCGGCTTTAACACAGACTCACTCAGTTTGACTTCTTCATGAAAAACACACCTAGCAGGTAAGCTCAGGGATTTCTCTTTATGTAAAGAGTGTGTTCTGAGGCTGATGTTTTACCTCTGTGTGTTGTGTGTTGTGCTGTTACTCTGGTAATACTCCTCTGAGAGTGTAGTGTGAGTTTTAATGATTCTGTGTTTGTTGACTGCGATGTAGAATTATGATATACTATATGAAATGAGTTTTGAACATTTCACAGACAATTTCAGTAACACTTCATAATAAAACCACATTAGTTAAATTCATTTCTTACTGAATTTATTCATCTTTGTTAACATAGTTAATGAAAACACTACTCGCTGTTAGTTCGTTAGCTCAGGTCAATTAAATAATATTAAAAGATACAACCTTTGATTTTAATAATGTATTAATAAACATGTATATTATATATATTTTTGTAATGATATAATAAATACAAATAAAAAAGATATAATAGAAAAAGAATAGGGCAAGCTAGTGTTAGAGGCTTTTTTGCTTTCTGTTAATTGTAAATTAAATAAAACAAAAACATAGATAGAATACGAAAAGTATAGGATGGCACAATAACACAAGCTTCTCGAGGGCACATTAATAATGCAATAAAGTACATAATACATAAAAGTAGTGTAACTAGTGTTACCAATGGTTCACTTGATATGTCCACAGATTTGGGTTAAAGATCATGTGAGAGTTTGGCCTAGGAAAGATGACGTCAAACGCTAGCAGGTTTTTGCATCATGATTTAGATCTGGTATCTGGAGAATTGAGATGTGACCGAGACGTCTCAGAAGTGTTTTGTAATCTTTCACGTGTTATATCATGGGAATAAGCTGGCGTCTTATGTATATGAAGCAAATGGGAATGATATTTGAATCAAGAGTTTTGAAACTTACATGTTATTAGTAGTTTACAGATTTACAGAAGTAGAAATGTATTACACTTATCAAAATTATCATAGTTTAGAGCAATTACTAGATATTGGTTCCTGTCGCCAAAGTACATTGCTGAAAATCCTTTTATGGTCATACGGTGCCTATAAAATGTATTTTATACCCTTTCATTTTTTCACGTTTTGTTATGTTGCTGCTTTATGTTAAACTGCTTTAAATGACTTTTTCCCCACATCAATCTACACTCCATACACCATAATGCAAAGCAAAAAACAGGTATTTAACATCTTTGCAAATTTATAAAAAAAAACTGAAATGATTCTATTGCATAAGTAATCACACCCTTAGCTGGGACGGTTGGGATTTAGCTCAGGAGCATTCATATTGCTTGTAGATGTTACTACACATCGAGGGAAGGTAACCTGTGGCAAATTCAATTGAATGGGTATGCTTTGGAAAGGCACACACATCTCAATAAAAAGTGAAAATGCATATCATAGCAAACACCAAGCCCTGAGGTCAAAATAACTGCCTGTATAGCTCAGAAACAGGATCAGGGCCGCTGCTGGACAAATGGGTGCCATAAGCAGAATAGTATTGTTATGTCCCCTACCTCGAAAAAGAAAGAAATTACTGTAAGGTGTCAAAATAGAACTCTATTACAGTGTAAAAGTAAACAAATACATTTTAATTAAATTGTGTTATTTATAAATTATGGTTGTAGCTCTAAACCACGGTTAGGGTTAGGGCTAGGTTTCGGTTAGGGCTGGGGTTAGGGTTAGTGTTAGGGTTAGGGTTAGGGTTAGGTTTAGGTTAGGGCTGGGGTTAGGGTTAGGGTTAGAATAATCTAAACCAGGGGTGGGCAATTAATTTTCCCAAGGGGCCACAGGATAAATTTAGTTGTTACAAAGGGCCGGACCAGTACACTTAACTCAGTTCTGCCCAATATATTTTATATCTCTCTAGAAATGTAACATTACAATCATACTATGAAAATGTGGAGCACACAATAATACTAGTAGCTAATGAACGTTCACAAAAACTGTTTTGAAAATGTTAATTTTTTTTCAGTGTTTCAAAAACAACCATCACAATTTTTTTCAAAGTATTTAAAAGATTATGGACGTGACATTCGCAGTCAAAACCTGAAACACACATTCTCATAGAATGTATTCATTAAATGATGATCATGAATGTGTTGGAAAAATTTGATATTTTGATATACTGCCTACTGTATTCATCAAAAATACATTATTATATATATATATAAAAATTATTTTATACATTATTTGGCCTCCTGGTCAAACTGAGCAACTGATGGAGAAGGGCTTTGTTAGAGTGGTGACCAAGAACCTGATGGCCGCTCTAGTTGAGCTCCATGAGCGTGTGTGCAGATGGGAGAAACTTACAGAAGGACAAACATCACTGCAACACTCCACCTGTCTGGGCTTTATACTGGTGTGGCCAAACTCAATCCTCCCCTCAGTGAAGACACATGGAAACACACTTGGCATAAAAGCACCGAAAGGATCCTCAGACTCTGAGAAACAAGATTATCTGGTCTGATGGACCTCAATTCCAAGCATGATGTTTGGAGGAAAGCAGCTCTGCTCATCACCTGCAGAGTACCACACAGCAAGAGTGGCTTATACACAACTCCGTGAATGTCCTTGAGTGGCCCAGCCACAGTCTGAGCTTGAATTCAATCAAATATTTCTGGAGAAACATGAAAATGAAAATGTGTGTCTGCCTCATCCAACCTGACTGAGCTTGAGAGGTGAAGAGATGAGGAGAAGAATGGCAGATAGTTGCCAAATGCTGATGAGCGATGCTTGTCCCATCATACCCTAAAATTATCTGTAAAGGTGCTTCAGCCAAGTACTGAGTTAAGGGTGTGAATACTTATGTAAAACACTTTTTTCAGTGTTTAAAAAAAAACAATTGTACAAAGTTGTGACAAGTTGTGATTCTGTTGGAGTGTAGATTGATGTGAGGAAAAAAGTAATTTAAAGCAGTTTAACATGCAGCATAAAATTAATAATTTTTATAGGCACTCTGTGTCACTCTCAATTCAATCACACAGTTTATATCCATTCATATATATATATATATATATATATACATATGTATATAATGCACAAGTAAATATAAGTAAAGTTCATATCGTATTCTTCCATTGTTGCCTTCCATCCTGATACACAGACACGTATTTGCACTTCATGTTTCATAAGTCAATCACGAGCATGAGAGGCAGAATGTCATAATTATTGTGTTTGATTGTTCTGTTTATTGGGATGACATTTGCCTTAAAGAGCGAGTGAGTGTGACTCAGGAGTGTGTTGTTAAACCTCTTCAGTATGAATAGCTGCGGCTCGACCGGTTTAACCAGCTGTGGCTCTATTGTGTTCTGAGTGGAATGACAGAGATCTGTGTGAGAATGTGCTGCTATTTTGTGTTTGTTATGCAAGATATGATGCCTTAACACCCAGAGATAACACCTTTGATTTCACATGTGTTCACATTAACAGCTGAACTACATGTTTTATTTAGAATTATTATATTATATTATATTATATATTATATTACATTATAATCATATAATAATATATTATTAAAGATTGTAAACATATATATTTAACATTTTTGAAAGAACTCTTTTGTAAAAAAACTGTAAAAACTATTTTGTGAAATAATATTACAGTTTAAAACAGCTGTTTTCTATGTGAATATGTGTTAAACTCTCATTTATTTCTGTGATCAAAGCTGTATTTTTGGCAGTCTTCAGTGTCACATGATCTTCAGAAATCATAATAATATGATGATTTGCTGCTCAACAAACATTTTTGATTATTATAATTATTATTATCAGTATTTAAAACCATTGAGTACATTTATTTCAGGATTCTTTGATGAATAGAAAGATTCAAAGATCAGCATTTATCTGAAATAAAAAGTTTTTAACCATAACTTTTGTAGCATTATACACTATACCATTCAAAAGCTTGGATTTTTGATTATCAGTGTTAAAAACATTTATTTTAATATTTATTATTTTATTATTATTACTGTTTTTACTGTATTTTTAAACAAATAAATGTAGTCTTGGTGAGCAGAAAAAACTTAATGAAACATTTACATTTATGCATTTAGCAGACGCTTTTATCCAAAGCGACTTACAATGGATTCAAGTTACAGTTTCTACATTTTATCAGCTCTTGCTTTCCC
>CM050416.1:41486052-41526052 GCA_027564155.1 Gymnocypris eckloni scoliostomus
GTGGGGTAAGCTAAATGCCTGCTGTAAACATGTATACATATTATTCCTGCTGGCATGGCATTATGACTTGGTGTGTTTATGTCTTTCTAGCTGACGGACCTGGTGGAGCATGTGGCAACGGTCCTGCATTGCGCAGCACGCTCAAACCTCACGCTCAACGAGGAAACGCTCTCGAGTGTCCTCCTGCATCTCTCCCAGAACCTCAATGCTCTCCTGCAGCAGCTCTCTGTCACTGTAAGAACTGCCAGATCTCACATCAGCTGTGTAGAAACCAGTATTGGATATAATTCCTGTTTTTCATGTTGTTTCTTGCCCAGAACTTCAGTTCCCAGAGTTCCCCCTTCAGCGACATCCTGGACCAAATGGTTCATGATACTTTTACAATGAGCAATTTGCAGGATGAGTCGTTTGTGAGATTATGGTTCCAGATCAAGTTAAAGCCTCTTCTCTCCACACTGACTCCAGAATATCTCACATGCCTCGCTCAAAAAGAGTTCAGCTGCCAGACCTTCCAGATACTGTGCGTCCACTGAAGGCATAAATGCTAATCCCACCAGATGAACTCTATTCTCACTTGACCTACATGTTGTCCTTTCAGTGTTTCAGAACTCAGTCACAACACGCTCCTGATGTCAGAAGAAGGTGTGCGGGATGTTTATCAGTATTTCATCAGATCATTCCTGAGCCGACAAAATGTTTCAGGTACATCTATCTATCTATCTATTTGTTTATCCGCCCCATCTATCCATCAATCTATAAATATATGATATCAAAAGTTTTTTCAGGTGGCTGCCCTGCAGAGAACAGCAGCACCTGGGTTACTCTGAATCTTGGTGGATTTTCACAGCTTGCAACCTTGAGGGAAATGTACCAGCTGAACCAAGACTTCAATGCTGTGAGTTAGCCACTGGCACATTTTATTCAGTTTCTAAAACAAAGATTCAGCTCTGTTCTCTGTTTAATGTGATTGATAATTGGATTTCTATTTGCCTGTTAAATTAAATGTTTCTTTGTGTATTTCAGATAGATGCACTGGTGGTTCTCTCCCCCGGACAGACAGCTGAACTCATAGTTGAGGATTTTGCAGGTCTCCCAGAGAAAAACATCATCATAAACATGGTTTTTGATCACATCCTTGTTTCTCCTGAAGACCGTGGTCTAGTTGAGATGCTTGGATATCTCATCATGCTCGCTGGCCAGGTAAGAGCATCTATACCAAAGGCTGTCTGTCTGTGGACAGATTGCAGCATGTATAATTGATTTGGAGTAAGGTGAATTTATTTTTTCTCATTTTGATTTTTATGTCAGATGGGTTTGGAGTGCTCATCATACCAGCAGATGTAAGAAAAACTTATTATGTTACATTGTTTATTTTACTGTTTCTGCATTGCTTCAGTCGAAGCCCAGTTTAACATGATTTCTCTCTTTCAGAGTTCAGAGGCTGCAGGAATCTGTGGTTCCTCCACACATGATGCAACCCATCAAGGACTACACGAGTCAGCTGGAACAGATGGCTTCAACCGGTACAGATACATGCACACAAGCAAAACAAATAAAAATGATGTCAGACTAACTCATGTTTTATTTGTCAGCAAATTTAGTCTCTAAGCTATAGTTTTGATTTATATTTTCTGTGCTATAATTCTGAGATTTTACTATTGTGTCTTTAACAGGCTGCTTTCCTCCACCTGTTACGGTAAGAAACATGTTTTATTCTCATGGGTTGACATTTTCATAAACATAAAATTAAAAGTATTTCATAATATATTATTAATTCGTGGTCATGTCCTTTGCAGTGTATTTTAACATCAGTCAATGGTAAGTTTAATATTAAGTACAATAATGAAACAACAATGTGCTGTCTGTTTTCCTTATTTTACTTTCATTTTTCTTTTACAGAAACCTCAATTTGTGCTGGAATCAGCAGGTATTGTTCATTTTGTAATTTTTACTGAGTAAAAATTCAATTAGAAGTAAATCAAAATAATGAGACGAATTTATCTGCCCCACAGTAACGAGACTCTCCTGTCCGCTGGACTCGTGAGCGCCCCCTGTAGTGTGGACCTGCAGCAGTACGCTTGCTCTTCGGTAAGAAGACCACGAGCAGAAAACTCAGTTCACATGAGCTGATGTTGATGATCGTCTGGGAATCTACATCCCTCCAAATGTGCAGCAGTTTCTGGAATCAGCATAATATTTCCTGAACGTCGATGTCCACTGATGAAATCTGTTGTGTTTGTAGCTCACGGGCTTAACTGCTGAAAACCTGGCTGGACTCCTGAAGTGTCAACTATCCAGCAGCAACAGTTACTCCAAGGAGATCTGAAACTGCTTTTCACCAAAGCAAATGGTGTTCTGGACAGAGCCCTCGTCATCTTCTCCAGCACAGCTGAAAATATGGTAAATAAATCTTGAACAACTCTCCTCTAGTGTTCACTGGAAGATTGACTGGGACTCTGACAGTAATTCCTCCTCTTTACATCATCAGTCTCAGCCAATCAGAGGTGATGTCGTGTCCCAAGTGCTGGATGTGATTGGAGAGCTGAGACTGGACCGCTTCAGTTCTGACCAATGGAGAGACCTCACTTTCATCAGCATGCTGTTGGGTCAATATCTGAAGCCATTTTTACCATTTGCATCATCATCCCTTCTACAGTGCACTAGCAGCAAAACCTGAGCTGCCAAACTTACCAGTACATGTAAGAGAAGCATTTCCTCAACAATAGCTCAGGACTGTCAGGAGCTGTTAAGATAATTGTTTAACTTTATTCTCGACCATTTCTCAGTCTGTCAGAGGTTACACTTGTCAATGAGACTCAAGGAAGAAACATGGTGGACTTCTTCATCCTGCCCTTCCTCAGAAGAAACACAACAGGTGAGGTGGAGGTTCACAGATGTTTCATGTGCAGGTTCTGGAGTTCATGAAGGTGATTTCACCGTGTGTGTTGTGTGTGTCAGATGCGGCTGTGTGTCGCCTGCTAACAACAGCGCTGAGTGGCTGCAGAAGAACTTTGGCCCGTTCTCTCCGTTTGTGTCTCTCACAGATCTGCTCTCCATCTACGGACTCTTTAAACCCGTAAGTCTCTACATCTTCACCTGTGATTTCATCAAAGATTTACAGAAGTAAGACCAGCATCACTTTACCCTTCACTGATATTCTCTTGTTCTTCTGTGTGTGTTTAGTTGGAGACCCTGGACAATCTCTCTCCAGAGCAGGTGGTTGGACTGATGGTTGAAGATCTACCTGGTCTTCCAGAGAAGGAAGTGGTCATCAATAGAGTGTTTGATCATCTGCTAGAGTCTCCTGTGGAACGAGGACTTCCTGATGTTCTTCAAAACCTGCTCTTAATCTCACAGACGGTAAAACCTACACAGTTGTTCTCAATGGCTCTCCATCAAACCCTAGTCAGATGCTCCAGGCTTTTGCTTTCTCACGTAGATTGTCTTAAATGTGATTGTAAAGTAAATGCGCAGTGGTCAAATAAGTATTTCTGATTAATCAAATATGTGATGACGGCACTGACGCTTGTTTGTGTTTCCACAGACCATTATTCCATGCAGCTCCTACATACTGATGTAAGTGTATTTGGTACATGACCTTGAGTCTCTGGCGTCTCTTGTGCTGAGATCTGCTATAATTCTGTGTTTCTTTCTCAGATTTCAGAGACTGTTTCAGGCTTTACCTTCCCTGCCGTCAGAGATGGAGACTCTGGTCTTCCGCACAACTGAAGAACTCAAGCAGAACGGAGCAAGAGGTGATTATTGATCTTCATCATCTCTCACTGTCGACTCCTATAGAAGATCAGCATGTTTCTCATTACTTCTGCTGGTGTTAATGAATTAATGTGTGTTTTATTTTCAGGCTGCTTACTTGCTGAACCTCCAACAGTAAGAGTTTGTTTTTAATGGTTTTCCTTCTGAATCTCTTCCAGTTCTACACAATTCCTCACTATGATTCACTGTTTAAAACATTTTTATAAAACTCAAAACACACATTGTTTAAAACATGCTTTTTGTACATTTTGTCTTTTATTTCGTTCTCTCTTTTTTATCTGTTTCAGTGTCTGGTCACTCCTCTGAATGGTAAGTGCATTTGTAGATCATGTTAGTTTCTGAACTCAAACTACTGAGCGTGTGTAATTGAACCTTAATGAACTTGCAATTAATTGAATCTTCATTGCCTCTTATCTGGGTAATTCCATGTCAAATCGAGCAAATTTCAAAAACTTCCCCAGCTCAAATTTGTGATTTTACTAATATTTATTTATTGTTATTTATTTATTTTTTTGAAGACAGATTAACATGTATAGTGATGAAATCCAAAATATTAAATGTCATGGATGAATATTTACTCAGTAATCCACGTAAGCAATTGTCTTGATATAGGGAAACAAGACACAATTCTAATTTCAACATTATTTATTGTTGAGATATTGTTATTTAAATAAAATAAGTATCAGCTGTATACAACGTGACCAAGATTTGGTTTTCATCCATTGATTATGGGTAATATTCAACAAATTGGATATGGAGCCCAATATCTCTGGGGCTAAACGATGTAGGGCCTTGAAAATGAAGAATCGTGAAGAAACGTTTATTAAGAAATAGAATCTAAAATCATATTGAAATATCTTGGGTGGATACTTCTTGAGTTACTGGCATGCAAACTTTGAAGAAAAAACAACCTGAAAAAGTGTTTTTTCCACGTATTTGAATGGTTACCATTGACACATAATGCAATAAAGCATGCTAAGATGAAGATATTTTACTAACATATCTACCAATCTCTGTGTAAAAATAACATGATGATGCTGCCATCTTTCTGGAGTCATTTTTAGCCCCTTGTACCTTGGCTCTGAATCTCAGGTGAAAATTGACATTTTGACACCGTCTACAAAATAGTGGATTACTCAATAAATATACATCCGTGACATTTAATATTTTGGATTTCATCAGTATACATGTTTATCTTTCTTCAGAAAAAAGTATTAGAAAAATCAACAAGTTGAGCGAGGACCTTTGGTTGGTTTGAAACAGAACGACCATCTATGTTCCCAGGCTTTAATGTTCCCCAAACGATCCATATCTTCCTATGTCACCCCAAACCCAATCATAACCTCTGCCATATAAATCTGGGGATCATATGACCTGGGACTATGGCAATGACTTCCTCTAACCATATAGCCAACAAGAAACAAAAATGATCTGTTCACATATCGGTGCAGTTTTTGTTTGTCAAGTTTTTACTTCCATTATTTTTCTTCACATTTTGATTGTTTCATTTTTATTTACTGGTGTTGTATTTTTATAAATGAGATCCAGTGGCACTAATCAATGTTTTCTGATGGGTTTAACAGCTACCAGAGTTTGTTCAGGAGTCAACAGGTACGAGCAAACACTCTTTTCTCCACTTTGACACTGTGACATCATCTGTGAGACAGGAAGTGCTCATGAAATTCTGATGTGTTCCACAGTAACGAGACTCTCCTGTCCGCTGGACTCGTGAGCGCCCCCTGTAGTGTGGACCTGCAGCAGTACGCTTGCTCTTGTAAGAAGACCACGAGCAGAAAACTCAGTTCACATGAGCTGATGTTGATGATCGTCTGGGAATCTACATCCCTCCAAATGTGCAGCAGTTTCTGGAATCAGCATAATATTTCCTGAACGTCGATGTCCACTGATGAAATCTGTTGTGTTTGTAGCTCACGGGCTTAACTGCTGAAAACCTGGCTGGACTCCTGAAGTGTCAACTATCCAGCAGCAACAGTTACTCCAAGGAGATCTGGAAACTGCTTTTCACCAAAGCAAATGGTGTTCTGGACAGAGCCCTCGTCATCTTCTCCAGCACAGCTGAAAATATGGTAAATAAATCTTGAACAACTCCTCTAGTGTTCACTGGAAGATTGACTGGGACTCTGACAGTAATTCCTCCTCTTTACATCATCAGTCTCAGCCAATCAGAGGTGATGTCGTGTCCCAAGTGCTGGATGTGATTGGAGAGCTGAGACTGGACCGCTTCAGTTCTGACCAATGGAGAGACCTCACTTTCATCAGCATGCTGTTGGGTCAATATCTGAAGCCGTTTTTACCGTTTGCATCATCATCCCTTCTACAGTGCACGAGCAGCAAAAACCTGAGCTGCCAAACTTACCAGTACATGTAAGAGAAGCATTTCCTCAACAATAGCTCAGGACTGTCAGGAGCTGTTAAGATAATTGTTTAACTTTATTCTCGACCATTTCTCAGTCTGTCAGAGGTTACACTTGTCAATGAGACTCAAGGAAGAAACATGGTGGACTTCTTCATCCTGCCCTTCCTCAGAAGAAACACAACAGGTGAGGTGGAGGTTCACTGATGTTTCATGTGCAGGTTCTGGAGTTCATGAAGGTGATTTCACCGTGTGTGTTGTGTGTGTCAGATGCGGGCTGTGTGTCGTCTGCTAACAACAGCGCTGAGTGGCTGCAGAAGAACTTTGGCCCGTTCTCTCCGTTTGTGTCTCTCACAGATCTGCTCTCCATCTACGGACTCTTTAAACCCGTAAGTCTCTACATCTTCACCTGTGATTTCATCAAAGATTTACAGAAGTAAGACCAGCATCACTTTACCCTTCACTGATATTCTCTTGTTCTTCTGTGTGTGTTTAGTTGGAGACCCTGGACAATCTCTCTCCAGAGCAGGTGGTTGGACTGATGGTTGAAGATCTACCTGGTCTTCCAGAGAAGGAAGTGGTCATCAATAGAGTGTTTGATCATCTGCTAGAGTCTCCTGTGGAACGAGGACTTCCTGATGTTCTTCAAAACCTGCTCTTAATCTCACAGACGGTAAAACCTACACAGTTGTTCTCAATGGCTCTCCATCAAACTCTAGTCAGATGCTCCAGGCTTTTGCTTTCTCACGTAGATTGTCTTAAATGTGATTGTAAAGTAAATGCGCAGTGGTCAAATAAGTATTTCTGATTAATCAAATATGTGATGACGGCACTGACGCTTGTTTGTGTTTCCACAGACCATTATTCCATGCAGCTCCTACATACTGATGTAAGTGTATTTGGTACATGACCTTGAGTCTCTGGCGTCTCTTGTGCTGAGATCTGCTATAATTCTGTGTTTCTTTCTCAGATTTCAGAGACTGTTTCAGGCTTTACCTTCCCTGCCGTCAGAGATGGAGACTCTGGTCTTCCGCACAACTGAAGAACTCAAGCAGAACGGAGCAAGAGGTGATTATTGATCTTCATCATCTCTCACTGTCGACTCCTATAGAAGATCAGCATGTTTCTCATTACTTCTGCTGGTGTTAATGAATTAATGTGTGTTTTATTTTCAGGCTGCTTACTTGCTGAACCTCCAACAGTAAGAGTTTGTTTTTAATGGTTTTCCTTCTGAATCTCTTCCAGTTCTACACAATTCCTCACTATGATTCACTGTTTAAAATTTTTTCATAAAACTCAAAACACACATTGTTTAAAACATGCTTTTTGTACATTTTGTCTTTTATTTCGTTCTCTCTTTTTTATCTGTTTCAGTGTCTGGTCACTCCTCTGAATGGTAAGTGCATTTGTAGATCCTGTTAGTTTCTGAACTCAAACTACTGAGCGTGTGTAATTGAACCTTAATGAACTTGCAATTAATTGAATCTTCATTGCCTCTTATCTGGGTAATTCCATGTCAAATCGAGCAAATTTCAAAAACTTCCCCAGCTCAAATTTGTGATTTTACTAATATTTATTTATTGTTATTTTTTGTTTGTTTTGAAGACAGATTAACATGTATAGTGATGAAATCCAAAATATGAAATGTCATGGATGAATATTTACTCAGTAATCCACGTAAACAATTGTCTTGATATAGGGAAACAAGACACAATTCTAATTACAACATTATTTATTGTTCAGATATTGTTATTTAAATAAAATAAGTATCAGCTGTATACAACGTGACCAAGATTTGGTTTTCATCCATTGATTATGGGTAATATTCAACAAATTGGATATGGAGCCCAATATCTCTTTGACTGAACGATGTAGGGCCTTGAAAATGAAGAATCGTGAAGAAACGTTTATTAAGAAATAGAATCTAAAATCATATTGAAATATCTTGGGTGGATACTTCTTGAGTTACTGGCATGCAAACTTTGAAGAATAAACAACTTGAAAAGTGCTTTTTTCACATATTTGAATGGTTACCATTGACACATAATGCAATAAAGCATGCTAAGATGAAGATATTTTACTAACATATCTACCAATCTCTGTGTAAAAATAACATGATGATGCTGCCATCTTTCTGGAGTCATTTTTAGCCCCTTGTACCTTGGCTCTGAATCTCAGGTGAAAATTGACATTTTGACACCGTCTACAAAATAGTGGATTACTCAATAAATATACATCCGTGACATTTAATATTTTGGATTTCATCAGTATACATGTTTATCTTTCTTCAGAAAAAAGTATTAGAAAAATCAACAAGTTGAGCGAGGACCTTTGGTTGGTTTGAAACAGAACGACCATCTATGTTCCCAGGCTTTAATGTTCCCCAAACGATCCATATCTTCCTATGTCACCCCCAAACCCAATCATAACCTCTGCCATATAAATCTGGGGATCATATGACCTGGGACTATGGCAATGACTTCCTCTAACCATATAGCCAACAAGAAACAAAATGATCTGTTCACATATCGGTGCAGTTTTTGTTTGTCAAGTTTTTACTTCCATTATTTTTCTTCACATTTTGATTGTTTCATTTTTATTTACTGGTGTTGTATTTTTATAAATGAGATCCAGTGGCACTAATCAATGTTTTCTGATGGGTTTAACAGCTACCAGAGTTTGTTCAGGAGTCAACAGGTACGAGCAAACACTCTTTTCTCCACTTTGACACTGTGACATCATCTGTGAGACAGGAAGTGCTCATGAAATTCTGATGTGTTCCACAGTAACGAGACTCTCCTGTCCGCTGGACTCGTGAGCGCCCCCTGTAGTGTGGACCTGCAGCAGTACGCTTGCTCTTCGGTAAGAAGACCACGAGCAGAAAACTCAGTTCACATGAGCTGATGTTGATGATCGTCTGGGAATCTACATCCCTCCAAATGTGCAGCAGTTTCTGGAATCAGCATAATATTTCCTGAACGTCGATGTCCACTGATGAAATCTGTTGTGTTTGTAGCTCACGGGCTTAACTGCTGAAAACCTGGCTGGACTCCTGAAGTGTCAACTATCCAGCAGCAACAGTTACTCCAAGGAGATCTGGAAACTGCTTTTCACCAAAGCAAATGGTGTTCTGGACAGAGCCCTCGTCATCTTCTCCAGCACAGCTGAAAATATGGTAAATAAATCTTGAACAACTCTCCTCTAGTGTTCACTGGAAGATTGACTGGGACTCTGACAGTAATTCCTCCTCTTTACATCATCAGTCTCAGCCAATCAGAGGTGATGTCGTGTCCCAAGTGCTGGATGTGATTGGAGAGCTGAGACTGGACCGCTTCAGTTCTGACCAATGGAGAGACCTCACTTTCATCAGCATGCTGTTGGGTCAATATCTGAAGCCATTTTTACCGTTTGCATCATCATCCCTTCTACAGTGCACGAGCAGCAAAAACCTGAGCTGCCAAACTTACCAGTACATGTAAGAGAAGCATTTCCTCAACAATAGCTCAGGACTGTCAGGAGCTGTTAAGATAATTGTTTAACTTTATTCTCGACCATTTCTCAGTCTGTCAGAGGTTACACTTGTCAATGAGACTCAAGGAAGAAACATGGTGGACTTCTTCATCCTGCCCTTCCTCAGAAGAAACACAACAGGTGAGGTGGAGGTTCACTGATGTTTCATGTGCAGGTTCTGGAGTTCATGAAGGTGATTTCACCGTGTGTGTTGTGTGTGTCAGATGCGGGCTGTGTGTCGTCTGCTAACAACAGCGCTGAGTGGCTGCAGAAGAACTTTGGCCCGTTCTCTCCGTTTGTGTCTCTCACAGATCTGCTCTCCATCTACGGACTCTTTAAACCCGTAAGTCTCTATATATTCACCTGTGATTTCATCAAAGAAGATTTACAGAAGTAAGACCAACATCACTTTACCCTTCACTGATATTCTCTTGTTCTTCTGTGTGTGTTTAGTTGGAGACCCTGGACAATCTCTCTCCAGAGCAGGTGGTTGGACTGATGGTTGAAGATCTACCTGGTCTTCCAGAGAAGGAAGTGGTCATCAATAGAGTGTTTGATCATCTGCTAGAGTCTCCTGTGGAACGAGGACTTCCTGATGTTCTTCAAAACCTGCTCTTAATCTCACAGACGGTAAAACCTACACAGTTGTTCTCAATGGCTCTCCATCAAACCCTAGTCAGATGCTCCAGGCTTTTGCTTTCTCACGTAGATTGTCTTAAATGTGATTGTAAAGTAAATGCAGTGGTCAAATAAGTATTTCTGATTAATCAAATATGTGATGATGGCACTGACGCTTGTTTGTGTTTCCACAGACCATTATTCCATGCAGCTCCTACATACTGATGTAAGTGTATTTGGTACATGACCTTGAGTCTCTGGTCTCTTGTGCTGAGATCTGCTATAATTCTGTGTTTCTTTCTCAGATTTCAGAGACTGTTTCAGGCTTTACCTTCCCTGCCGTCAGAGATGGAGACTCTGGTCTTCCGCACAACTGAAGAACTCAAGCAGAACGGAGCAAGAGGTGATTATTGATCTTCATCATCTCTCACTGTCGACTCCTATAGAAGATCAGCATGTTTCTCATTACTTCTGCTGGTGTTAATGAATTAATGTGTGTTTTATTTTCAGGCTGCTTACTTGCTGAACCTCCAACAGTAAGAGTTTGTTTTTAATGGTTTTCCTTCTGAATCTCTTCCAGTTCTACACAATTCCTCACTATGATTCACTGTTTAAAATGTTTTCATAAAACTCAAAACACACATTGTTTAAAACATGCTTTTTGTACATTTTGTCTTTTATTTCGTTCTCTCTTTTTTATCTGTTTCAGTGTCTGGTCACTCCTCTGAATGGTAAGTGCATTTGTAGATCATGTTAGTTTCTGAACTCAAACTACTGAGCGTGTGTAATTGAACCTTAATGAACTTGCAATTAATTGAATCTTCATTGCCTCTTATCTGGGTAATTCCATGTCAAATCGAGCAAATTTCAAAAACTTTCCCCAGCTCAAATTTGTGATTTTACTAATATTTATTTATTGTTATTTTTTGTTTGTTTTGAAGACAGATTAACATGTATAGTGATGAAATCCAAAATATGAAATGTCATGGATGAATATTTACTCAGTAATCCACGTAAACAATTGTCTTGATATAGGAAACAAGACACAATTCTAATTACAACATTATTTATTGTTCAGATATTGTTATTTAAATAAAATAAGTATCAGCTGTATACAACGTGACCAAGATTTGGTTTTCATCCATTGATTATGGGTAATATTCAACAAATTGGATATGGAGCCCAATATCTCTGGGGCTAAACGATGTAGGGCCTTGAAAATGAAGAATCGTGAAGAAACGTTTATTAAGAAATAGAATCTAAAATCATATTGAAATATCTTGGGTGGATACTTCTTGAGTTACTGGCATGCAAACTTTGAAGAAAAAACAACCTGAAAAAGTGTTTTTTCCACGTATTTGAATGGTTACCATTGACACATAATGCAATAAAGCATGCTAAGATGAAGATATTTTACTAACATATCTACCAATCTCTGTGTAAAATAACATGATGATGCTGCCATCTTTCTGGAGTCATTTTTAGCCCCTTGTACCTTGGCTCTGAATCTCAGGTGAAAATTGACATTTTGACACCGTCTACAAAATAGTGGATTACTCAATAAATATACATCCGTGACATTTAATATTTTGGATTTCATCAGTATACATGTTTATCTTTCTTCAGAAAAAAGTATTAGAAAAATCAACAAGTTGAGCGAGGACCTTTGGTTGGTTTGAAACAGAACGACCATCTATGTTCCCAGGCTTTAATGTTCCCCAAACGATCCATATCTTCCTATGTCACCCCAAACCCAATCATAACCTCTGCCATATAAATCTGGGGATCATATGACCTGGGACTATGGCAATGACTTCCTCTAACCATATAGCCAACAAGAAACAAAAATGATCTGTTCACATATCGGTGCAGTTTTTGTTTGTCAAGTTTTACTTCCATTATTTTTCTTCACATTTTGATTGTTTCATTTTATTTACTGGTGTTGTATTTTATAAATGAGATCCAGTGGCACTAATCAATGTTTTCTGATGGGTTTAACAGCTACCAGAGTTTGTTCAGGAGTCAACAGGTACGAGCAAACACTCTTTTCTCCACTTTGACACTGTGACATCATCTGTGAGACAGGAAGTGCTCATGAAATTCTGATGTGTTCCACAGTAACGAGACTCTCCTGTCCGCTGGACTCGTGAGCGCCCCTGTAGTGTGGACCTGCAGCAGCACGCTTGCTCTTGGTAAGAAGACCACGAGCAGAAAACTCAGTTCACATGAGCTGATGTTGATGATCGTCTGGGAATCTACATCCTCCAAATGTGCAGCAGTTTCTGGAATCAGCATAATATTTCCTGAACGTCGATGTCCACTGATGAAATCTGTTGTGTTTGTAGCTCACGGGCTTAACTGCTGAAAACCTGGCTGGACTCCTGAAGTGTCAACTATCCAGCAGCAACAGTTACTCCAAGGAGATCTGGAAACTGCTTTTCACCAAAGCAAATGGTGTTCTGGACAGAGCCCTCGTCATCTTCTCCAGCACAGCTGAAAATATGGTAAATAAATCTTGAACAACTCTCCTCTAGTGTTCACTGGAAGATTGACTGGGACTCTGACAGTAATTCCTCCTCTTTACATCATCAGTCTCAGCCAATCAGAGGTGATGTCGTGTCCCAAGTGCTGGATGTGATTGGAGCTGAGACTGGACCGCTTCAGTTCTGACCAATGGAGAGACCTCACTTTCATCAGCATGCTGTTGGGTCAATATCTGAAGCCATTTTACCGCTTGCATCATCATCCCTTCTACAGTGCACGAGCAGCAAAAACCTGAGCTGCCAAACTTACCAGTACATGTAAGAGAAGCATTTCCTCAACAATAGCTCAGGACTGTCAGGAGCTGTTAAGATAATTGTTTAACTTTATTCTCGACCATTTCTCAGTCTGTCAGAGGTTACACTTGTCAATGAGACTCAAGGAAGAAACATGGTGGACTTCTTCATCCTGCCCTTCCTCAGAAGAAACACAACAGGTGAGGTGGAGGTTCACTGATGTTTCATGTGCAGGTTCTGGAGTTCATGAAGGTGATTTCACCGTGTGTGTTGTGTGTGTCAGATGCGGGCTGTGTGTCGCCTGCAACAGCGCTGAGTGGCTGCAGAAGAACTTTGGCCCGTTCTCTCCGTTTGTGTCTCTCACAGATCTGCTCTCCATCTACGGACTCTTTAAACCCGTAAGTCTCTACATCTTCACCTGTGATTTCATCAAAGATTTACAGAAGTAAGACCAGCATCACTTTACCCTTCACTGATATTCTCTTGTTCTTCTGTGTGTGTTTAGTTGGAGACCCTGGACAATCTCTCTCCAGAGCAGGTGGTTGGACTGATGGTTGAAGATCTACCTGGTCTTCCAGAGAAGGAAGTGGTCATCAATAGAGTGTTTGATCATCTGCTAGAGTCTCCTGTGGAACGAGGACTTCCTGATGTTCTTCAAAACCTGCTCTTAATCTCACAGACGGTAAAACCTACACAGTTGTTCTCAATGGCTCTCCATCAAACTCTAGTCAGATGCTCCAGGCTTTTGCTTTCTCACGTAGATTGTCTTAAATGTGATTGTAAAGTAAATGCGCAGTGGTCAAATAAGTATTTCTGATTAATCAAATATGTGATGACGGCACTGACGCTTGTTTGTGTTTCCACAGACCATTATTCCATGCAGCTCCTACATACTGATGTAAGTGTATTTGGTACATGACCTTGAGTCTCTGGCGTCTCTTGTGCTGAGATCTGCTATAATTCTGTGTTTCTTTCTCAGATTTCAGAGACTGTTTCAGGCTTTACCTTCCCTGCCGTCAGAGATGGAGACTCTGGTCTTCCCGCACAACTGAAGAACTCAAGCAGAACGGAGCAAGAGGTGATTATTGATCTTCATCATCTCACTGTCGACTCCTATAGAAGATCAGCATGTTTCTCATTACTTCTGCTGGTGTTAATGAATTAATGTGTGTTTTATTTTCAGGCTGCTTACTTGCTGAACCTCCAACAGTAAGAGTTTGTTTTAATGGTTTTCCTTCTGAATCTCTTCCAGTTCTACACAATTCCTCACTATGATTCACTGTTTAAAATTTTTCATAAAACTCAAAACACACATTGTTTAAAACATGCTTTTTGTACATTTTGTCTTTTATTTTTGTTCTCTCTTTTTATCTGTTTCAGTGTCTGGTCACTCCTCTGAATGGTAAGTGCATTTGTAGATCATGTTAGTTTCTGAACTCAAACTACTGAGCGTGTGTAATTGAACCTTAATGAACTTGCAATTAATTGAATCTTCATTGCCTCTTATCTGGGTAATTCCATGTCAAATCGAGCAAATTTCAAAAACTTCCCCAGCTCAAATTTGTGATTTTACTAATATTTATTTATTGTTATTTTTTGTTTGTTTTGAAGACAGATTAACATGTATAGTGATGAAATCCAAAATATGAAATGTCATGGATGAATATTTACTCAGTAATCCACGTAAACAATTGTCTTGATATAGGGAAACAAGACACAATTCTAATTACAACATTATTTATTGTTCAGATATTGTTATTTAAATAAAATAAGTATCAGCTGTATACAACGTGACCAAGATTTGGTTTTCATCCATTGATTATGGGTAATATTCAACAAATTGGATATGGAGCCCAATATCTCTGGGGCTAAACGATGTAGGGCCTTGAAAATGAAGAATCGTGAAGAAACGTTTATTAAGAACTAGAATCTAAAATCATATTGAAATATCTTGGGTGGATACCTCTTGAGTTACTGGCATGCAAACTTTGGAGAAAAAGCTACTTGAAAAGTGCTTTTTCCACGTATTTGAATGGTTACCATTGACACATAATGCAACAAAGCATGCTAAGATGAAGATATTCTACTAACAGATCTACCAATCTCTGTGTAAAAATAACATGATGATGCTGCCATCTTTCTGGAGTCATTTTTAGCCCCTTGTACCTTGGCTCTGAATCTCAGGTGAAAATTGACATTTTGACACCGTCTACAAAATAGTGGATTACTCAATAAATATACATCCGTGACATTTAATATTTTGGATTTCATCAGTATACATGTTTATCTTTCTTCAGAAAAAAGTATTAGCAAAATCAACAAGTTGAGCGAGGACCTTTGGTTGGTTTGAAACAGAACGACCATCTATGTTCCCAGGCTTTAATGTTCCCCAAACGATCCATATCTTCCTATGTCACCCCAAACCCAATCATAACCTCTGCCATATAAATCTGGGGATCATATGACCTGGGACTATGGCAATGACTTCCTCTAACCATATAGCCAACAAGAAACAAAATGATCTGTTCACATATCGGTGCAGTTTTTGTTTGTCAAGTTTTACTTCCATTATTTTTCTTCACATTTTGATTGTTTCATTTTTATTTACTGGTGTTGTATTTTTATAAATGAGATCCAGTGGCACTAATCAATGTTTTCTGATGGGTTTAACAGCTACCAGAGTTTGTTCAGGAGTCAACAGGTACGAGCAAACACTCTTTTCTCCACTTTGACACTGTGACATCATCTGTGAGACAGGAAGTGCTCATGAAATTCTGATGTGTTCCACAAGCGAGACTCTCCTGTCCGCTGGACTCGTGAGCGCCCCCTGTAGTGTGGACCTGCAGCAGTACGCTTGCTCTTCGGTAAGAAGACCACGAGCAGAAAACTCAGTTCACATGAGCTGATGTTGATGATCGTCTGGGAATCTACATCCCTCCAAATGTGCAGCAGTTTCTGGAATCAGCATAATATTTCCTGAACGTCGATGTCCACTGATGAAATCTGTTGTGTTTGTAGCTCACGGGCTTAACTGCTGAAAACCTGGCTGGACTCCTGAAGTGTCAACTATCCAGCAGCAACAGTTACTCCAAGGAGATCTGGAAACTGCTTTTCACCAAAGCAAATGGTGTTCTGGACAGAGCCCTCGTCATCTTCTCCAGCACAGCTGAAAATATGGTAAATAAATCTTGAACAACTCTCCTCTAGTGTTCACTGGAAGATTGACTGGGACTCTGACAGTAATTCCTCCTCTTTACATCATCAGTCTCAGCCAATCAGAGGTGATGTCGTGTCCCAAGTGCTGGATGTGATTGGAGAGCTGAGACTGGACCGCTTCAGTTCTGACCAATGGAGAGACCTCACTTTCATCAGCATGCTGTTGGGTCAATATCTGAAGCCATTTTACCGTTGCATCATCATCCCTTCTACAGTGCACGAGCAGCAAAAACCTGAGCTGCCAAACTTACCAGTACATGTAAGAGAAGCATTTCCTCAACAATAGCTCAGGACTGTCAGGAGCTGTTAAGATAATTGTTTAACTTTATTCTCGACCATTTCTCAGTCTGTCAGAGGTTACACTTGTCAATGAGACTCAAGGAAGAAACATGGTGGACTTCTTCATCCTGCCCTTCCTCAGAAGAAACACAACAGGTGAGGTGGAGGTTCACTGATGTTTCATGTGCAGGTTCTGGAGTTCATGAAGGTGATTTCACCGTGTGTGTTGTGTGTGTCAGATGCGGGCTGTGTGTCGCCTGCTAACAACAGCGCTGAGTGGCTGCAGAAGAACTTTGGCCCGTTCTCTCCGTTTGTGTCTCTCACAGATCTGCTCTCCATCTACGGACTCTTTAAACCCGTAAGTCTCTACATCTTCACCTGTGATTTCATCAAAGATTTACAGAAGTAAGACCAGCATCACTTTACCCTTCACTGATATTCTCTTGTTCTTCTGTGTGTGTTTAGTTGGAGACCCTGGACAATCTCTCTCCAGAGCAGGTGGTTGGACTGATGGTTGAAGATCTACCTGGTCTTCCAGAGAAGGAAGTGGTCATCAATAGAGTGTTTGATCATCTGCTAGAGTCTCCTGTGGAACGAGGACTTCCTGATGTTCTTCAAAACCTGCTCTTAATCTCACAGACGGTAAAACCTACACAGTTGTTCTCAATGGCTCTCCATCAAACCCTAGTCAGATGCTCCAGGCTTTTGCTTTCTCACGTAGATTGTCTTAAATGTGATTGTAAAGTAAATGCGCAGTGGTCAAATAAGTATTTCTGATTAATCAAATATGTGATGATGGCACTGACGCTTGTTTGTGTTTCCACAGACCATTATTCCATGCAGCTCCTACATACTGATGTAAGTGTATTTGGTACATGACCTTGAGTCTCTGGCGTCTCTTGTGCTGAGATCTGCTATAATTCTGTGTTTCTTTCTCAGATTTCAGAGACTGTTTCAGGCTTTACCTTCCCTGCCGTCAGAGATGGAGACTCTGGTCTTCCGCACAACTGAAGAACTCAAGCAGAACGGAGCAAGAGGTGATTATTGATCTTCATCATCTCTCACTGTCGACTCCTATAGAAGATCAGCATGTTTCTCATTACTTCTGCTGGTGTTAATGAATTAATGTGTGTTTTATTTTCAGGCTGCTTACTTGCTGAACCTCCAACAGTAAGAGATTGTTTTTAATGGTTTTCCTTCTGAATCTCTTCCAGTTCTACACAATTCCTCACTATGATTCACTGTTTAAAACATTTTTATAAAACTCAAAACACACATTGTTTAAAACATGCTTTTGTACATTTTGTCTTTTATTTCGTTCTCTTTTTTCTGTTTCAGTGTCTGGTCACTCCTCTGAATGGTAAGTGCATTTGTAGATCATGTTAGTTTCTGAACTCAAACTACTGAGCGTGTGTAATTGAACCTTAATGAACTTGCAATTAATTGAATCTTCATTGCCTCTTATCTGGGTAATTCCATGTCAAATCGAGCAAATTTCAAAAACTTCCCAGCTCAAATTTGTGATTTTACTAATATTTATTTATTGTTATTTTTTTTGTTTTGAAGACAGATTAACATGTATAGTGATGAAATCCAAAATATGAAATGTCATGGATGAATATTTACTCAGTAATCCACGTAACAATTGTCTTGATATAGGGAAACAAGACACAATTCTAATTACAACATTATTTATTGTTCAGATATTGTTATTTAAATAAAATAAGTATCAGCTGTATACAACGTGACCAAGATTTGGTTTTCATCCATTGATTATGGGTAATATTCAACAAATTGGATATGGAGCCCAATATCTCTGGGGCTAAACGATGTAGGGCCTTGAAAATGAAGAATCGTGAAGAAAGCGTTTATTAAGAAATAGAATCTAAAATCATATTGAAATATCTTGGGTGGATACTTCTTGAGTTACTGGCATGCAAACTTTGAAGAAAAACAACCTGAAAAGTGTTTTTCCACGTATTTGAATGGTTACCATTGACACATAATGCAATAAAGCATGCTAAGATGAAGATATTTTACTAACATATCTACCAATCTCTGTGTAAAAATAACATGATGATGCTGCCATCTTTCTGGAGTCATTTTAGCCCTTGTACCTTGGCTCTGAATCTCAGGTGAAAATTGACATTTTGACACCGTCTACAAAATAGTGGATTACTCAATAAATATACATCCGTGACATTTAATATTTTGGATTTCATCAGTATACATGTTTATCTTTCTTCAGAAAAAAGTATTAGAAAAATCAACAAGTTGAGCGAGGACCTTTGGTTGGTTTGAAACAGAACGACCATCTATGTTCCCAGGCTTTAATGTTCCCCAAACGATCCATATCTTCCTATGTCACCCCCAAACCCAATCATAACCTCTGCCATATAAATCTGGGGATCATATGACCTGGGACTATGGCAATGACTTCCTCTAACCATATAGCCAACAAGAAACAAAAATGATCTGTTCACATATCGGTGCAGTTTTTGTTTGTCAAGTTTTTACTTCCATTATTTTTCTTCACATTTTGATTGTTTCATTTTTATTTACTGGTGTTGTATTTTTATAAATGAGATCCAGTGGCACTAATCAATGTTTTCTGATGGGTTTAACAGCTACCAGAGTTTGTTCAGGAGTCAACAGGTACGAGCAAACACTCTTTTCTCCACTTTGACACTGTGACATCATCTGTGAGACAGGAAGTGCTCATGAAATTCTGATGTGTTCCACAGTAACGAGACTCTCCTGTCCGCTGGACTCGTGAGCGCCCCCTGTAGTGTGGACCTGCAGCAGTACGCTTGCTCTTCGGTAAGAAGACCACGAGCAGAAAACTCAGTTCACATGAGCTGATGTTGATGATCGTCTGGGAATCTACATCCCTCCAAATGTGCAGCAGTTTCTGGAATCAGCATAATATTTCCTGAACGTCGATGTCCACTGATGAAATCTGTTGTGTTTGTAGCTCACGGGCTTAACTGCTGAAAACCTGGCTGGACTCCTGAAGTGTCAACTATCCAGCAGCAACAGTTACTCCAAGGAGATCTGGAAACTGCTTTTCACCAAAGCAAATGGTGTTCTGGACAGAGCCCTCGTCATCTTCTCCAGCACAGCTGAAAATATGGTAAATAAATCTTGAACAACTCCTCTAGTGTTCACTGGAAGATTGACTGGGACTCTGACAGTAATTCCTCCTCTTTACATCATCAGTCTCAGCCAATCAGAGGTGATGTCGTGTCCCAAGTGCTGGATGTGATTGGAGAGCTGAGACTGGACCGCTTCAGTTCTGACCAATGGAGAGACCTCACTTTCATCAGCATGCTGTTGGGTCAATATCTGAAGCCGTTTTACCGTTTGCATCATCATCCCTTCTACAGTGCACGAGCAGCAAAAACCTGAGCTGCCAAACTTACTAGTACATGTAAGAGAAGCATTTCAACAATAGCTCAGGACTGTCAGGAGCTGTTAAGATGCTTGTTTAACTTTATTCTCGACCATTTCTCAGTCTGTCAGAGGTTACACTTGTCAATGAGACTCAAGGAAGAAACATGGTGGACTTCTTCATCCTGCCCTTCCTCAGAAGAAACACAACAGGTGAGGTGGAGGTTCACTGATGTTTCATGTGCAGGTTCTGGAGTTCATGAAGGTGATTTCACCGTGTGTGTTGTGTGTGTCAGATGCGGGCTGTGTGTCGTCTGCTAACAACAGCGCTGAGTGGCTGCAGAAGAACTTTGGCCCGTTCTCTCCGTTTGTGTCTCTCACAGATCTGCTCTCCATCTACGGACTCTTTAAACCCGTAAGTCTCTACATCTTCACCTGTGATTTCATCAAAGATTTACAGAAGTAAGACCAGCATCACTTTACCCTTCACTGATATTCTCTTGTTCTTCTGTGTGTGTTTAGTTGGAGACCCTGGACAATCTCTCTCCAGAGCAGGTGGTTGGACTGATGGTTGAAGATCTACCTGGTCTTCCAGAGAAGGAAGTGGTCATCAATAGAGTGTTTGATCATCTGCTAGAGTCTCCTGTGGAACGAGGACTTCCTGATGTTCTTCAAAACCTGCTCTTAATCTCACAGATGGTAAAACCTACACAGTTGTTCTCAATGGCTCTCCATCAAACTCTAGTCAGATGCTCCAGGCTTTTGCTTTCTCACGTAGATTGTCTTAAATGTGATTGTAAAGTAAATGCGCAGTGGTCAAATAAGTATTTCTGATTAATCAAATATGTGATGATGGCACTGACGCTTGTTTGTGTTTCCACAGACCATTATTCCATGCAGCTCCTACATACTGATGTAAGTGTATTTGGTACATGACCTTGAGTCTCTGGCGTCTCTTGTGCTGAGATCTGCTATAATTCTGTGTTTCTTTCTCAGATTTCAGAGACTGTTTCAGGCTTTACCTTCCCTGCCATCAGAGATGGAGACTCTGGTCTTCCACACAACTGAAGAACTCAAGCAGAACGGAGCAAGAGGTGATTATTGATCTTCATCATCTCTCACTGTCGACTCCTATAGAAGATCAGCATGTTTCTCATTACTTCTGCTGGTGTTAATGAATTAATGTGTGTTTTATTTTCAGGCTGCTTACTTGCTGAACCTCCAACAGTAAGAGTTTGTTTTTAATGGTTTTCCTTCTGAATCTCTTCCAGTCCTACACAATTCCTCACTATGATTCACTGTTTAAAACGTTTTCATAAAACTCAAAACACACATTGTTTAAAACATGCTTTTTGTACATTTTGTCTTTTATTTCGTTCTCTCTTTTTTATCTGTTTCAGTGTCTGGTCACTCCTCTGAATGGTAAGTGCATTTGTAGATCATGTTAGTTTCTGAACTCAAACTACTGAGCGTGTGTAATTGAACCTTAATGAACTTGCAATTAATTGAATCTTCATTGCCTCTTATCTGGGTAATTCCATGTCAAATCGAGCAAATTTCAAAAACTTCCCCAGCTCAAATTTGTGATTTTACTAATATTTATTTATTGTTATTTTTTGTTTGTTTTGAAGACAGATTAACATGTATAGTGATGAAATCCAAAATATGAAATGTCATGGATGAATATTTACTCAGTAATCCACGTAAGCAATTGTCTTGATATAGGGAAACAAGACACAATTCTAATTACAACATTATTTATTGTTCAGATATTGTTATTTAAATAAAATAAGTATCAGCTGTATACAACGTGACCAAGATTTGGTTTTCATCCATTGAAAATGGGTAATATTTAATAAATTGGATATGGAGCCCAATATCTCTGGGGCTAAACGATGTAGGGCCTTGAAAATGAAGAATCGTGAAGAAACGTTTATTAAGAAATAGAATCTAAAATCATATTGAAATATCTTGGGTGGATACCTCTTGAGTTACTGGCATGCAAACTTTGGAGAAAAAACAACCTGAAAAAGTGTTTTTTCCACGTATTTGAATGGTTACCATTGACACATAATGCAATAAAGATTGTTAAAATGAAGATATTCTACTAACATATCTACCAATCTCTGTGTAAAAATAACATTATGATGCTGCCATCATTCTGGAGTCATTTTTAGCCCCTTGTACCTTGGCTCTGAATCTCAAGTGAAAATTGACATTTTGACCCCTCTACAAAATAGTGGATTACTCAATAAATATACATCCGTGACATTTAATATTTTGGATTTCATCAGTATACATGTTTATCTTTCTTCAGAAAAAAGTATTAGCAAAATCAAAAAGTTGAGCCGAGGACCTTTGGTTGATTTGAAACAGAACGACCATCTATGTTCCCAGGCTTTAATGTTCCCCAAACGATCCATATCTTCCTATGTCACCCCCAAACCCAATCATAACCTCTGCCATATAAATCTGGGGATCATATGACCTGGGACTATGGCAATGACTTCCTCTAACCATGTAGCCAACAAGAAACAAAAATGATCTGTTCACATATCGGAGCAGTTTTTGTTTGTCAAGTTTTTACTTCCATTATTTTTCTTCACATTTTGATTGTTTCATTTTTATTTACTGGTGTTGTATTGTTATAAATGAGATCCAGTGGCACTAATCAATGTTTTCTGATGGGTTTAACAGCTACCAGAGTTTGTTCAGGAGTCAACAGGTACGAGCAAACACTCTTTTCTCCACTTTGACACTGTGACATCATCTGTGAGACAGGAAGTGCTCATGAAATTCTGATGTGTTCCACAGTAACGAGACTCTCCTGTCCGCTGGACTCGTGGCGCCCTGTAGTGTGGACCTGCAGCAGTACGCTTGCTCTTCGGTAAGAAGACCACGAGCAGAAAACTCAGTTCACATGAGCTGATGTTGATGATCGTCTGGGAATCTACATCCCTCCAAATGTGCAGCAGTTTCTGGAATCAGCATAATATTTCCTGAGCGTCGATGTCCACTGATGAAATCTGTTGTGTTTGTAGCTCACGGGCTTAACTGCTGAAAACCTGGCTGGACTCCTGAAGTGTCAACTATCCAGCAGCAACAGTTACTCCAAGGAGATCTGGAAACTGCTTTTCACCAAAGCAAATGGTGTTCTGGACAGAGCTCATCATCTTCTCCAGCACAGCTGAAAATATGGTAAATAAATCTTGAACAACTCTCCTCTAGTGTTCACTGGAAGATTGACTGGGACTCTGACAGTAATTCCTCCTCTTTACATCATCAGTCTCAGCCAATCAGAGGTGATGTCGTGTCCCAAGTGCTGGATGTGATTGGAGAGCTGAGACTGGACCGCTTCAGTTCTGACCAATGGAGAGACCTCACTTTCATCAGCATGCTGTTGGGTCAATATCTGAAGCCGTTTTTACCGTTTGCATCATCATCCCTTCTACAGTGCACGAGCAGCAAAAACCTGAGCTGCCAAACTTACCAGTACATGTAAGAGAAGCATTTCCTCAACAATAGCTCAGGACTGTCAGGAGCTGTTAAGATGCTTGTTTAACTTTATTCTCGACCATTTCTCAGTCTGTCAGAGGTTACACTTGTCAATGAGACTCAAGGAAGAAACATGGTGGACTTCTTCATCCTGCCCTTCCTCAGAAGAAACACAACAGGTGAGGTGGAGGTTCACAGATGTTTCATGTGCAGGTTCTGGAGTTCATGAAGGTGATTTCACCGTGTGTGTTGTGTGTGTCAGATGTGGGCTGTGTGTCGTCTGCTAACAACAGCGCTGAGTGGCTGGAGAAGAACTTTGGCCCGTTCTCTCCGTTTGTGTCTCTCACAGATCTGCTCTCCATCTACGGACTCTTTAAACCCGTAAGTCTCTACATCTTCACCTGTGATTTCATCAAAGATTTACAGAAGTAAGACCAGCATCACTTTACCCTTCACTGATATTCTCTTGTTCTTCTGTGTGTGTTTAGTTGGAGACCCTGGACAATCTCTCTCCAGAGCAGGTGGTTGGACTGATGGTTGAAGATCTACCTGGTCTTCCAGAGAAGGAAGTGGTCATCAATAGAGTGTTTGATCATCTGCTAGAGTCTCCTGTGGAACGAGGACTTCCTGATGTTCTTGACCTGCTTTATATTTTCTCCACAACGGTGAGAAGTGTTTCAGAGAAAAGGCAGGACGTCTTTGGCAGTTTCTAGAACTGTGTGTATATTGGGAAGGTGAAATTTGGCACCCAAATTTGAGAGAATCTTAATGTTTATTTAGCCAAATGTGTGGTCTGTATCTCAAATACAAACATTTAATTAATTAATCTGTACCCGATCCCATTGTAGTATCATAGTGTGCTATTAAACATTTGATCGCTCTTGCATTATAATATTTGTTTGTGCTCATCTCTGTTGTTGCTGCTTGTGGTTATATTACTCTGAATGGAAATAAATGGGTTCTACTGGTTTTCTTTTCTAGAGTCCACTCAGCTGTCAAACCAACCAGATAATGTAAGTGTTAGTTTATTAATAACCATCAGATGCAGTTGCATTAATGAGCACATCTTCTTGACTACTTCTGCTGTGCTGTGAATCAGCTTCACGAGGCTGGAGCAGATCTTGAGGTCGGGAGCAGGTGATCTGGAGCCGGTCATCTGGACGAGCGTTTATAAGTTGAGCCGCACAGCTCCTGCAGGTCAGCGGCGTATCATCTGTGCTCTTCCAGTCATTATCTTCTTTTCCCGTGTTCCTTATTAACACTGTTTTTGACTTTCCCACAGATTGCGCTCTTCTCCCAGTCGTGACTGAGGTGTGTTTGTTATTTTAAACGAATCACTTTCATTAATTTTTTTACAGAATCCTAAACAATAATTTTAGTCTGTTGTGTACATTTAACACTGCTTTTGTCTTTTCCTCTCCAGTGCCCCGTGACTCCATTCAACGGTATTCAGTGATTTCTGTTCATCACTATCATTTACACTTTTAGCAGACGCTTCTGTCCAAAGTGAAAGAGTAAAAGTACTGCTATTATTTCATGATTGTATATGAGTGTGCAATACTGTGTTGATGCTTTACTCTGTTTGTGTGTGTTTCAGAGACTCGGGTGTGCAGTGAAGTGGACAGGTAGAGCAAAGCTTTGATTTCTGCTTCATTTACCTGTTATGTTTTTCTCAGCTCTGTCTAACTGTGTCCTCTCTGTCCAGTTCTGCATCACAGCAGTGCTTGAGCGATGGACTGTTGTGTGGCTTCAGCATCGCACCACACGCGTGTGCCCCGGTAATCACACATGAGTCTATTTCCCCAGAATGCTGCTCTCTGATGAGACATGAAACGGTGGTGTAAACAGGTGTGTTCACGTGTGTGTTCAGGTGCTGAATGTGAGTGTGGAGAATCTGGTCACATTGCTGGACTCTCATCTGTCTGTGGATGACATGAGCTCCGCTGAGAGCTGGAAACTCTTCCTGACCAGAGTCTCACACCTGCTGGACGTCGCCCTTATTCAGCTCTCCAACCAGGTACAAGACCGACTCTGTGTGTGTCCGCTTCTCATTCAGAACACGGTTATTATAGTCAACTACAACTAAACATGGTAGCATTTTACAATAAGGTCCCATTAGTTAACTGTAGCTAGTTATTTTCATAACAATGAGAAATATAGTTGTTACCATATGTATTGATTTTCTTTGCAGCTGTTCATTGTTAGTTCAGGTAATAATATTAAAAGATCCAACATTTGTTTAAAAAAAATGTATTAGTGAATATTGAGATTAACAATATCAAAGATTAATAAATGCTTTTCTTTGATCGTTCATGGAACCTTGTAAAGTGTCACCGAGCACACGTCTGTTGCTTGTTGAGTGAAATAAAAATATTAAAAACATGCATATATTTTTTAGCATATACATTGTTTTTAGTTTAACTTGAGATAGTAAAATCCCTACAATTATCTGAAATAAACTTAAAAAATTAAATATGAAAACTTTAAAATCGAACTTAAAATTAAAATAAACTAAACTAAAATATTTTTGTTTAGTAGTTGATAAGGTGATATTTTATTTTAAATAAAGTAAAATAAAAATGAATGTCAAATTAAATTGCATAAACACACAACAAATACTATACTTTACTAAATTTGAAATTAAAAGGAAAACCGAGACTCTAAAAATAAAAAGGAATTAAAGATATTACTAAAAACTTGACTAGTATATCCATGACTTTAAAATAACAGATTCCGAATCATTCAGTCTATAAAGCATGTTGTTATCACTGCTTCAAAAGTGACTGTAAATATAGCATTTCTTAATTCTGAGTTATGAGCAGAGACTGTATGTTTAACCCTTCTGTATAACCGTGTTTGGTTTCTTTTGTCTTCTCTCTTTAGTCGGTGTGGTGGAGCAGCAGCTCTGCTTCAGTGGTTCTGGACGTCCTGCGGGAGCTTCGGCTGGACAGACTCGCGGATGAGAGCGCCGTCGCTCAGTGGCTGGATGAACACCTGCGGCCGTTCCTCCCGAGCGCATCCGGGACCTTCCTGCAGTGTCTGCGCAGCCAGAACTTCAGCTGCCAGAGCTTCCAGACAGTGTAAACGGCCCAGATCTTACTCGCTTTCTCTTTAAATATCCCAAACCAGTCAGAAGTACTGAGTGAGCAGTGTGAATATCTCAGAGTGTTTTATGGAGATTAGTTTAGGAGTCTGAGTGATATGATATTAACATGTGTGTGTGTGTGTGTGTGTGTGATGAAGGGTTGAAGCGTTCGATGCAGGATTTTCCCGTATGAATGATGTTCAGCGCCGAACAGCCATGTCACACTTCATCGTCCCGTTCCTCTCGAGAGCAGGTACTCAACCGACGCTCCTCTGTGTGTCGTTCTTCTGTCCGGGTCAGATCAACTCATTAATAACACTGTATTGCTGTGATGTGTGTGTTCAGGTGCGGCGTGTGTGTCCAACAACAGCTCTCAGTGGCTCATCAGTAACTTCGGCCAGTTCTCTGCTCTCGTTCCTCTGAATCAGCTGATCTCGCTCAACCCACAGTTCAACCCGGTACAGTCACTAAAACACATTTACAGCACAAACAGTCACTGCACTCATCAGGATTTGGGTTTCCCTCTTAAACATATGGGACAGTTACCTGAGAAGCAAAACTGAGTAAGATATTGAGCCAATTTTCTTTTGAGAAGCATAAACTGATACATTGATGCACTTAGATGAGCTTGAGCTTGCAGGGGCGGGACTTGATTCTGTGCATCAGTTGCTAATTTGCATATTGAGATGTGGGCGTGGCTCCCTAAAATGTAGGCGGGTCTGAACACAAGCATGCAGGAGATTGTAAGAAAGGGGCGGAGTTTACGTGGGTTAAATGAATGGAGAAATCTGACGTTTCACTGGAAGATCCAGTTATGACATTCTGTATTTTTAAGAAAATAAACACATGTACTGACAAATTGTTCACAATATGATCTGCATTTAGAAAATGAGGTGAATTTAGCTTGAATGCAGACTCTAACACAAGAAATTGAATTCTAGATTGTCTCCGTACAGGGCACAATATCTTCCACAGTTCTTCTTCTCGAGGTATTTTGCTGGGAAACAAGAGTGTGGAGGAGTTTTAACTTGCTTTCTTTGTTTCCAGATGAGCGGCCTTCTCTATCTCTCTCCAGAACAGCTGGTCGGCCTGATGTTTGATGATGTTCCTGGTCTACCTGAGAAAAGTGTGGTCATCAACGCCGTGTTCGATCATCTGACCGCGTCACCACAGAAAGAGAGGATCGTCTCCATGCTTCCCATCATGGTGGAGTCATCAAAGACGGTAAAGGAGTTTTTCAGTGCACTTTTGCATCTGTTTCTCATTGCTGTCCCACCATTGACCCCCGGATGTGTTTCTTTCTGACAGAGGAACATCTCCTGCGCGTCATATCAGATCATGTGAGTCTCGTCATCCTCTGAATGTGTTTCTTGTGCTGAATCTCACAGCCTCATGCTCACATCTGACCGTCTGTTTGCTAGTTTCCACCGTCTGGATCATCTGATGGTCAGCGTGCCGGTGGACCTGGAGTCAGTGATTCTGAGGAGTAAATCAGCTCTTCTTCAGAACGTGCCGCAGGGTGAGACCAGAGCACTTTCACTATCATGAAACGTTTGTTTTAAGACACACACACACACACACACACACACACTCACTCACTCACTCACTCACTCACTCACTCTCACTCTCTCTCTCACACACACACACACACACACACACACACACACACACACACACACACACACACACACACTCACTCTCTCTCACACACACACACACACACTCACTCACTCTCTCGCACACACTCACACACACACACACACACACACACACACACACAAACACACTCACTCATGAGAGTCTCTCTCTATCTTTGTCTCACACACACACTCTCTCTCTCACACACACTCCCTCACACACACACAAACACACTCACTCATGAGTGTCTCTCTTTCTTTGTCTCAGGTTGTTTGAGCTCCAGCAGAGAGGTGAGTGTTAAAAGTTTTAATTTGAAATACATTATAAACCATTGTTTTAAGCATCTTTTGTCGTGCTGTGTTGACCAAACACATGATAATGTCTTCATTATTATAATGTTTGATTTATTTGATATTACTATTAATAAGTTTCAATATTAATGACATTAAAGTGTATTTTAGTGTAGTATAAGATTTTGTCAATACGTTCGTTCAGTAGAACTTCAACCATATTTCAAAGACAATATAAGTAATTATGAAATTACATATAAAGATGTGCTGAAGACCTACTGAAGTGGGTCAAAACTAGTGGTGGGCATAGATTAATTTTTTTAATCTAGATTAATCTAGATTAAAATGGCTCATTTGAATTCTGCCGAAGGCATTCAGAATATGTGTGCTACCCAAATAATGACTAAAAGTAAGTCTTTGAGAACGGGTTTCTCAAGCCAGGTGGCGCATTAGACCAGGGGCTCATCTCCTGTTTCCAAAATGCATCACAAACTTTAATCTCTTCCGTCCCAATCCCACAAAAAACTGGAGGAAAATCCTGCTCCACTCCCGGAAGAATGACTCCCATTCCCTCCCACTCCCGTGTTGTTGTTTTTGCCGATAACTGTCAATTACAGTAAAATATAGTACAGATCACAGCGTGCCCACCTTATTAGTTGAATAAAAACCCAAAATGTTTTTGTTATTATATTGAACTGAAAGCCATCTTATGCACAGTGTTGCACAGATTAAATTTCATGTAAATCATCCATGCTAACACACACGTCTTCTATTTTTATTTTTTAGACATTTCACTCTCTATAGATATATTTTCGAAGTTTCTCGCTCAAGTTCACATGAGACCTAAAGAGCATCATGTTTGCTTAAAAGCGCAACGTTGTTATTCTGAGTGCACACAAATAAACGTAGAGTCTTTACAGATTCGAAAAGATGTATTAGGCTACTTTTATCTGTATGACCAAAAATTACGGAGATTTTAAGAGCAAGTGGCGCACGGAGCCTGTCCTGCAGCAAACGCGCTTCACACAAACACTTCAATAGCGCACATTTCTCTAGGTTAACATCATATTGAGCAGCCATGTAAAGTTGCTACTACATACATCTTTCAGATGAAAAGCCATATTTGAGGTTGATGAATGATAGGTGAGCGTTTGGATGTCCTGCCCGATTGTATTACCACATAGACCAGCCGTTAACAATCTGTCCATCACGGACTGCGAGCCTCTAGTTCGAAGACTCGTTCTCGCCCCCTACAGTGCAATTCGGCTAGGTATACATCCGCGCTAAAATATCAGGGTGAAAGTCATCATAGCTTGCGTAGTATAGACCCAGCTCCCAACCCAACCTTGAGAATAGATTAACGGCGATATTTTTTTTATCGCCGATAAGAGTCTCACGTTAACGCAGCACGTTAACGCCGATAACGGCCCACCACTAGTCAAAACACTTTCAAGTACAGCTAATTAGATTTAATATAAATGTGAAATACAATGCACTTTCATTTAATTGTAAATAACCTGCAATTAAGTGTCCAAAACATTACATTCAGTATAGTACTTGAAGTATAGGCCTACTCTTTCCATAATAAGTACTGCTGCAGTATAGTACGCTGCTTTGGCAGTATTTGGATTTAAGCTGATGTTGTAAGCTCATATGATGCTCACGTGTGTCTCTTCTGTCTCCTCCAGTGTGGCACCACACCAGTGAACGGTTAGTGATTGTCTCTGATTGGTTAGTTTGGTTATTTCTGTCTGTAATCGTGTGCTATGTGAGCTGACAGCCATCTCTCTCCATCTCTCAGAAACGACCGTGTGCAGGAGCGTCAACAGGTGAAAACAACTTCAATGAGCCTTTCATATGATTTTACAACTCAAACTTTCTCAATCTACTTCGATCTACTTTTGATCAATGATGTTAACAGCCGTTGGAGGTGTATCTGTCATACTCATAAGTGTGTGTGTGTTTCAGTTCTGTTCTGTCGGTGTATCTCAGCTCATCTCATGATGGCAGTCGGCTCTGTGAATTCAGCATCACACAGTATGCTTGTGCAGACGTACGTGAAACACACTGCTCACAGACGTGTGAACACACTCTCCGTCTCTGTAAACACGTGTTTATTGTGTGTGTGTGTGTGTGTGTGTGTGTGTGTGTGTGTGTTTGTGTTCAGTTGACAGGTCTGAGCTCACAGCACCTGGCGACGGTGTTGTCATGCGGTCTCAGCGGGAATGAGAACGTGTCCGAGGAGACGTGGAAGCTCTTCACGCAGAAGGTCAACCCTGTGCTGGGTCCAGTGCTTGACCTGCTCGCTGACACGGTACATGACAGCACACTCGCCTCAGGATGCATCTACATCAATCCAACATATTAAAATATAAACCAAAGTCAAACCTTGCAATAGCAATAAATGAAAACAAGAAAGTAACACGGATGAACTGTGTGTCTCCATCAGAGGCTGAATAAGTCCCGCCCCGCCGTCTCACTCTTGAATGTGATTGGAGAGGTCACTCTGAGCTCTTTCAGCTCCACCAATCTGAGAGATGATTTGTTCGTCCAGCGCTGGTTTAACTCCAGGCTCCGCCCATTTTTACCCCACGCCTCCGAGACGTTCCTGTCCTGTCTGTCCACCAGAGACTTCAGCTGTGACACCTACAGGAGCATGTGAGTTACACACACACACACACACACACACACACACACACACACGCAAACACATCATATGCTGAAGCAGCTCTAAGGTTTGGTCTCTTTCACAGTGTCAAGAGCTTCAGTCAGAGTTTTGACGTCATGTCCACCGACACACAAGCTAATGTCTACGTTGACTTCATCAAAGTCTTCCTCTCTCAGAACAGCACTTCAGGTTGGACACACACACACAGAAACGAACGCACAAACACACAGGTTCTGTAGTGAATGTTCAACTATGTTGCTCTGTGTTTAGGGTGTGTGGACGTCTCTCAGAACAGCTCTAATTGGCTGATCAGCAGCTTTGGACGTTTCTCCGTTCTCACCACAGTCACTGACCTGCAGACGCTCAACCCCAGCTTCAGTGTGGTACGAACACACACACACACACGCATGCAGTGTGTACAGGTGCATGTGTTGACGTTCCACTGTGTTTGTGCAGTTGGACACTCTGAGTCTGCTGAGCTTGAGGCAGTTAGTGGAGGTGTCCAGCTCTCCTGGATTCCTGTCCAGCGCTGCTGCGGTCGATAATCTGCTGCTCTATGTGCCGGACGCTCAGTTCACTGCGTTCTTCTCACCACTCTCCACTACACTGCAGGTGACACACACACACCTATTCATCAGCATACTCTCAGCCAGTCACAGCTCAGATGCTCTGCCCTTCTCTCTGATTGGCTGCATGTGGTGTATCTGGTTTCAATCGGCCGATTAATCGATTATCAAAAATAAATGTCATAATCTCCATTTGTGCTGTATGAATGTGGAATAACATGTTTCCCCCAATAAAATAAATCTGGCTTTTTATCCAATTAACAGATTATTCACATCTATTATCAAAATAATTGTTAGGTTGCGGTGCATAAATGTGGAATAAGATGTTCTTTCTCCAACAAATCAAAGTAAAAATTTGGCCTTTTACTCACTAAATTGATTATTCACAGAAACAAGTGATTAATCATTTCAAAAAGAATCCTTAATTTGAAGTCCTAGTTCTGATGGGTTCTTTGTGCTGCATGGATGTGGAATTGACCAATTAATCAATTATTCTAATTAATTGATTATCAAAATAATCTTTAGTTTCAGTCCTAGTTCTGATTGGTCATCGGAGGTGTATCTGTGTTCTGATTGGCTATTTGTGGAGCATCGGAGTTCTGATTGGCCATTTGTGGAACATTTGTGTTCTGATTGGCTGTCTGAGGTGTGTCTGTGTTCTGATTGGCTGTGGTCTGTGTCTGTCAGACGCAGGGCGTGGTTCTCCCGTCCCCCGTGCAGGAGGCGTTTCTGCAGCAGGTGTTTGACAGAGCCAATCTGACCACCTTACCAGACGCTGCCCTGCAGATCTGGATCCTGAACATACTGCCTTCCTTCATAGCCAACATCACCGTCCAACACGTGACGTCCTACTTCAGCGTCATCCAGCAGCGACCCTGTCCCATCAGCCAGCAGGCGTAAGACTCACTAACACACACACACACACATACACACAACCCGTCTGCATGCTCACTGCTGTTTGCTCTTCCAGGGTGCAGCTGTTGAACTCGTCCAGCTCCACCTTCCAGCCCGCGACACAAGCTCAGATCTACCAGCTGATCCTCGGCTCTCTCACAGGTGTCCATCCATCCATCCATCCATCCATTCATGTGTTCATCCCTCCATCCACTCACCCATCATCCCTCTATCTTCACAGGCCCTGCCCCGCTGCGCTGCTATGCTAACCAGAGCTACTACGCTTTCCTGACCTCCTCCTTCATGAGTTTCCAGTTCCCCAATCTGACCACCTTCCTTTCGCTGATGCCGCCGGCTCGCGTGCCAGAGGTCAGAGATCACACCGTCTCAATCTGCTGATTACTGATCCAATATAGAGTCCGTGAACGACTCCGTTGTTGAAGATTATAGTTGTTTCTTTAAATCAGTGGTCCTCAACCATGGATCTGGGAGAATATTAAAGGGGAGCCTCTGAATGCTTGTGTCGTCAATGGGAGTCAATAGATTGAAAACGTTAAATGTGCACCAGATCACTAAGTGCACCTTTAACTCTTCGTATTATAAGTTCTGCTGTTGTTTTATGTGTGTGTTGTCTCACAGCTGATGGAGTCGGTGTCTCCAGCGGAGGTCAGCGGTCTCCTGAACCGACCCAATGCTGTGGATGATGTGACCCAAATCTGCCCACTTTTCAGAATTTACCCAAAGACGCCCCAATACTTACAGACGGTACAGACATCTTTTGCTCATCAACTAATGCAATGACCCTCTAGATTTAAATCTGATAATATAATAATCATATATTAGCCGCTCAGCTTTAGCAGCTCCTGAATTACTCTCATTTACTGTGGCAAAAACAGCACAGGTTCACAGTCCAAAGAGTAGCAGCGTATCTGTGTCCCGCAGGAGCCGCTATTGCCCAATGGTTTGGCCCGGCAGGTGTTGTCCTGCGTCTGGCCTCAGGTTCTGAAGTTGGAAAGCCAGTCTGAAGTGAACCAGTGGTTTGATCTTCGACTCGTTCAGTACCTGCCTCTCCTCACCTCACAGTTCATCGCTCCAAACGTCATGCGAAACGCCTCCTGTCTCCCCTTCAAGAAGTTGTGAGTAGCTTGTTTTCCACATGTACTGTGCATTGTGAATCAACAAATACAAGCCTAATTTGCACACAAAAAAGTCCATTGTCTATTCTTGGTAGTAATGTATGACGCACAGCTCACACAGAACTACCGTTCAAACCAAGCAGCTTTCCGTAATTCATTTTGAATGACCAACATGAAACCGATTTCTAATATAACGAATGGATTTCACAGAGCTATGGTTAATGTGACTGTACCTTTTACCACTATGTGTTTCAGTAGCACAAAGATTTTGTTCTTAAAAACTCCAGAAGCGCACTCAAAATCTACTTTGTTTTGGACTGATTTTGTTCACAATGACGTCACATCAGTTTGTTCTTAAATTTAGCTAGAATAATTTTGGGCCTCAACCCGAGCTGTTCAGTGTAACTAGTTTTCCTCTAAAGACATCTAATGATGGCAGATTCTGTGCACTTCTCTGTTTAGTGTTTCAGCGATGGCTACATACAACTACACCGCAGTGGAGTTTTCTCAGAGCAACATCTACGACACCATCCTGGTCTACCTCAACTCCTGTGAGTCACTATGACTGACTGCATGATTGATTCTGCTGTGCAGGGATAACAAACGTTTGTCTGACGATGAGCCGTGTTTGTCTTTGTGTTCTCAGCTTCAGATTCAACTCCGAAATGCTATAACACCTCCAACCCCGATCTCAATTCCACCGCCTGGTTCGCAGACTACTTCTCCGTTTTCTTGAGCTTCATCACACTGGATGACCTCCTCCAGCTTGGCTCGATTAAGGTGTGTCAACCTGAAGAACTCAGATCTGTTTACTGTTGTTTGTAGCTCGTTCGTCTTGTACTCACCCTCCTGTCATTTCAAAATCAGAAACCTGTTTGTTTTTCAGCCGTTCCTCGTGAACCTGGAGAACCTGCAGCTCTTCGGTCAGATCAGCGTTCCTGGGGATGTCTTGGAGTACTATGTGACTCTGCTGTTTGAGATGAATCCGTCCTTCAGCGCCTACTAGTGAGAGACGCCAACAACACTCCCAATAATCAGCCTTAATCGCATCTCACTGAACTACACTCTTAAAACTGAAGGTTTCAAAAGGATGATCTCACAGTTTCTTTGTGTGAAGTGTAGTTTCAGAACTCTTTTTCATTATTAAGTATCTTTTGTGCGATGGAAAGATTCCATTTGGATATTTAAGGTTCATCATGAAACCAACAATGTCAATAAAGAAGCTTCATTTTTCAGAGTGTACATAAGTCATTTAAATCCATCATTAGCTGCTCTCATCAAACCAAGGCTAGTTTAAAGTGGTGTCATTTTATAGGGGGATGTTTTCACCCCTAGCGCTTCTCACTCGATTTCGAGGGACAAGGGCTAGGGGTAAGACGAAAGGGAAGGGGTAAGACAGAGAAATGGGATTCACCCTAAATCTCACATAACACACTTTTGTTGTTTCGTCTGAACTTTGGCAGTCAGTTACAGGAAATCCTTACTTACAATACTATAATTAGAAAATTCCCCTGCTGAAACGACTGATTTGGTTTGATGGTTTCGGCCACTTGTCTGTTGGACCATCTAAACCAGAGGTAGGCAACGTTGGTCCTGGAGTGCCGATGTCCTGCAGAGTTTAGCTCCAACCCTGAAATAAACATCACCTGCCTGTAGCCCTAGTAATTCTGAAGACCTTGATTAACTTGTCTTCGATTAGGGTTGGAGCTAAACTCTACAGGACAGCGACACTCCAGGACCGACGTTGCCTACCCCTGATCTAAACTAACTTAGATCAGTTTAGACCAGTAAACCAACCCAGGCTGGTAAACGTTGGCTTGTGTTCCTTCATAGTCTTCCTCTGAAGTTCCGCTGCTTGGCTCCTGCAAGCTCCTTCCTTCAGCTGAGTCCGGAGCAGCTGAAGAACATCTCATCCAGCATCCATCTGAACTGCACCGACGTCCTACCTGAAGTACGTACAGGAGTGTTTGAGTGTTTTTGTCAGCAGAAATCAGAGCTAAACCTGTGTGTGTGTGCAGGTTTCTGCGGCTCTGGCCAGTAACGCGGAGGTTCTGACTGTGAATGCCATCGAGGCTCTGGGTCAGTCGTCCACGGGTTTGAGCACGGCTCAGATCAGCGGCGCCGGAGGGAATGTGCTGCTCGATGCACTCTCTGTGCTCAGCCTCGTCAAGAGCTGGAACCTCGATCAGGTCATGATGATCATCCAGACCCTGCTGTCGTCTGGAGTTTACCAGGTACACACCACCAACACCTCTCTAAGCCCACCGAATCACGTCATGTGCCTCTCAGGAACACACAGTAGTAGTGTTTCATTCCTAAATGAATCAGTGTTGTCACAGATTCACTGAATCATAAATCATTTTCTTCCTGAAATGTATTAAAGGGATAGTTCACCCAAAAATGAAAAACCTTCAATAATTACTCGCCCTCGTGTCGTTCCAAACCCGTAAGACCTTCATTCATCTTCAGAACACAAATCAAGATAATACAACGTATGTACGAGGATACGTTGTTTACATTAAGATCAGAAAGAGTAAGCTACATAATCTGTGTACAGAGTGATGCGGAGGAGACAAATTGTTGAATAAAGTCGTTATTTTTGTTTTCTTTGCGCATAAAAAGTATTGTCGTAGCTTCGTAAAGTTACGGTTGAACCCCTGATGTCACATGGATAATTTTACCGATCTGAGCCGTGATCGTGTAAGGATCCTTGCTGTCTATAAAGGGTCAGAAAGCTCTCGGAATGCATCACAGATATCTTAATTAGTGTTCTGAAGATAAATGAAGGACATGAGGAGGAGTGATTAATGACATAATTTTCATTTTTGGATGAACTATCCATTTAAATAGTGTTGAACATATTGTTGAATCAGTAATTTATTCATAAAGGCTGTCAGTTGTTTCAGTCCTGATTGAATCAGTGTTGTTGAACAAATTAGTTGAATCAATGATTAATTGAATAGACTCGTTTCATTCTTGAATTAATCAGAATTGTTGAACAAACCAGTGATTCGTTGACTCATTTATCCAGTTTGATTTGCTTATGTCTGTGTCTGTGGCAGATTAATAGTGTGGCCAGTCTGCAGAACTTGGGTTCGCTGATCATCGGTGTTCAGACATCAGTCTTCAGCCTAATCTCAGGAAATATCTTCATCGAGGCAATTAAATCTGAATTGTTCATGACCAACCTCATCGGCGCACCTGTTATCGTCCAGCAGACCATCGTCAGCCAGGTAACTCTCGCTCACATTCACACGTCTCCAGTGCGTCTCAGCTTGGTCTCGTGACGTCTGTCTCTCTTTAGATCATCTCTGTCAGCAGCTCATCCGACAGCGTCATCACAAACGTCCCTGACCTCATGGCCACAGAAATCCCACGCGTCTTCCTGGCGGGTGTGTCGTCATCATCTGCGGCTGCGCAGACGGTCAACCAGAAGAAATGGAAACACGAGCAGGTGCGGCAGGCGTTGGTGTTAAACAATGACCACAAATGTCATTATTATATGTTAAATAATAATAATAATAATAACATGGTTGAATTTCTCTTCCTCTCAGGCCGTATTGATCTTTGAAACCGTCGCTGTGCAGTTCAGCAACCCGGATGAGTGAGTGAAGAGTTGTATTAGTCAGATTAGATGATGTTGTAGTTTTGACCATGTTGACGTGTGTGTGTTGTGTGTGTGTAGCATGTCTTTCCAGGTGCTGCAGGGCTTCACCTGTTCACGAATCCAGAGCTTCAGCTCTAGTAAAGTCATGAATCTGATCCGCGGCTGCAAACGACGAGCCAATCAGACGCTCGTGCTGCAGGAGTCACAGGTGAACAAGCACACAATCGCTCACAAGCTTTTACAAACCATTGCTATTCAATGCTCCTTCATCTTCTGCAGAACCTCATGAAACCTCATAAAAGAATAGACATTGATAAATCTGCTCTGCACTATTTGTGTGTGTGTGTGTGTGTTTCTCCAGTAGCTGGCCTGCATGTATCACTACATCAAGCCAATGTGACGAGTGTGAGCGTGTTGTTAATGTGTGTGTGTGTGTTTCTCCTTCAGCTGACCTGCATGTATTACTACATCAAGAGCGCCGATCTCAACGCTTTCTCCCAGTATCCCGCTGAAGTGCTCATCTATTACGAGTGCGTCTGAAAGCACAAACACACCCTCATGCTGTCAGTCTCAGGGACAGTGAGTTCATGAAGATCGTCACGTGTTTGTTTGTGTGTTTCAGCTACTCGATGATCGACAGATCTCTGTGCCGCTCGTATTTCTCCTCTCTGGGAACGACCGACTTCTCTGTTCTGTCCAGCACACTGTCCTTCAAGAAGCAGACGCTGTTCGACAACGCCAGGGACTGTCTGGTAATCCAAACAAAGTCATTTATGCACTCAGAAAAAGATTTGGGCTTTAGTTGAACATTTATGTATAATTACAATTCTTGTGCATTTTTAACATAAACTAAGAGCTTAATGCGATGCATGTTGGTGAGACACATTTTAATGAAACAGGTCAGATTTCTGCACTCAAAGCATTATGCTGTAGTTTATTATTGACTGTTTGATTTTATTTAAATCATAATTTTAATTTAAACGTATTTGGTAAAAAAAACAAAGTACAAACATAAGACTCATAACCTCGATGCCCAGACATCGTCAAACTGATGCTACACCACGATAAACACCCCCCATCCCCCATACCCCATACCCCGTCCCATCTATTTTGAGACCTGTTGCATGCATTACATTTGAAATGAGCTCATTTTGTGCTTAAAATATCTCAGTTTAAACATGTATGTTCTATTGTGAATAAAATATTGGCTCGTGTGATTTGAAAGCCTTTTAGTTTGCTTTTTATTCACATTAAAAAAACGTCCCAATATTTCCAGAACTACAGAAATCCGACCTGTTTTATATTTAGTAATTTATCCGACTTACAAATAAGGAAAATAGAAGCAATCAAAGCAATCAGTTAGATATTTATGCATGGTTTATTATTAGCTAAACTAAGCCTATTAAAATTGTACTTCACAGAAAATATCAAAATGATATCAAAACAATGTTATGACTGACAAAGTTTGTTTTTGTTGAAACTATGTAATCTAAATGGACAGAGAGTGTATATGCAATTCAAGTGTATGAATCTTAAATCAGGGCCTATATATTTTTGAGTGTATTGTCAACGAAACAAAACAACAAGGTTTTTAGGACAAAGGAGGTGTTTGACCGATGCTGCTGTGGTGTCTGGTCTGTTTCAGGGAATCTCAGGTTTCAGGATCGGTCGGGATCAGCTGGATGTTTTGGGCAGCATGTGCTGTTTTCTGAGCAGTGATTACATCCAGGGCTCGGACTCGTATGTGCTGGAGAAACTCAAGCAGTGTGTGGATCTATCGGCTCAGCAGATCTCTGCGCTGGAGAGCGTCCTGCTGGGAGGAAACACCAGCTACGGGTACAAACTCGCTCACACACGTATGTCACACTGATCTCCTGTGCGGTATATGAGCTCAGACTGACACCAGACCTTCCTCTCAGACCCTCAGACAGCTGGGACAGAACCACGCTGGAGAACCTGGGCCTCCTGCCGCTGTACCTCACCGCCAACATCTGGAGCAAATTCACACAGGTGCGACCACAGGAACCGCTCCAGTGATGGGAACACGGGGCTGTGTGTGTGTGTGTGTGTGTGTGTGTGTGTGTGTGTGTGTGTGTGTGTGTGTGTGAGTGTTTATGTATGCGTGTGTACGTGCGTGTTCCAGTCATAACTCTCTCTCTGTCTGTGTGTGTTTGTCAGGCCAACAAGCAGAGGTTTCTAAAGACCTTTATTCGTGATGTGAGGAAGCACGATAAAGCTTCAGAGACGAAGGTCCTCAACATGATGAACGAGGTCAACAAAATCTCACGGGTCAAAATCAAGAGATCCGCTGGTGAGAATCCCTGCAGAAACAGCACAGAACCCTATTACATTAATGTTTTAACGTCTCTGAAAGAGTCTCCTCTGCTCACTATGGCTGCATTTAACTGATCAAAATACGGCTCCTTACACACACACACACACACACACACACCACTTGAACCTAAAATAAGCATTCATAAAGTTAGAAAAGGTTGAAGGGAATTACAAGAGAGTTCACAGTGGGCTGAGTTTACATTTAATTCTGTATCATAAAAGCATGAAAGTGACCACTTAGATCACTGCAATCGTGACACTCCTAGTCTTCAGTGTCACATGATCCTTCAGAAATCATTTTAATATGCTGATTTGCTGTTGAAAACAGTTGTGCCGCCTAATATATATA
>CM050416.1:41531052-41558552 GCA_027564155.1 Gymnocypris eckloni scoliostomus
TGTGTGCAATATAAAATACAGGTGTGACATTAATTCAACATTATCTTCTCTATTTGCAATGAGCGATGCTGGAGAGCAGTGTTACAGTGTTGCCAATTTAGCGACTTTGGTCCTCATTTATAAAACATGCGTAAGCACAGATTTGAACGTGCGCTGAAATCCATGCCAGCGTTCAGATTTATAAAAACACCTTTGATGTGTAAAAGCAGCACATCAGTCTCTAAACAGACGTACGCACTTCTCCTTGTGGCAGAATTGGAGCACTGCGATATTTGGAAATCAAAGCTGATCTTGCTGCTCCTCATTCTCAAGTGAAGGATTTGGACGTGGTCTGGTATAACTTGTATTCCTTCACATGGTATGAATTCTTGATATCAACAATTCAGTTTTTACCAGTTAAAATGCTAATTTTTGATACCAGCAATTGCAATTCCACTAGTAAAAATTGTAATTTTGATATCAAGAATTAAATTATGAAACAAGATACCAGATAGCACACTTACGTCTGCAAGATGTCTGTTTAAGATATCTTGATCTGGGGCCCGTTTCAATAAGGAGGTTCAACTAACTGAGTTTAAACTTGAACATGGAGTTGACGACTTACTCTAAGATGGGAAACTCTGAGTTATGGGTTACAGAACAGTTGAACTGAGTTAGTTTACTCAACTCGAAGTAGGTTGACTGAGTTTAGCATGTGCACCAAGACTATGAAAAGTCATGATCAATGGAGCGCCTAAATTATGATTCGCCATTGCAACATTTTATGCCGCAAAAAAATCTGAGAAATCCTGGAGGGACTGATTAGGTGGAGATATGCACTAAGCATGTAAATGACCTTTGAACAAAAGAAGAAAGAAACAGCATGGCACGCTTTTTCTTAGCGTCCGTTTCCATAGTGACTCGTCGATCTGTTGAGAATGTCTTGAGTCTTAAGCAGGAACATACTCTGTGTTGAATGAACTTAATCCTGCATGCATTTTTGGAACCAACAAACCTTGAGTAAGCAGGTTTTGGGTTTATCAACCGAAAGTTCAGGGTTTAGCTGACAGTAAGTTAACCGTGCTTTCTGGAATACAACCCTGTGTGATTGTAGCTCAGATCCAGGGGCCTCATTTATAAAGTGTGCGTACGCACAGATTTGATCTTAGAGTGTACGTACACTTAAATCCACGCCAGCGCTCATATTTATAAAAACTGTATTTGACGTGGAAAAGTGCTTAGTGTCACGTCAGGGTCTGAGCAGATGTACACACTTTCTCTTGTCTAGCTGATTGCAAGCAAGACTTTTTGTCTTGTTTTCTGTTTGAAATAAGATTATTTAGCTTACCCCACTGACAGATTATTTTGCTTGTTCTAAGCAAAAACTCACTTAATTTTAACTTGTTTTTTCTGAAAAAAAGACAATAAGTTTTACTTGTCTAGAAAATCCTCCTTGATTTAAGAGTTTTTAGATATTTTGGCTAGAAATAAGACAAAAAGTCTAAGCAAGAAAAGCATTGTTTGCAGTGTGGTTATCTTTTATATGTTAATGAAATTAATTAGGAGTCGTTTACAAGGCAGAGAGCTGAAACCACTCGAAGTTCAAGATAATTTGTAAATTGACTTAAGATAAACATTTTGCACAGTTTATTATCTGTACTATCATTGTGTTGCTTTCTGTAGATGCCTGTATCATTCTTTGAATCACCAATATGCATATTAGAGATGATTGCATAAGATCACACATAAATTAATGGTTTCTGCACACATTTGCACAAATGAGCTACTTTTGCCAATTTGATCTGTTTTTGTTCAATTGTTTGTTGTTGTTCCTCGATTTAATATTGATTTAAAGTGTCAGTTATTGCATTAATATTTCAGTCAAACCTATAAAACCCTTTGTTACCGCAAAACTACATATAAAAGCCTGATCAGTGGCATAAAAGTAATCAATGCAGCTATTAATCCTTTGCTACTCATTAACGCGTGAACTTCCCCTTTAAATAACGTGATGCTCTGCCCTCATGTGTATGACGCTGCTTGCAGTAAGTGCTGTGTTATGAGTAGGGGTGGGCGATATGGCAAAAATATCATAACATTTTTTTTTTTTTTTTTATATCACAACTTCATTATTTTATCATGATTTTGTCTGATTAGTGCAGCCAAAAAAAATTCCTATTACAAAGACAAGGCCTTTCAAGGTAACAAATATAAAATGAATGGTGGATATTTAGACCAAAGTGGGCGTTATTAAACATTATTTTATGTTTGTTATTAAAAAATAAGAACAAAGATACACATAATATACAAATAAAACAAATAAAACCTGCTTTATTTTCAGGTACAATAGGCATATTTAGCAGAGCATTCGGAAAATTGAATGAACAAATATAAAGTTAAAACACTATATAGATTGATTCCTATTAAAGCAACTGTATATATATATATATTTTTGTTAAGAGAACATTAAGAATAAAAATTCTGTCATCTGTCTGTTGATTCTGTCATAGTGATTTATATATACCATCATTTACTCAAACTTAGTTTTACACTTTAATTAACTTATTTATTCTGCTGAACATAAATGCTATTTTAAGAAAGTGGGAAACCAAAAAGTTGCAGGTCCACAGTGACTTGCATATTATTATTATTATTAATAATTAATACAGGTTTGGGGCAGGTGAGTAAATAATGACAGAAATTACATTTTAGGGTGAACTATCCCTTTAATGACAGTCGGCTGCATAGTTCTGTCCCTTTAAGAGCTGACCATTTAACCCCAGTCTCGCTGTACATTACATTAATTATAGACATAACCAACTGAGTCTAAATGTAAACCTTGTGTGTTTTGACAGTAGGCTCAAAAGATAACTTAGTTGAGAAATCAGGCTGTTAGACAACTGGTGAGCTGGAGGGACCAGGTGTGAATGAAAAGCTTAACTGGCAAGGCTTTAAAACACACGTGAATTATGTACTTTTGTGATTTTGAATAAGTGCAATGTCCCGTGAGAGTAACTTTACCGCTGAGTTAACTGATGTGAATGTATGTGGCGCTGAGGCGCCAGAACTGCAGCTGATAGAAAGTATGCTGTAGCACGATACTACGATATTTCTTCAAAAGCAGATCGTGGAGACATTTTTATCATCCACGATCAAAAATCGTCATATCGCACACCCCTAGTTAGAAGTGAATGAATTGATTTAGCATTTCGACACCTCCATAAGGATGCATTCAACTTGACAAAGCGGTTTAATAAAGGATGTATTGATCTCGTGAATTAGCTAATTTTACTATACCAATATTTTTTTTATTTGCTGTTAAAGTTTATATGAGAATATTAAACGACACGTTGATTCTTTAACAATGCATTGGCGCAAGAACGCACACCTTTTGGACAAATCTCGCAACATGATTTACACAAATACTGCCTAAACAAAATACTGATTTTGTGCACTTTATTTACTGCACCAATATTTTAAAATGGCCTTTGAAGTTAGCTTTATTGCATGGCAGGCACTGGAGGGCACTGGCGTGGTGCAGGCACTGGAGGGCACTTGATCTAGCACTGGAGGCACTGGCGATGCCAAATGCAAGCATGCAACAATCAGGAGGGCAATGACAGCGCTCTGATCCAATGAGGCATCGTCAGATTGACAGGCACTGGAGGCGCAGCCTCGTGCAGGCACTGGAGTGGTGCAGGCATATTTCAGGGTGACCATGTAACAGGTGCAGGCAACCCTGTTCACTGTAGTGCCAGGCACTGGAGGGCGCAGCCTCATTGAGGCACTGGGCGCAGTCTCGGAGCAGGCACCGGAGGCGCTGCTCGGGAGCAGCCACTGGATACTGCAAATGAGGCCCCGGCAGCTCTCTCAGGTGTGAGGGGTTTGAACTCTGAGCTGAAGACAAACTCACCACATAGCTGGCACAGCAGACTCCCTTCTGTTAGCTAAGTGAACCCATGGTTTCTGACTTGATTCTAATGATTTGAGTGGTCTGTTAGAGTTATACCAGCGAAGCATATGCTCGAGCGGAGATCATCACCCCCACTGTTGTTAAAGGCATGAACAAGTTTCTCCAAGTCTTGATTGGAAACAAAGATCAATCAATCCTGCAGTGTCTGAGATGATCCATACTGATTTAGTTTTTGCTTTGACATGATTACTGAAACTAAGGCCTGGCCTGATTTTAGTTGCTTGAACACTTGAAGTCAAAGTATGCATTCTTCATCTTAGAATTTCGCGAACTGAATCAATGAGAGTCATTGCGAGATAAGGCCAGTTAAATTTGGGTGTCATCTGCATAGGCAATTTGGTTCTTTGTCATTATTTGGCTCAGTGGGAACATTGATTGAACAAGAGGTGAGACTTGAGGGGCTCTGTATATCATTGATTCCCACATAGACTTCGGATCCTTTCTTGGTATGATCTAAACCATTTGAGGACTGTCCCATAAAGTCCTACCAAGTTTTCCAGTTTATTTGACAGTGACAGACTAGATATAGGAAAACCCTGACTGGAAACCTCACTCTGGGACATAACTCAAGATCTCTGTGGATGAATCTGATCAAGTTCTTCTTTCACAAGGGTTGCAGTCCAAACCTCTTCCCTGTCCTCCTCTCTAAGAGTAATTTGAAGATCATTCTCCAGATGTGTAAAGATCTTGAAGAAGTTTGGGTCAGTTTCTCTTCTGAGTGTGATCCCTTCTTTGGGATGGAACATTAAGGAATAAAAATTCATCATCTGTCAGGTCTGGGATGTGGGATCAAAACATTTGACTTTTCATTCTTCTCAACTTCTTCTTTAGCACGAGTATCAAATGGAAAAAGGTAGACATGTAGAATGAGAGGAGCTCTAGAGCGCATGTACAGAAGAAGATCGCAGTGTTCCTTCCATCCCATTATCAAGCTTATAATCAATGTTTTAATAGAGAAGGATGGTTGGACAATCTTGGCATGGAATCGTATCAGCTGAACAGGCTCTAAGGTTATTCCTTCATCAAGTTAGTTTCGGATGAGACAACAGTTGCAGCAGGAATATGCAGGCCATATGGAGATAAGTACATGCTGGGGTAAGTAGGTATATTGGCTTTAGGTCTAAATGTAAACCTTGTGTGTGACAGTAATTTTGAGAAGATAACGTGTCAATTGAGAAATCAGGCGCTGTTTGGTGAAACAAGAATGGTAGTGGCATTGTCATGCATGTTAGGTTTGTGAATGAGGCATTTGGCACATTAGGTGGGTGGGGGCTAAGAGAAGACATGTACACAGTGGTTGGAAATTCAGAGGGGACGTTATCTGTGGCTTGTGGATGAGCTGAGGGCTGATGTTGAGCAGAGGGTGTGGGGCGGTTTCCCAACTGATGCCAGCTCACTGCAGATGGAGGATGGAGGATTTCATGGCGGAGCACAAACAAATAAGTGCATTACCGCCACCTATCTCTCTAAGGGACCACTAACACTACCTGCTATCTAATTCACAACATCCCTCCATTCATTTTCACTATCTCCCCTAACTATTATTCCCACATAAAGGCTGAAGCTTCATCTGTTGCTGCATGTTCAACTAGAGAGAAAACAAAAACTCAAATACGTTTATACAGACCTGTACTTCTCAAAAAATGCAGCATGAATTATGTTATGCTCCTGAAATTCATCACGGCTTCCTTCCGTTGGATGGACCTTTACTACTCCATTCAGTGCCTGATTAGAAAACATAGTATATGTATGTCACCATCACAGAAAATTCAGATGGTTTAAAACCACCTTTGAAGTTAGCTTTATTGCATTAAACCTAAAAATGGTTTTCTGAAGTGTGTTTTTGGGACATATTTCAGTAGGATTTATTGTTTTTAACAAGCCACCAATAGAAGATGACCAATTGCCAGTAGAGACCCACAGTTTCCATTACACCCAATACAAGTCCCATTATAACCAGTAAAATCATTACTAATTGTGTAATGGTGTCTATAGTTTTTTTTCAGCGGGGTATTGTCTTTTTAACCATGTAAATATTACAATTATTGATTTTTAGATAACGGTAAATAAATGAAGCTAGAGCTTGAGAAACTATCCTCACTGAACCACATTGGAATATCAGCCGATTGAAAACAATGTGAACAATACAAAGTATAATTATTTAAGTATAAATCCACAAATATATATATCTTTAAAATAAGTCAAATCAAATCTCGTAACCATCATCCTCAATGTCCTAAAGCAGGAAGGTCGTTGCAATCTTATGCTGAAAGAATCAATTATTAATTTTAATTAATCATTTATTAATCAATGTAATGGATTTTGACATGGTTAGTATATAATGAGATCAACTATTATTGAACCTGAATGAGTGGTTCAGTGTTTATGTCGGAGTGCATAAAAACATAACATTCAAAATAATATTTTTTTGTTCAGAAAATGTATGGGGGGGTGTTAAGAGATCTTGTGACTGATAGAAGATTCCCTGAGATGGCTGGAAGAAAACGGAGTACAAATAACACCCTGAACACAGCAGAAATATATTGTAATGTAACTAAAACATCTATGCAGTAGAACGCTCTGATTGGTAAATGCCCGCTCCAGATATCCAAACTATTTTCTCAAAATAACATCTAATAAATGTTTTGAAAGAAGAACTTATTGGTGATAATATTCTGAGAGCATCATCTTCTGTCAAGAACTAGATTATATCAGCTCAAGGTTTCTCAAACATCCATCTCTACTCCCATCGAAACATGAATGAGCTGGGCGGGACCATGGTCTGAATGGCCTCAATTACAGCTGATTAACATCATCTCACACAGAGACAAACACAAGCACAGAAACAGATGATGACTCCAGGGATATATCGGTCTAAAGCGAGTCACTGACATTGATAAGAGAAGCTCCGGGGATGATTTCAGGGTTATTCTGGTGGCTCTGAAAAGTGGATCAGAAAAGCTGTTCGCGCAGTTGTGAGGCTTTTATATCGTGTGCAGTCGCTGGTGAAGCTGGACGTGGATCAGAAAAGTGTGAGTCCAGGAGAGCGACGGGACCAGCGTGCCAGCGTCGCTTCAGATGGGGTTTCTAGAGGAATCGTCTCTCACAGTGTTCACACTGATGCGGTTTCTCCTCAAGAGTGGATTCTCTGGTGTGACTTCAGGCACTGGAGTTGTGCTGGTGCAGGCATTTCACCACATCACTGCAGGCACTGGAGGGCACTGGTGGTGCAGGCACGCAGATGTTTCTTCAGGCACCCGATCCATGGTGGTGCAGGCATCTGCAGTGAGGGCACTTGGTACAGTCTTTCTGGAGGGCACTGGCGTGGTGCAGGCACTGGAGGGCACTGGCGTGGTGCAGGCACTGAGGGCACTGAGGTGCAGGCACTGGAGGGCACTTCATGTGCGGCACTGGAGGGCACTGGCGAGGTGCGGCACTGGAGGGCACTTCGGTGCTTACACTGGCCCTTGTCCCTCGAGCAGGCACTGGGCGCTGGCGAGTGCAGGCACTGGAGGCGATGGCTAGACATAGAGGCACTGGAGGCATGCAGGCACTGATCACGTGTTTCATCAGGAAGTGTATAGATGATGTAGTTCCGACCAAAACAATCCGTATCTACCCCAACCAAAACCACTGGATTAACAGCGATGTTCGATCAGCCTTGTCAGCGGACATCTGCCTTAAACCGAAACAATGACGATCGGAAACAAGCCAGTTATGATCTCAGGAGATCCATCAAAGCAGCCAAACGAATATATAAAACAAAGTTGAAGACCATTTCAACAACAATAATCCAAGAAGCATGTGGCAGGGCATTAACAACATCACAGGCTTTAAAGGGAATAAACCAACTACTGGGACCAGCGAACATTGCACCGGCAGGACGAGCTCAACACCTTTTATGCTCGTTTCGAGGCTCATAACACCGCCCACACCGGTAACTGCCAGCTGCAGAAGAGGTCAGTCCAACACACGCTGTGTCTGGGAGATAACCCTGGTACTTTGCCCGAGTGAACATAGATGGAGGATTGGGACCTGATGGTATACTGAAACTGAAAGACTGAGGAGGAGTTTCTTCCCTCAGGCCATCAGGCTCCTAAACTCAGTCTCATAACATCATAACATCCACAGGACTCAATTTAATAAACTGTAAACACATCCATTATTCTCCATCAGCGAGGTATTTAATGAGAGTACATACAGGAACAACCTATTTGCACATTCTCTTGCACATCCGTGTTTTTTATTAATATTTATTAATCCACAGGTAACATGAGGCAGAACATTTTATCTCATTGCACATCTTACTAGAGACACCTTTCACATAATCCACATTTCACCTAATGATATATATATTATCGGATCAAATATGTTTCAGACAAAGGCATTGTTTTATTGACACTTTATTTTTATTTTATTTTCTATTTTATCATTATTATTATTATTTTTTTGCACTTTCCATTGAGCGGACCTGTCCTGACCTACATTTCACTACTGATTATACCCTGTATGATTGTGTATGTGACAAATAATAAAGAAGCAAATAATAAATTAATGCTCAAAGCATGCGCTTTCCAGCTAGCCGGGGTTTTTACAGATATTTTCAATCTGTCCCTCTCTCTGTCTGTGGTTCCCTCATGCTTCAAAAAATCCACCATTGTGCCCATACCAAAGAAAAATAAAATCACATGCTTGAATGACTGGAGGCCCGTTGCTCTGACACCCATCTTCAGCAAGTGTTTTGAGAAGATCGTCAGAGAACACATCTGCTCTGTGCTGCCTGCTTCACTGGACCCACTACAATTTGCATACCGCAGTAACTGTTCCACAGACGATGCTATTGCCTTCACCCTGCACACTGCTCTCTCCCACCTGGAAAATAAGAACACCTATGTGAGGATGCTGTTCGTGGATTATAGTTCGGCATTTAACACCATAGTGCCTGCCACACTGATTGCGAAGCTCCAGACTCTAGGACTGAACAGATCTGTGTGCATCCTGGACTTCCTGACAGGCAGAAGTCAGGTGGTCAGAATGGGCAACAACACCTCATCTCCTCTGATCCTCAACACTGGTGCACCACAGGGCTGCGTCCTCAGCCCACTCCTGTACTCCCTGTACACACACGACTGTACAGCCACACACAGCTCCAATGTCATCGTCAAATTTGCTGATGACACAACGGGGATAGGCCTGATCACCGACAACGATGAGACGGCCTACAGAGAGGAGGTGAGTACCCTGACTAAATGGTGTCTGGAGAACCACCTCTCACTCAACATCGACAAGACCAAGGAGCTGGTGGTGGATTTAAGGAGACAGAGCAGAGAACACACACCCATCACCATCGACAAGACACCTGTGGAGCGGGTGAGCAGCTTTAAGTTCCTCAGCGTTCACATCACCGAGGATCTCACATGGTCTGCTCACACAGATGCAGTGCTGAAGAAGGCACATCAGCGTCTCTTCTTCCTGAGACGGCTGAGGAAGTTTGGAACAAGCCCCAGAATCCTCAGGTCCTTCTACACCTGCACTGTGGAGAGCATCCTGACCGGCTGTATCACCGCCTGGTTTGGAAACAGCACCGCTGGCAACCGCAGGGCTCTGCAAAGGGTCGTGCGAACTGCCCGCCACATTGTTGGAGGTGAGCTTCCCTCCCTCCAGGACATCTACACCAGGCAGTGTGTAAGGAAAGCCCGGAGGATTATCAAAGACTCCAGCCACCCGTCCCACAGACTGCTCTCTCTGCTGCCCTCAGGGCGACGTTTCCGCAGCATCCGATCGCGCACTAGCCGACTGAGGGACAGCTTTTTCCCCCAGGCTATCAGGCTAATGAACAGTCAGAAATAACTCACCTACACCACACTCCCACTCACACAACATGCCATGCACTGCACTTTAACACAGTTCAACTGGACTACACGCACACTGCACTAACACATCTGCTATCACTGGACACCATACAATGCACATCCACGACACTGCATATGAATAATCTGTTGCACCTGCACATCTATCTGCTGCTCAACCAATCTGCAATTTATAATCTGTTGCACCTTCACATTATCACTATGTATAGACTACATAATGTATAGATAGTGTACATAATGTAGATATTGCCCACTGCTGTATAATTATTGATAACTATGTATGTCTTTATAGTACACTATGTGTACTGAGTATATGTATGTGTATTTTGCACATTGTCTTCTGTACAGTCTGTAAATATGTACTGTCCATAATAGAATTGTTTTGAGGTCTGGATGTAAGAATTTCACTCACCAAGGCACTTGTGCTGTGGTGATGTGACAATAAAAGTGATTTGAAGGTTTATCCAGAAAAGTCACTAGGTTTGTCAGTATGTACCTTTTATGGAAAAAGCGCTAGGGTCTAAAAGTTGTAAATCTAGTCACTCTCGTGTGTGTGTGGCGGTGGATATTTGTGGCAGTCTGTGGAAGTTCATCTGTGTCATCATGTTCTACTAGTCAAGATAAATGGATCCCATTTCTCTGTCTTACTTCTTGAGCCCTTGTCTCGAAACCGAGTGGTAAAATATCCTGTGAAAGGCGACACTTGGTTACTGTTACGTCATCATTGCTAGCTAGGCAAGGCAAGGCAAGGCAAAGTTTATTTGTATGATTTCATACACAGTGGTAATTCAAAGTGCTTTACATAAAAGAAAGTGAAATAATCATTCACAGCAATCAAGGAGTTAAAATAATAAAATAAGGAAATTTAGCTGCTACGTCACCAGAGGAGACAAGTGTTGATCACAAACGTGCCGTCTGCAAGTGTGTGTGTGTCGATTGCGTGGGTTTTAGTGATGTTTTTCTCAGGTCAGAGAAATGCGGGACTGTTGTGCAAATCAGCAATGTAAAGTTAGCGTGGAAAAATAGCGATTTTTAAAAACGTTTCAATTAAGAAAATGGTTGCAAATATATATGTAAGTTACAGAACTGTGTAGAGAACAAAACAAGACAGTCGTAATTTCTAAATAAATTATTTAAGCCGAAAATACTTACATTTATGGGACTCTCTGGATGATCAGTTTGTTCTGGGTACCCCTTGGTTTCAAGTAAGCTCGCGAAAATGCTTGGTTTTAAGGGGTATCTACCCCTTCCCCTTAACCCTAGCCCTCGATCAAAACCAGAATTGGGATAGCCCTTACTCTCACGTGAATGCGCAAAACTAAGGGGACTTACTAAGGAGCACTTGCAGGCTCACCACCTGATCCCAGAAGGGAGTAGTAGGAACCTAGGCACATAGCCATTCCAGGGTCTCAGAGTTACCTGAGAGTCAGCCGGCCCAAACTCTGGGCATGATTCGTCGACCGAAAATGCTTGCAGGTCCCCTACCCTCTTTAAAGAAGCCAAAGCGACCAGGAGCAAAGTTTCATTCTCTGAAGCTTCAGCTCAACTGATTGCAGGGGCTCAAATGGGAAATACTGAAGTGCTTTAAGCACCATCCCCGATGCTGCCGGCGGTCGGGTGGCAGCAACTGCCCACCAAGGTAGGAAGTGTCGGATTGCCTCGGTCTTTATCTGTGCAGCTGAGAACTGTTGGGCAAACCTCTCGACTGCGTCACTTCTTGGAAGAGTAGAACGGTCACAACCGCTCGGCTCCGAAGCAAAAAGCTGAATATGCATTGCACCTTACGCCCATTTAGGCTCGAGATATGCATTGGCTCATTTAGTTTAAACTCAAAGTAGATTGGTCTCTCTGGTGAGATTCCCAATTCGTCGGTCTTGACGTGACATTTAAAGTGACCGACTGAAAGGGAACTGAGCTGTTAATAATCAGAAATATTTCTTACGCAGCAAATCAGCATATTATAATGATTTATGAAGGATCATGTGACACTGAAGACTGGATTAATTAAGATAAGTAAATTCAGCTTTGATCACAGCAATAAATTACATTTTAACATATTCACAGAAAACAGCGTAATAATTTTTATTTGTAATAATATTTGAAATTGCAGTAGTAATGTTAGCATATATTTTACTGTAGTTTTAATCAAATAATTGCAGCCTTGATAAGAAGAGGACACTTCTTCCAGAAACATTAAAAAGTATTGTTTTAATTTTCATTATTCAAAACATTTTACATCCAGTATATGTATGAATGTATTGTGATGCAGCTCTTCATTTCAGTTTTTGTGACAGGAAAATCATCAAATATACAGTAGAGATGTATAATATTCACAGATGAATATTTCTCACAACAAGGTATTTTAGGCATATAAAAAACCTTTGCACATTTCCACTGTTATTACCCAAGAAACCAAAATACACAGCTGACCTATAGCGGGGCATGTTCTCACAGCTGTAACTGCTGTTTAATGACACAGACCAGAGAAAAAACACTTTCTAAAGTCACAAAAATGCCATCTTCCACAATGTATGTATTAAAAAGTTGTCCCATTTAAACACTATTTACCCAAAAGCAATTCATTAAACGACAACCGTGGAGAAAATAACAAACACTGAAATGTTGTTGATGGTAATGAACTGTAGAAACTGTATTAGCAAAGAGAAAGTGTGTGTGACTACGAAAGACAAAGAGAGAGCAGAAAGACCGACGCCTCTCGGGTCACTGTTGCAGAAGAGTCCTGCTGTGTTTTATTTGCAGGTCTCTGCAGAGATTTGCTCGAGTCTCGGTCTGCAGTCGCTGGATCCGCCGAGCATTCAGTCGCGTTACCGCTAGTGTCTGAACCGCTGGGAGCGACCTGACCATCCGTAACTAACCCCGGCTTGTTTGGGTTGAGAGGAAAGATCCCGCAGGCTCTGAATGCTGCCGTGATGTTGTCCGGTGTGGCTGCCTGCGGCAGCGCGGAAGCGACGATTCCTGGGACGTGATGAATAGTGATGCTCCTCCCGGGACTGCCCAGCATCCAGCTGTTGCGCCCAGGTGCTGAGAGCAATGCCAGCAACACCACGCCGTTAGCTTTGGCAAAGTTGAGGCCCTCGATGGACAGGTGCGCGGCGTGGCTGTCCAGCAGCAGCAGGCAGGGTCTGTCCGCGACGCATTCGGTCTGTCGCGTGAAATGCTGTAGCAAGTCGAGGAACTGCTCCTCCCTCATCCAGCCGCTCAGATGGGCTCCGCCGGAGCTTCCCGCGGGCGCACCGCTGAGGAAATGCTCCCTGAACTGCACCCGAGGGAACACAAAATAGGGCGGCATCACACGGCGGAGACGGTGCAGGCGACACTCACGAGGGGTCCGCGGTCTGGAGACATTTGCTTTAGACCTCTCCTAGCCAGCACTCGATCTGGCCGCTGGGCCGTAGTGATTCCCATCTCCTCCATGATCCACATGTCCTCGGGTCTGAAACGGTATCGCTCCGTCAGCGCCTTCAGCTTACTGTAAAACACCTCGGCGTGACTCCTGCTGACGACGCTCGCTGGACTCGCTGGCTCCAGCATCCTGATGGACAGCAGCGGGTGTCTCTTTAGGAAACTAGCGAACCAGTCGGCGCTGGCTTGTTTGTTCTCCCTCCAGGAGGGCGGTGTTTGCAGCGGGTGGCTCTTGGCCAGCTGGTAGGCCAGTTTGCGGATCGCTCGCGGCGGGAGTGCGTAATAAACGTCAGACGCCAGTAAAACGTAGGCGACGAGCTCAGCCTCCAGCTCGGGGCTGAAGACCTGCCGCGCACCGATGAAGCCCACGGCGCAGCTGGGGTGCTCCGCGCTTCCCTCCACCTCCTCGCGGGGGATTTTGGTGCAGTAGCGGGCTAGCGTGCGGTAGTTGATGCCGAACTCTTCGGCCGCACCGCGAATGGTTTTCTTGAACACCAGCACCTGCCGGACAGCCTTTAGCATGGTGTCAGGAGCCGTACTCGCACGGTTGGTCTTCCTTTTGTACGTCCTCACCATGATAGCGCTGAAAAGGAACAAAGGATTCATCCTTTACATAAATTAACACATAAACAGTTAGGTCCATATAACATATTTGGACACAGGCACAATTTTTACCAAAAACATAAAACGTAGTACAGTATTAGGTAAAGTAATTTGTTTATATTACTATTAGTGCTGTCAAACTATTAATCGCATCCAAAATAAACGTTTTCGTTTACATAATATATGTGTGTATATTTATGATGTATTTATAAAGACACAAATGCAGCATATATTTGGAAAATATTTACATTTATATATTGATATTCAAATTATATAATATATACATATATTTAATATATAAACACATTTTTTTCTTAAATATATACATACATGCGTGTTCGTTTTTATATACATAATTACTACAGACACATATAATACGTAAAAAAAAAAAAATTCACTTGATTAATTAGTTTTTATATTACCACAGTAACTATAAGTAGATTACTATGGCATGGTTCAAAAACACTACAGTATTTACTATAAATTACTATATTATTTTTTCATGCGTGATAATGTAAGAGAAATTCGCTGGACGTTTAAATGTTTTAAACACACTTTAATACCCAAGAATAGATAATTAGTTGTAATTTCCAGCCGTGTCAGATTGGAACCCGTCCAGTGCGCATGCACGGATTGAGCATCAGCACGATGCGATTGAGACGCCACAGCACTGTAAACACACTCAGAAGACAGCATGCAGGAGTCTGACCTTTCTTTCTGCATCCGTCGAAGAGCTCTCCGAGTGCCCACGTGACCCCGGTCTTCCCGCCTCTTAACAGACACAATGAAAACGCTCCGGTTACTGTCGTAACCTCGGTTCCCTGAGAGCGGGAACGAGACATCACGGAGATTTCTCCGTTATGGGAACTTCTTCCTTCAACCTTTCCTGAAGTCCTATTGGCTCACGCCAGTCAAATGACTGGCCAATTGTCGCAAAGCATGCAAATACGGCGAGCTCGAGACAGTATAAAGCGATGCTCGCGACAATTATATCAGAATCGGATACTGAACACCGTAAGCTGAGGAGTAGCGAACACGGCGTCTACCGTGATGTCTCGTTCCGCTCTCAGGGAACCGAGGTTACGACAGTAACCGGAGCGTTCCTATCGAGCTGTCACGAGACATCACGGAGATTTCTCCGTTATGGGAACGATATTAAATCCCGCCGTGAGAGAGGCTACGAAGCCCTACCCCAAAACACAGCAGATAGAATACGCGTAGACACTTCCCACAATAGTGACGCTGTAGGCGAGCTCACCGCTGATAGGTGGCTGTAAGCCAATGAGCGTCTAACCCAAAGGTATACAAATTTGCATATCTGGATAGAAATAACGTTGGCTGCGCTGAAACAGGGCAACTTGCACAACGAGCATAAGGAACTGCACAGACTGTATAGCATGACCCCAACCTAGCATGATAAAAGTATCGCTAGATAAAACAACACAAATACAGGAATCTGCACTGAGCACAGGGCAGAACAACCGTATTAGTAAAGGGTATGCAGAGCAAACAATGTAGTAAACATGCATCAGCCACTTACCGACAGCACCTGGGAGGCAAAAGACTGAACGTCCAGCCTGTAAAACCTGGCGAAAGTATTCTCAGAAGACCAGCCGGCTGCAACACATATATCTTGAATAGACATACCTCTCGACCAAGCCCACGAGGAAGCCATGGCCCTCGTTGAATGCCCCCTAATGTGTAAAGGACATTCCAAACCTTGGTTCGTATACGCAGCCGTAATAGCGTCCACGATCCAGTGGGAGAGCCTCTGTTTAGACACAGCACGGCCTCTCGCACAACCACCATAGCATACAAATAGCTGGTTAGATTGACGAAAGCTCGCCGAACGGTCGATGTAAATCCTCAAAGCCCTGACAGGGCACACCGAAGTCTGAGCATCTGCCTCACTCGAGGCTGCTGACTCGGAAGACAAGGCAGACAGAGAAACAGTCTGTATCTTGAAGGGTGTAGAAAGTGATTTAGGTACATACCCCATTCTTGGCCGGAGAGTGACGCTGCAGTCACCGGGTCCAAAGCGAATACAGTCACTATCCACAGAAAAGGCGTGCAAATCTCCTATGCGCTTGGCTGACGAGTGCAAGAAGGAGTGCAGTTTTGAGAGACAACTCCTTCAAACCCACTGATGATAACGGCTCAAAAGGTGGCTGAGAGAGAGCTCTTAATACCACCTCTAGGTCCCAAGGCGGAACCGAAGGTGGCCTCGGAGGGTGTAGCCTTCTCGCTCCCTTAAGAAAACTCACCACCATGGGGTCTCTGCCGATCGACTGGCCACCCTGCGGTGAACGGAGAACGAGGCAATGGCCGCCACATAGACTTTTAGCGTCGAGGGTAACGATCCACTATCCAGCCTGTACTGCAGGAAACTCAGAACATCCAACACGGTGCAAACAACCGGTCGATGTGAGCCTGATGGCACCATTTCACAAACACTCCCATTTTAAGGCATATAATCGTCTTGTAGAGGGTGCTCGGCTTCCGTGAGTGTGCCGACCACACGAGCCTGCAATGCGTCTAGCTCCCTGACAACCCTGAAGCAACCACCACACATGAAGGTTCCATAGTTCTGGGTTCGGTGCCACACCGAGCCGTCCACCTGAGATAACATGTCCTTCCTGACCGGAATCGGCCAGGGGGCTATCAGCAGCTCTGTCAGGTCCGGAAACCAAGGCTGGTTCGCCAGTTCGGAGCTATGAGTATGACGGACGCCGCTCCTCCCTGATCTTGCATAACACCAGAGGCAATATCTTGATCGGAGGAAACGATAAAGCCTGGTTGTCGGCCAGCGCTGTGAGCCGCCCCTTCCAACGGGAGTGGGACAGAGAGAAGAACGACGGCAGTGTGCATTCTCGTCAGGCGAATAAATCCACCTCTGCTTCCCGTAGAGGTTCCAAATCATCCGAACTAACTCGGGTGTAACCTCCATTCCCTTGAGGAATTCTCCTCCTTGAAAGCATGTCTGCCCCGCGATTCAAAAGACCGGGATGTGCGTTGCTCTGATGGATAGAAGGCGAGAATCCGCCCATAGCAGTAACATCGCTGCCTGCTTGCACAAAGCCTTCGAACGGACGCCGCCCTGGCGATTTATGTACGCCGACTACAGACGTGTTGTCGGTGCGAATCAGTACATGCTGCCGCTCCAGTTGTGCTTGAAACTCCTTCAGAGCTAAAAAGACTGCTTCCAATTCCAATCGGTTTATGTGCCACGGATCTGAGGCTCTGACCACTGCCCCGAAGCTGGCATCCCCTCGCACACCGCTCCCCAGCCGAGCGTCGATGCGTCCGTTGTGACCACCACGCGTGAGGTTACCAACCCCAGGGGGACTCCCCGGCTGAAGAAATTCGGGTTGCGCCACGGAGCCAGAGCTTCGATGCAGCCGCGGGTGACCGCGATACTCAAACGTCCCGAGGTCCATGCCGTCCAGGGGACTCGAGTTTTCAGCCACAGCTGCAGTGGTCGCATGTGTAATAAGCCCAGATGACACACTGCCGACGCTGACGCCATGAGTCCCAGTAGTCTCTGAAATTCTTTCAAATGAACAGAGCTGCCTTCTCTGAAATGGCGTAGGTAAGACAAAATGGCCGCCACGCGCTCTCGCGAGAGGCGGGCTCTCATTTCTAGGGAGTCTATGCAAACTCCCAAATACAGAATGGACTGACTCGGGGCGAGAATGCTCTTTCGCCTGTTCACACATAGCCCTAGGGACTCCAGGTGAATAAGCAGCGAGTCTATATGGCTGAGTAGCGTGTCCCGGGACTGAGCTAAAATCAGCCAATCGTCCAGATAATTCAGGATGCGCATCCCGCCCGCTCTGAGGGGGGAAAGTGCTGCATCCACACACTTTGAAAATGTGCGGGCCAAAGCCAGCCCGAACGGGAGAACAGAGTATTGGTACGCTGTGTTCTCGAAAGCAAACCTCAGAAACCGTCTGTGATGCGGCGCTATCTGAATGTGAAAGTACGCGCGTCCTTCAAATCCACGGACGCAAACCAGTCCCCGGGGCGAATCTGCGCCAGGATCTGCTTCAGCGTTACCATCCTGAACTGACGTTCGCAAAGCGCTCTGTTGATGGGTCTGAGATCCAAAATTGGGCGAAGCCCCCCATCCCTCTTGGGTACCACGAAGTAAGCGGCTGTAAACCCGCCTCCAGCTCGTGTGGAGGACTCGCTCTACTGCTCCTTTCTCGAGCAGACAGCCAATCTCTTGCCTCAGAGCCTGGGCATTTCGAGGCGATGTTAGAGACTGCACCACGCCATTGAAACGGGTGGTCTGCGTCTGAATTGAAGAGTATACCCCGCTCTATCACGTTGAGTAGCCAACGCGAGATTCCCGGAATAACCTTCCGCGCTTATGAACTGACGCAGCGGCTTTAGCTGCTCGGTCGATTGCGCGTCTTGGCTATAACCTGTGTTGGATGCGGACCTGCACTGCACTGAGGCGGGCAAGGGAACCGCATTTATTGAGTGAGGAGGAGAAAGCTCTTTTGTGAGAAAGTATGCATTTTTATTGAATGGACACTCAACACACACACATTTGGGCAGCTGAACTTTGGGCGCTTGGGCCGGGCTGCTCGCCTTCCTCCCTCCTCCGATCGTCAGGAAGACGTTAGCAGCCGGGGCGGGCGAGTCGCCGCGGGCTTCTCCGCTGACCTTGGCGCTTCCTGCCGGAGCCCCACACCTTCCTCCGGACGTCTGGCTCCTGTCGAGGAGCAGTAGCAGTAGCCCCAGCCTGGGCAGGCCTGGGAAAATCTCTCCGCTGGGCAGAGCCATGCGCTGACGAAGATCTGGATCTGGCAGTCTGTTGCTGGGGCGCGTCAGGCATCACGTGACTCATCGCTCGCGCGCTTTTGAGTCTCAGCAAATCGCTCAGTTATGGTCTCCACGGCATCACCGAAGAGGCCGGAGGGAGATATAGGAGCGTTTAGGAGCACCTTCGATCGGCATCCTTTAGGTCAGCTAAGTTTAGCCAGAGGTGCCTCTGAAGGGCGACCATAAAGCCCATGGCCTTACCCACAGACTGGGCCGCCGCTTGCCGTCGCCATCAGCGAAGTCCGTTGCAGCGCGCAGATCCTTCGTCGCCTCAGGAGTGAGGACTCCGCCCTCCGCCGCTTGCAGGAGTTTGGCCTGGAACACCTGCAGCACTGCCATGGCGTAACGCTGATGCCGCCGCCATCAGAGGCATACGCCTTATTAGCGAGATGGGCGGTGGTTCTGCACGGCCGACGGCAGGCTGATGTCCGGGCCTAGGGACTTCGCTGCTGCAGGGCACAGGTGTGCAGCAACGGTCTCCTCGACGGGGAGAGCGCACGTAACCGTGGGCCTCCGCCCCATCCACGTGGGAGAACATGGCCTGCGTGTTAGAATGGACGCGCGCCCGATTGGGGCGCAGACCACGCCTTCACGAGCTGTTCATGAACATCGGGAAAAAGGCACCGATGTCCTTGCGTCAGCTTTGCGTGTGGACCTGAAGTACCACGAGTCGAGCTTACTCCTGACAGGCTCCTCCGGAGGATTCCAGGTGAGCTCCAACTCCTGAACAGCTTGACAGAACCCTCATGAGCTCCTCCTGGAGGCCTGAAGGCTCTGAGCTGCCTAGCTGCTCGGGCTCCGATCCAGCCCAACCGTCCTTCTCCGAGGCCGAGATGGACATGGCCTCGCCGCCTCCTCGTGGCCAAAAGCTACGAATCCTCAATATTGGAAGGGGGCGGAAACAGTCCTCGGGAAAGAGATCGGCGCGCGGCGGCCGTTGGGTTCGACGGCACGGCAAGACGGCGCCCCGCCGCCCGGAGAGGGGGGCTCACCAGCGGCACGCTGGCGGCAGTGAGCCCGACCCGAACAGGCCGCGAACCACATCGCGCGGGCGAGCACGCCGGACCGGGAGGTCAGCGCAAAGTCCACAGTCGGACTCGCCCAGCGCCGCCGGCGTGAGCCAGGCCCAGGCAGGCGACGCAATGGAGATGCTGATCCAGCGGTTCGATGGGTCCCGCAGATCTTACACACTGAAGCCATCACGAGTTCAAGGTGAAGTAAAGATTCTGATATAATTGTCGCGAGCATCGCATTTATACTGTCTCGAGCTCGCCGTATTTGCATGCTTTGCGACAATTGGCCAGTCATTTGACTGGCGTGAGCCAATAGGACTTCAGGAAAGGTTGAAGGAAGAAGTTCCCATAACGGAGAAATCTCCGTGATGTCTCGTGACAGCTCGATAAGGGAACCAGTTGAACTAGTACCATCGGAACTAGCAGAATTTCACCGTCAGGCCTTTATATCATGGTCTTTGATCCACCAGCACAATCTTATATATGGAACAATAAGGATATCTTATATAAACACAAATAGCTGATAATGGTTCCTGTAAAACTACACCAACGTTTTTAAGGCTGTTTCTCCTGAAGTCTGCACGTTATTTAAATATCAGACAATAATTAACATAACAGTGGACTCTGTTATATAATATAATTTGTTTTTCTCTTTATTTCAACGAGACACTGTGTTTTTGCCTTATTATGTTTATTCATATTGGAATCACCTGACAGACAATATTGTTTGGAAAAAGGTTTAATCAATATTTAACTACAGAAATTACCCAGCCAAATATTATTTGGTAGAACTGTAAATCTGATATTGATTTTAGTTGCTCTTTTTGTGTCAGTTGCCTTGAAACTGTGGTGCGTTTGTTTTGGCGTTGGCCTTTTGTAAAATAAAGACTTGGCAAACTGTCTGTGATTTTATTTATACAATATATTGACAGTCGTTTTGTTTTGGAAATGTGTTATTTGGTATCTTAGGTAAGTCACGTTTACATGATATTATTAATATTGTACATGCTAAATTTCATAATGTAAGTTCTCCTGCAAAAAAACCTTGGTTTTGTATTTTTTAGGAAGGAAATTGAGCATTATATTGATACTATATGATTTTATATTAAACAAAAGGCAAATCAAACGGAGAAAGTTTGTAAACGCTTTAATATTTGTATATACATTTCTATTAGCATACAGCCCTCTAGTGTATAATCGTTTGTTTATATTCATTTTATATACACACAATAAAATTAAAATAAGCCTTAATCTGCGACCTAACTAAAACTAGTCCACAGCAGGGCGTCAAAAAGACGTTAACGGAACATTTTGTTAGGTATGTTTAAATAAAAAGCCCGCGAAACACGACAAGTCTGGTCATGTTAATATTAAGGTAATTATTAGCTGAAAGGGTAAATTAACACATGTCACTTGGGGACGCAATTGTCTTAGGAACAAAGTTCAACCTTTCAGTTTAAATGTCCCTTCATCACACTAAATGTGTGTTTATCTGTTACCCAACAGATTACCAATAAATATGAACATTAGGAGGGCAAAATCCACACAAGTGTCCTTGTTTAAGAACACAACATACACAAGGTCTGCCAGAGAAAGCGCGTTTGTTTATTAGTTTGGACTCAGATCCTCCCGTGTGACAACTAGCCGTGGTCTCGTTTAACGTTACAGTAATGTCTGCTTCGTTTAACACATTCAACGGTCAGTCGCGGATTTAATAAGTTGATATGTGAAGAACTATAACGTTACTTCTGCTCGTTTATCCAGAAACCATCAAGGACTAAACAGCGAAATCCCACGAGAAAAGCTCGTTTAATGACATTAAAGCACGACAGTGGGGAAAAACGCATACAGAGCAAAATAAAGAGATAAAACTGAGAGCACACGCACCAGCGGAGCGATGAAGCCGTGGGACTCTTCCGCGTGGATCAGCGGTCACAGCGCCCTCTGCTGCCCCGGAGGAAGTGATCCTCGCTGGGCGTCAGTCCCTCCACAGCCCGATGCAGAGCTCCACGGTCACTCTGACATCAGCACAGACCATAAACACACAGTCTAATTAAAACAACAATATAAGCACATATGATGAATTCTGTTAATATCAGCCAACAATATTTGCATTTCAACTAACTTAAGAGATTGTGTCAACGTGTGTGTGTGTGTGTGTGTGTGTCTTGTGTGTGAGTGAGAGTGACAGTAAGTGTGTGTGTGTACGTGTGTTTAATTATTTTAATACTGTGTTACTCGTTATGAATTACAAGATGTTACAGTCCATGACAATATAATATTCTTTGCAAAAGTGTCTTTTTGTGATTTATTTCTAATATTTCAACATTTTTTTTTTTTTACTGGATATTGTATATAATGCATTTTCATATGATAAATATTTGCGGTTCTGTGAAGACAGAGGTATTTTTTTATTGTTTAAGGTATGCATAGGTGAAATATTATCTCATAAGAGTTGAAATAGCAGAAACAAGAAGGATTTTGTCTGTTATGATTTATTGATATTTCTACACATTGGCTAATTTGTCCGTAATAGAGTTCACAAACAATAAATACATCTGTTTTTTTTCCATTAAAAGTAAACAAAGTTAGTAACTTGTGTTTTGCGAGCACTGAATTATTAAAATTAAATATGTTTTCAATAAGATACTGATAAAAATATGTTAGTGAAAAGTTATTTTTAACTTTCTGCAATGCTTAATGACAGAATCACCCATAAATATATATATTGACATGATGTCTTCTGTTAGTTGAAAAGGATAAACATATATGAGATGGCTCATAAGCAGGTCTTGTAGCCACAACCTTTGTGTTTCCGTGCTACAGCACACTTTATGACACCTGTCTCAGGAGCCACACGACCCAGAACCACTATCACATAAACTAATAGTGCAATAAACTAGAGAAGTACTGAGATTAATGCCCTCTGAACGATGATTATAACCGATCATAAACACCGCACATGATGCGGATTACTCTGTGATTGAGGCATGCGGGGGGGGGGGCAACAGTGACCTCGTATCCTTTCTCAGAGGTTTGCTTTGTGCGTGTATGTGTGTGTGTGTGAGAGAGAGTGAGTGTAGTGTGTGTGTGTGTGTGTGTGTGTGTGTGTGTGAGAGAGTGAGTGTATGAGTGTATGAGTGTGTGTGTGTGTGTGTGTGAGTGTATGTGTGTGTGTGTGAGAGAGAGTGAGTGTATGAGTGTGTGTGTGTGTGTGTGTGTGTGTGTGTGTGAGTGTATGTGTGTGAGAGAGAGAGTGAGTGTATGAGTGTGTGTGTGTGTGTGTGTGTGTGTGTGTGTGTGTGTGTGTGTGTGAGTGTGTGTGTGTGTGTGTGTGTGTGTGTGTGTGAGAGAGAGAGAGAGATGTGTGTGTGTGTGTGTGTGTGTGTGTGAGAGAGTGAGTGTATGAGTGTGTGTGTGTGAGTGTGTGTGGATGATGTTGTAAGGGCTGTGTAAACCTCACTCCCCTGACCTCAAAAAGCGGGCGCTCTATCAAGGAGGCTAAAGGCTACAGCCTCTAGCGTCAGTCGCTAGAGCGCCACTTTTTGAGGTCAGGGGAGTGAGGTTTACACACAGCCCTTACTGGCATACATTCGTTACATGTGCGTGCGAGTGTGTGTGCATGTGAGTGTGTGTGCGTGCGAGTGTATGTCTCTGTGTTATCTTTAGATAAACTAACAATTGTGCTTCATTGTTTTGTTTTTAATTGCTGAAGAGTGTTGAACTTCTTCACCTGTGTTCTTCTGTACAGACGTGATTTCCTGTCCTTCAGTCTGAGGTTTATTCATTACACTTTTTGGTGTGAAACGGTTTTATATTTGCTATAAATATAACTTCTTGTATTAAAAACAATCAAGCCCTGCTCGTATTTAAAAAGTAATGTGAAAGTAACGTAACGCATTACTTTACATAAAAAGTAACGTAATTAGTAACTTTTTTAGAGAGTAATGCATGTGGTAATGCATTACTTTTAAAAGTAACTTTCCCCAACACTTTTATTATTCAGGTCAGATTGCAGTTGGTGCATGACACACGTGACCTGTATCGTCTGTTTCTGAGTTATTTCCCTCATTGTCTGGAGAACATGCCCAGACATGCCCCGGGAACGACTGCATGCTCATAAACACACGGAAACAATAAAACATGTTTTCCTCCTGAAATAGAGTTTGTTATGAGCTGGTGTCGGTGGACTCTGGTTTCTGTTTGCACAAGCAAATGCAGCTTAGAGAGCAAACCAGACCATCTCAGACACAGTCCGGGTCACACTACTGGTTTCGGTGATTGATGGAGATCCCCTGCAGATGCTACGTTTACATACTGCCAAAGTATAATGAAGTTAAGTGGCGCAAGGGAGGTAATCTTAGACATGTGTTCCTGTTGTGTTTTCTCCCCTTGCCCCCGTTTCTCCATCTCCTTTGATTAGCCATTTGGTCCTGTTTGTTACCCTTATTTAGTTTTGTGTTTAAAGTGTTGTCTGTTCCTTGATTCGAGTAATACGTGCACTGACTGTTCATCAGTGAAACCAACCAACACACAGTGGCGCAGTGAGTTTGGTCAGAGGTGAGCGTGGGTGTGTTTGTGAGGCTGTTCAGAGGTCTTCTCCATTGGTTAATGTGTAATCTGAGAGCAGAATAAAGCTTGTCGCCAGTGTTTCTAGAGTCCGAGCGTCCCGGAGCAGAAAACATGAGCTACGGTCTGTTCTTCTCCGCTGAAACATGGGCTCTGCTCATGCTGTTTGTAGCTCTTCTGTTCATGTAAGGTTTAGTATCGTAATATTAATGAGTCAGTGAGGAGTTTGAAGAATTAAAATCTGTCACAATATCTGTCGAAGAAGCTGTTATTCATACGGTTCTGATGTAATTTCCAGATACGGATCCTGGCCTCATGGTATCTTCAAGAAGCTGGGCATCCCTGGACCCAAAGCCCTGCCATTCTTTGGTACGATGCTGGAATATAGAAAGGTGAGTCTGTGGTTTTAAAGCACATACCTGATATTGTGTTAAACTTGGATGCTTTTTGATCTCCCGGTTCAGTCCATCTCGACTCATATCGCAGGTTTGAAGATCCTCTCGCTTTAATAAATGAATCTAATGTTAACCTGGATGTTGTTACCTTAGCGTAATTTCTTTGGATTTGACTCTAAATGTGAACACATCCGTCTCTGCACTTTCAGGGGTTTCACAATTTTGATGTGGAGTGTTTCAAGAAGTTTGGACGAGTCTGGGGGTGAGTGTGAGGCTAAGGGATGAATCAAAGAATCTGATCAGAGCATCTCGCACAGAACTGATTCAAATCTGAACATCAGTATGAAATGACAAACACGATTGAAAGTCTTTATAAGAGCTGTAATGAAGAATCATTATGAGATGCTGAATGTGAATCAATCGTGCATGGACTCTTCTGAATTTAATGTTAATATTGTTTGTGTTTCTCACAGTATCTACGATGCGAGGCAGCCCATTCTGTGCATCATGGACCAATCCATCATCAAAACCATCCTGGTTAAAGAATGCTACTCGCTCTTTACCAACAGAAGGGTAAAATCATCTTCTGAAATTAAATCAGCCTCGTCAAATACTGATTTGATCTATCGAGAACGTCATTTATTTCCCAAAATGTGTTTTGAAATATGACAGAGGCCCTAAAGCAGGGCTCACCAATAGGGTTGTGTCTCGTTTGAATTGAGTCGATTCCAATGTGATTAAATAATGATATCGGTGTCTTTTTTTAGCAAACCATTTATTGGAGCAGAAAATGAAAAAAATCAACAGGCAACATAAAAACTGGACTCTAAGAGCTGTTTGTGTGCAAAATAGAGCTGCATGATTCTGGATAAATGTAATATTTTCTCAATGGAAGTTGTGGTTCTCTCATGATTCTGAAGAAAATAATATTAGACAACTAAACAAAATCACATGTAATTTATGAATTACTTACTCAAGATGTACTTGTTTCATTACTGGATGAATCCGCGTCCTTGAACGAGTCTCGTGTATGATTCAAAGACAAATACATTGTAACACTTTTCACCACCCTGCACTGGCGTAGCAATGTAATCAATAAATCTTCATTTGAAGTATCAAATTACTTTCAAAAGGAGATTTACTCTATTTTAATTGCTACCGTACATATCAGAGTTTATATCTGAACTATAAGCTTTTATAACAGTGCTTCTGTGATTTGAATGCTTGTAACACAGATATAATGATACCGTGTGGATTAAAAGACTGTGAAGCTGTTTGATTCATATACATGACAGCTGCTAGATCAGCAGAAGCGCGGATGCAGGTTTAAATCACGCTGACTGATGTGATTGTTCGCTGCACGGATGAAACAACATTGTGATCGCACACCTCAAAGGTTGAGGAATGAAACAGACAAATCATTTTACTTTAGGAATAGAATCACGTTGGAGTTTGAGTCATGTTCGCGATCTTTAACGATCGATTAATTTAATGTCATGTTGCATCTTTTGCAACATGTTTAGCTATTATTTAGCTTTTTGGGCTTGATCGCGAATGCAGCCAAACTTTGAAGCGCTTAGATTAGCGAGCAAGGTCCTGGTAGATCGCTAGGTCACACCGGTCCTCACAGATATAGAAAGAAAGCGCATAGGAATCGATAGGCGGAATCGAAAATGTAATTTGACAACACCGCTGCGCGGCGCTTCTCGTTCGGTGTGCGACCCCCTTAAGTATCCGATTCTGGAATCGATTTTCGATTCCCAACCCTAGTCACCAACTTCGGTCCTGGAGGGCAGGCCGGTGTCCTGCAGAGTTTAGCTCCGACCCTAATCAAACACACACTTGTGTTGAGGCAAGTTGGAGCTAAACTCTGCAGGACACCGGCCCTCCAGGACCGAGTTTGATGACCCTTGCCCTTAATCAGGGGTGGGGAACGTTGATCCTGGAAGGCCCCTCTCCTGCAGAGTTTAGCTCCAACCCTGAAAAACCCTGGAAAAAAATACCTAACTGCATCCTGAAAACCTTGATTAGCTGGTTCAGGTGTGTTTGATTAGGGTTGGAGCTAAACTCTGCAGGACACCGGCCCTCCAGGATCAACGCACCCTGCCCTAAAGGGACATGGTGATGATCAAAAACATGAGATGTAAGAGTTTGTGTCTTTATCTCCGTTTGTCCTCTGAACCGGCAGAACTTCCGTCTGAACGGGCCGCTGTACGACGCCGTGTCCATCGTTGAAGACGACGACTGGAGGAGGATCCGCAGCGTCCTCTCGCCCTCCTTCACCAGCGGGAGGCTAAAGGAGGTCTATAATCACTCACACATAGATGTCCTCTCCACAGATAAACCTTCAGTCATCTTAGAGAGAAACCCAGAGTGGAGCTGAGGTCTAACTGAAGTAATAGTATCCCTAGTAATTAGTAGGTAACAATTACCGTACTGGCAAGATTTCACCTCAAGATGACTCCTTTGAACTACAGAACAATTCATGCTGAGAAAGATGTGTTTGATTCACTTCAAGCTTGTATTAAAATCTCTCTGTTACCTGTGTGTGATGAAGCCGATGTTTCTCGCTCTAGATGTTTGGCATCATAAAGACTCACTCTCATATTCTGGTTGATAATCTGGGGAAAACAGCGACGCGAGGAGAAGCCGTGGATATTAAAGAGTGAGTCACACACTCCAGAGTCTTACATAATATCACATATGGCTTCTTGTTATCTGAATAGATAAGATTCTGCAATAGTATCACTGTAATTACCAGAGCAAAGGTGTTCAAATGCCTCTCCAATAATCTCTTTGTTACTCAGAGAGAGTATAAGATATATTTGTATGTTAAGAATAGTTT
>CM050416.1:41563552-41601052 GCA_027564155.1 Gymnocypris eckloni scoliostomus
AAGCGATCGCAGAGGTCCTGTCTGTCAACGCCAAACTCCGCCTCCTCCTCCACAGCATGCCTGATCTCCGTCACCGCCTGCACATCCTGCGCTCCGTAGCCCAGCACGCTCACACAGCGCTCCAGGAACGCCTGCGGAGCGACGGGATCGAGCGATACACACGCGTGAAGAACAGCGGGAGAGACGGAGGAGCAGACGGAGACAGAGCTGAGACAGCGGCAGCTACACGAGACACACAGAAACACCAATGAGAACACCATGAGTGTGTATGTGCGTGTGTGTGTGTGTGCGTGAGTGCTGACCGCTGCTGAAGAGTGTGTGTGTGTGTGTGTGCAGTGTGGTGCTGACCGCTGCTGCTGAAGAGTGTGTGGACCGCCGTGTGTGTGCGTGTGTGTGTGTGTGTGTGCGTGAGTGCTGACCGCTGCTGAAGAGTGTGTGTGTGTGTGTGTGCGTGTGTGTGTGAGTGCTGACCGCTGCTGAAGAGTGTGTGTGCGTGTGTGTGTGTGCGTGTGTGGCTGACCGCTGCTGCTGAAGAGTGTGTGTGCAGGTGTCTGTCTCAGCCGCAGATGGACGCTGCAGGTGTTGACCATGATGCTGTCGGTGCTGCTGGAGTTGTGTGTCTGTGAGCGCAGGACTCCAGGTGAGTAATAGCCCCTCATTAGCAGGTAATTAGTGTGAGACGCCTGAGTGGGTTTGACTTCTAGCCTCCTCTTCCTCTCATCATCCTCCTCCTCCTCTTCCTCCTCCAGCGCTTTAGTGAGGCTGAAACACACACACATACCGTCAGCTGTAACGAGTCTTTGGCGCATATATCGTTAACGAGTCTTTGGCGCATATATCTGTAATGAGTCTTTGGCGCATATATCGGTAACGAGTCTTTGGCAGTCTTTGGCGCATATATCGGTAATGAGTCTTTGGCGCATATATCGGTAACGAGTCTTTGGCGCATATATCGTAACAGTCTGCATATCGCAATAGTCTACACACATATATCGTAACGTCTTTGGAGCATATATCTTTGGAGCATATATATATATATCAACAGTCTTAGATATATATATATCTGTAACGAGTCTTTGGCACATATATCGGTAACGAGTCTTTGGAGCATATATCTTTGGAGCATATATATATATCAGTAACGAGTCTTTAGCACATATATCTGTAACGAGTCTTTGGAGCATATATCTTTGGAGCATATATATATATATATATATATATATGTAACGAGTCTTTGGCACATATATCGGTAACGGGTCTTTAGCGCATACATCGGTAACGGGTCTTTGGCACATATATATCTGTAACGAGTCTTTGCATATATCGGTAATCTAGTCTATATTTATCCGTGCGAGTCTTTGGCGGCGCATATCAGTAACGGTGCATTTATCCGTAGCGAGTCTTTAGTGCGTATATCAGGAGTGAGTCTTTATCGCAGATATAGAGTCTTCAACGTGTATATCAGTGCGTGTTAACCGTGTACAGTACCTCTTGACCATGTCGCTGTCCATCAGCGTACTGTCCACCACCACGATCTGCTGCGGGATGCTTACATCCACAGACAGCAGCCCCAGGGTCATGAGGGTCAGGCAGCATGCGCCAGCGCCCCCCGGAGTGTCCATCGGGAGCTGCAGCATGCCCTGCGTCTCGTCCTCGTCCGTCTCCGGCTGCGCTCCCGGCGTCTCAGGCTCCTTCTGGAAGGAGAAGCTGTTGGGTCTATCGCTGCCGCCGGCCTCGTACAAACCCGTCAGCAGATCGAAAGCCTCGTTATAGATGGTGCTCGGGAAACGCCACGTGAAGAACCTGCGTCGAACAATGTTGAACATGAGCGCACTACAGGCTGTCTGGAACCATGAAAACTCTGTTTGGTGTGAGAGTTACTTGTAGTAGTGCTGTGAGAGCTGGTAGGACATGGGCAGGAAGGCAGCGGCGCGCGGGTGCCGGCGTTCACTAGCGCATACTCACGACATCGCCTGGAAGGCCTGAGACAAAACCTCCTCCCTGTAGTGCGTGTACAGACAGAACGTCTGACACACCGAGAGATGGGCATGATCAGTGACAGGTGAACACTATCAACACACGTGTGTGTACCTGGAAGGGCTTGTAGTTCTTCATCTGGTCGTTGGTGAGCACTAGTGTGCTCTGAATCAAATTAAACAGCACCAGAACATCAATATCCTCGATCCTGAAACACACACATGATCATTACAGTCCAACACACAAACACAAGCACCACTAATGAACACAGAGAAGATTAACTTATGTCTGAACAAAAAACATGAGCGTCTTCTAAAGCAAAATAAAACCCAGCAGCAAAAGAACTGAACCTGGAACTTTACTTAACGTAATAAATGTACTAAACAATAATAAAGCTTAATTTAGTGTATGCACACACCTCTTGACGATGTCCTTAGTGCGTTCAGTTGATCCGTCTCCGATCGCGAACACCTTAAACCTGACAACACACACACACACAAAAACACACTTGATAAATTGTGAATTGGTAAATGAGTGAGTGTGAGTGAGTGAGGTGTGTGTGTTTGTTGAGTGAAAGTGTGTGTGTGTTGAGTGAGAGTGTGAGAGAGAGTGAGAGTGTGTGAGAGACAGAGAGAGTGTGTGTGTGTGTGTGTGTGTGTGTGTGTGAGTGAGTGAGTGAGTGAGTGAGTGAGTGAGTTTGAGTGAGTGAGTGACTGAGCTGTCAGGTTCTGGCATATACTGAAGCCGTAGCTGGAGCTGAACTTTGACCTCAGAGCACGAACAAACTCCTTATACTCTACAGCACACACCTGTAACACACACACACACACACACACACTATAGGCACTTCACGAATCCATGTGATTCATAGAGTCACGATCCCATTTCAAACTGGATCTTATTTTTTCCTATAGTTTATTAATGCTGAGCCAGCTAACATGATGAAGAGGCTTTCACAGTCATCAAGAGAATGAATCGTTTGTATGGACGTGTAGAAGATTTAGGTTTGAGATTGAGAAACAGCAACGCATCACTTCAGCGTCTCACCGTCACATCATTATAGTCTCCAGTCCGGTTCATGAGTTTGGCTATCAATTCTTTATCCTGATACATCTCAGCCAGACAAATCCTGAAAACACAACATCAACAAAGACTGAACCATGTGTTGTTACTCTGAGGTGAGCTCGTGTGTGTATGTGTGTGTGTGTGTGTGAGTGAGAGAGTGTGCTTACACACACACACACACCTGTAGTTCAGGCAGGTCTGCGGGTTCTTCATGATGTAGCGCGCTCGACGGCCGACAGACAGCGATGTTTTATCCAGAGATGACTCAAACTCAGCGTGCAGCACGTCACGCACCACTGTCCAGGGCACGAACGGTCCCTTCAGCTGCACACATACATGCACACATACAGGCCCACACACACACACACACAGTTTAAACAAGACTTCATGACTGCTCAGTGCTAATTTCACCCAAAGCGGGGTTGCTCTTCTGATCGTGCAGGATGTGTGTGTGCGGTGTGTGAGTGAGTGAGGTTGGGTGTGGTGAGTGAGTGAGTTGTGTGTGTGTGTGTGTGTGTGTGTGTGTGTGTGTGGAGTGAGGGTGTGTCGGGAGTGGAGTGAGTGAGAGTGTGTGTGAGTGAGTGAGTTTGTGAGTGAGCGTGTGTGTGTGTGTGTGTGTGAGTGAACGTGGTGTGAGTGAGCGTTGAGTGAGTGTGAGTGTTTTGTTGTTTTTGTTTTTATGTCAATTACAGTAAAAATATAGTACCACAGCGGCCCACCATTAGTTGAATAAAACCCAAAATGTAGTTCTGGAACAGGGGTGCTGAGTTGCTGCAGCACCCCTGCAACTAAACTGTTGTGAATAAAAAAAAAATATAGGCTAAGGTTGTCCGATGTTTATAACATTTGGTTTACATTGGCTATTTTGCTATCTATTTCTATGTGATCTTTATATTTACCATTTGCCCAATAATTTAACAGTTGTAAGAATTAAAGTTATCAAAGTTATTAAACTGATGCAGGGCTATTTGATGCGCGATGATCCTGCCAAATCACGCACGCAGCACTGCAAATGCTTGCTTTATGTTTGTGGGTGTTATGTTTGTGTTGTGGGATCTGTAGGTTGTGGCAAAAGCCATGGAAGAAAAACTCCAAACAGCATAGCTACCTATTAAAATAGTTCAGTTTTGTATGTAATGGAAAAGTGATTAGACTATGTTTCGTTTTTTTCTTCATAAAGTTAATTTAGAAAACCTTTTTTGTTCATTAAATGTTTTTAGCATCAGAGTTGATCGCCTATGTTTGATTAATTTAGCCTTATCAAATCATCGACTTGACTAAAATAAAATCGATAGACCTATAAACAGTTCAAGCATATCACCGTGTTAGTTTAAATGTTTAACCTATATAAATGTGCAATATCCAACAGTTTGTGTGGAGAGTGGAAGCTGAAGCGAGCTTTACAGGAGGAGGATTTTTTTTTTACAGAAAAACAACTTAAAAATTACCTTTAAAATAAAGGTAAGAGTAATATATCATTTGGAACTGTAAAGGGTCTACTTTTATTTGTGTGCATTAACAATATCAACATTGTGCTTTTATAAAATAGGAAAACAGAGAATGCACTCGGTTTTGAACAAGACGCTTCAATGATGAACCGAAACTCGCAACTCGAAACTGGCTCAGAGATATGATAAATATATCTATAGAAAGCTTTAAAACTACTTTAAAACGAAATAATTCAAAGCACTCATTAGCCTATGTAATCCAGTTAAGATGCATATTTTCTCTAATGAGGAGATCATTTTTCACTACCATCTAAAATATACAAATAAGGGAAAGCCTAAAACAGGCCGATTATAATTTATGCTTTATTTTAGAATTGTATTCAATGAAAAGTATGTAAATCTTTGTCCTTGAAATGTAAAGGATTTGCTGCAATTTTGTCTGACTGATAGTATGTGAATTATTTATTGGCCTATCTTTTAATCCATGCAAATGCTTTAAAACAGCTTTAAAATTACTTTACATTCCAGATGCTTTAAAAGAACTTTTCACTATACATTTTAAGGGTTTTTAAGCTTGAATGTAGCTTGAATGTAAAACATTGTTATGAATTCATTGTAGCCTATTCCCATTTGTAAAATAGCTAATTGTTGTCTAACACGATCTCATGAAAGCGTAGGCTATAGCACGATTTTCTGTTTCTATTTGGCCAATATTTACACGCAGCAATTGAATAATTTAACAATCTGTCCATCACGGACTGCGTACACTTAACCAGCCACACCAAAGCAAACAGGAGGAGGATTGAGTGCTAGAATTGAGTTGAAAATACAGATTATAGTTTATTTATATAAAAGGTATATTTGTGTGTAAAGTTGGGTATCATTACTATTGTGTGATGATTAAATGTTTGTGTGTGTGAATCAAGTGATTGTGAGCATTTGTTTGAGTGGATTTAAAAATGTCAGCCTCTAGTGAGTGTGTGAGTGGTGTTTGAGTGAGCGAGTGAGTGAGTGAGTGTGTGAGTATGTGTGCGTGTGTTTGAGTGAGTGAACGTGTGTGTGAGTGAGAGTTTGAGTGAGTGAGTGAGTGAGTGTGAGCGTTTGAGTGAGCGAGTGAGCAAGTGAGTGAGTGAGTGAATGTGTGCGTGCGTGTGCATGTGTGTGTGCGTGTGTGTGTGTGTGTGCCTTTTGGTTGAGGAAGTGGCTGGCGCGGGCACAGCATCAGCAGGCTGTCCTCCATGTGTGTCCAGATCACTCTCTGTCTGGTCATCTGCAGGAGAGCGCTGCGGTCCGTCTCGTCCTGAGCATGGCTCTGCTTGGTCGGGCGCACTGACACACACACACACAAACACATGACTTCATGACAGTTCAGTGCTAATGTCCAGCTAGTGTTAGTCACCTGTCTTCTTCTTGCGGGCCGGTTTGCTGCTCTTCTTCTCTCTCTTGCGTTTGAGGTTTCGTCCTCCGCGCACCTCCTGGTTCCTGCTGGACGGCTCTGAGCTGGTGCGCACCTCCTCCTCCAGGACAGCAGGGGGCGCCACCTTCACGCCGCTCTGAGCCGCTGCGGACACAGAGAAACCGCTTCACTAGTGCAATTATCAGTGCGTATAATCTGATGGAACACAGGCTAACAGCATTCATTATAGTCTTTGAAATAACGCAAAGTCGTGAAATGGCTTTCAAGTGAGTGAGTGAGTGAGTGAGTGAGAGTGTGAGTGAGAGTGTGTGTGAGTGAGAGTGTGTGTGAGTGAGAGTGTGTGTGTGTGTGTGTGTGTGTAGTGAGTGAGTGAGAGTGTGTGTAGTGAGGTGAGAGTGTGAGTGAGAGTGTGAGTGAGGAGTGAGTGTGTGTGTGAGTGAGAGTGTGTGTGTGTGTGTGAGTGAGTGAGGAGAGGAGTGTGAGTGAGTGTAGGGAGTGAGCGTGGCAGTGTGGGAGTGGGAGTGTTGTAGGAGAGCGTGGCAGGTTTGGGCAGTGGGAGTTTGGACAGCAGGTTCCTCAGTCGGACCGTATGATGGGTTCCTTTCTCCTGGGTTCCAGTGCTCTGACAACAACACAAGCACATTAACACACCACTGCAACACTGCTGACACTGCCCTATACAGTGTGTGTGTGTGTGTGTGTGTGTGCACACACCACTTTGCTGGTGTTGATCAGGTGATTGGTCCAGGTCCAGTTGCGTTTCAGATGGCTGAAGAAGGACGAGTCCAGTCCACCTGCGCCCCGCCCGTCGCCGGGTATAACGCCTTCATCCACCACGTCACAACTGCCCCTAGCAACCAAGAACACAACAGCACATGACATCAGCCAATCAGGTGGCAGACAGTCCAGCCTGAGCCAATCAGAGCGTCTGACTCACTGTAACGTGTACAGCAGCCTGGTGTTGTGCTCGATTGTCACGACGACATCAGACTCCTCCGTCTCCGCTGCACCTTCGCTAAGACGCAGCCGGGTCATACCTTCAGTAAACCATTGTTAAAAATGCAATTAATGCAGGTCAGCCCCAGCGGTTCATGCAGGCGGTGTGTGTTTGTACCTAGAGGAGTGTTGAGGGACACACACAGCAGGTCAAACCAGAAGTTCTCCACGTCCTGCGCGCTGCTCAACACATAGTGTCTCCTCTCGAACGGACGCAGGCTCTCGATGGCCATATTATAGTGCGGGTCACACACCGTCGTGTCCACGATCGTAGCCTTCGACTTCAGGAACACAAACACCTGACACACACACACACGAGAGCATGTTGTTAGTCTAACACATGACGAGCGCCACCTGTGATCATGTGACCCAGGCGAGCTCACCTGGTCTTTATCCATGAACTTCTCAGTGGGGCCAAACTGCAGCAGACCCATGAAACACAACCGCTGCAGACTCTCGTGGAAAGTGAAGATGTACTTCCTGTGAGACACCATCATCCCCTCATTAGCATCAATACAGCACTGAGACAAAAGTGTGTGTGTGTGTGTGTGTGTGTGTGTGTGTGTGTGTGCGCGAGTGTGTGTGTATGTGTGCACGAGTGAGTGAGTGAGTGTGTGTGTGTGTGCGTGTGTGTGCGGGCAGTATGTGAGTGAGTGAGAGTGTATGTGTGTGTGTGTGCGTGGGTGTGTGCATGAGAAGTGTGTGTGTGTGTGTGTATGTATGCGCTGAGCGCGCACGCAGCGCCGTGTGTGTGTGTGTGTGTGTGTGTGTGTGTGTGTGTGTCTGTGTGAGTGCACGCATGTGCGCACGTGTGTGCGCGTGCGTGTGGAGCACGTGCAAGTGTGTGTGTGTGTGCCGAGTGTGTGCGCGTGCACGTGTGTGTGTGTATGCGCACGGTGTGTGCAGCTGTGACAAGTGTGTGTGTGCACCTCTTGTGCAGCAGCTGTCGTTTAATCTCAGCAGGCAGGAACAGGATCAGATAATGCTGCTTCACTGGGTCTTTCAGATACTGCTCCAAACCTTCAACCTAAACAACATTAATGCACCACGTGATTATTCAAAACACTATTCTTATTGTTTTTTCTATTATAAAATTAAACAAATCAATAACGAAACAACTATTTATTTTACATAAGAGCCAAACTGCAATACCAATAATCATTGTAGTCTTAATGTCTTTGCTTCCAAATGTTTAACAAGCTTTTATTTTGACAGAAAACCACAGAAAGCTTCTGTTCAATTGACAACAGATTCATAAATGATCATCAGTAATTCAGCAATGTTATTAAAACTTATAGCACAGATGGAGGCGCCGCTCACTTAAAATACTCCCTCATTTCTGGTCATACAGATCAGAGTAACACATCTTTCAAACCTGTACATGTACAATAACAACAAAACATTGTGCTTTTGTAAAATAAAGAAAGCACACAACATGCTTTCTGCCGTGAGCTGGAGCGAGAAACCGATATTAAAAACACATCTCTAGAGAGTGGAAAATAAACCAATTAGAATTAAAAACAAATATTCTCAGATGATGTCATCCGAGTGAAATAATGATGTCATCCGAGTGTCGCAGACTTCATCTCTTAAACCAATGACAAAAAAAGCACTAGTTTATCAATAAATCATGTTCATGCAGCCTTCTTATTGTTTTTCCCTGACACATCCATAATCATTACTTCTGCCCGTGTGCGCTTATTAGGCAATTAAAGACTCATTATTATGATTCTAATGGTTTATTAATGCTTCAAATGAACAGCTACTAGTCGACCAGACACATGCTTAGTCGAGCGCAGCCCTATGCAAACGTTACGTAAAGAAGCTCTGCAGGAGACTAAACGTCTTGTTCTCATCGGACAGCGTGAGTGCAGTCAAACCGATGATATTACTGAATTGTGTGTGTACCTGGTAGTTGACCTGCACAACCTGCATGAAGACGCTGAGCGGCAGAAACACCAGAACATCACTGATGAGAGCCCAGCCGAAGCCATAGCCCTTGTGCAGCGGGATGGGAGGAATGTACCTCTTCCAGCTGTTCTCCTTCACATACACTAGAGAGAGAGAGAGAGAGAGAGAGACATACAGAGAGAGAGAGAGAGAGACAGAGACACAGAGAGAGAGAGAGACAGAGAGACAGAGACACAGAGAGAGAGACAGAGAGAGACACAGAGAGAGAGAGAGACAGAGACACAGAGAGAGAGAGAGAGAGAGAGAGACAGAGACACAGAGAGAGAGAGAGAGAGAGAGAGACACACAGAGAGAGAGAGAGAGACAGAGACAGAGAGAGAGAGAGAGAGAGAGAGAGAGAGAGAGAGAGAGAGACAGAGACACAGAGAGAGAGAGAGAGAGAGAGAGAGAGAGACACAGAGAGAGAGAGAGAGAGACAGAGAGAGAGACAGAGAGAGACAGAGACAGAGAGAGAGAGAGAGAGAGAGAGAGAGAGAGAGAGAGAGACAGAGACACAGAGAGAGAGAGAGAGAGATCCAAAATATCCAGAGAGAAATCTTAAAATAAATAACAGTTTAGCCAAGTCTGGGATCTTCTTTATAGAATCACAAATGCACAAAAAGAAACACGCTGTAAAATGTGGGCTTGAAGTCCAAGACAAAGACATAAAAATAACAATATAAGTTACCAAAAACATTTGCTTCAAAAAGTGTATTTACACGGAGTTTCGAATGAGTCAGTCATATCAATTTTAATTTACTTCTTTCTGCCAGTTTTCCTGGCCGCTGTTTTGGGTTTGACCGTTTTCACCTTCTTGGCTTTGCTCGCTGGTTTGGCCTCCTTGACAACTTTCTTGGCTTTGACAGGCGATTTCTTCTTCTCAGCTGCCTTCTTCACTTTCTTCACGGCGACTTTCTTCGTTTTCTTAGGGGATTTCACCACTTTCTTGGGCTTGAGGGCTTTCTTGGGTTTGGCAGCGACTTTGGCTGGCTTCTTGACTCTCACGGGTGCTGGTTTGGGTTTCTCTGGCTTCTTGGCGTCCTCGGCTTTGGCCAGTTTGAAGGAGCCTGAGGCTCCTATACCCTTGGTATGGCGCAGAACCCCACTGACCACCATGCGCTTCAGGGAGAGTTTGATCTGGGAGTCGGCGTTGTTTCCCACCTTGTAGTGGTTCTTCACGTACTTCTGGATGGATTGGTGCGCCGCGCCGCTGCGGCTCGGTCGGCTACAATGGCCGATTTGATCATCTCGGAATATTTGGGATGCGACGTTGCTTTCTTGGAGCTTTTCGTCTTTTTGGTCTTGGATGTGGGCGTAGCTGCCGTCTCATCCATGGTCGGTCCTTTGTCTTTGTTCAGGTCCCACTTAAAATATGTATTTGAATAACCCAAACTGAGAGCTGCCGAAGTGTGTGTGTTTGTGTGTGTATACTTATTTTCCACCATAATTTGCAAATAAATTCTTTAAAAATCCTACACGATGTGATTTTCTGGATTTTATTTTCTTATTTTGTCTCTCATAGTTGAGGTATACCTATGATGAAAATTACAGGCCTCTCTCATCTTTTTAAGTGGGAGAACTTGCACAATTGGTGGCTGACTAAATACTTTTTTGCCCCATTGTACATATACATATACATATATGTGTGTGTATATATTTCATTATTTAATTTATTTTTATTTTAAGCAATGTCTTAAATATTTTTTCTTGGTTGTAAAAAAAAAGAAAAGAAAAAAAAGAATGCATGTACTTATTTCACAGATCTATTCTTGTTTTATGTATTATATAATCGTTTGTCCCTTATTCATGTAATGGACAATGCTTTGGCAATACTGTGCAAGTCATGCCAATAAAGCTCATTTGAACTTGAGAGAGAGAGACACACAGAGAGAGAGAGAGAGAGAGAGAGAGAGAACTGTCCCTTTAAAAGCAAAGATGCACAGATAAGCGTTTCATCATCTGAAGGGTAATGCACTGTACTCCCGCTCACCCCTGAACTGTCCTTCGGTCCCGCAGGGGTCCTCGTCCGGCGGCGGCGTAGCATCCAGAGCGGAGCGTCTGAGCGGGTGGCCGTGGATCAGGTACCACAGGAAGGAGTGGACCATGCGCAGACGGGGCATCTTGGGCAAGAAGCCCATGGAGCGGCCGAGTCCTGGAACTGACACAGAAGCAGCTGCAGTTAGGTGTGTGTGTGTGTGTGTGTGTGTGTGTGTGTGTGTGTGTGTGTGTGTGTGTGTGTGTGTGTGTGTGTGAGTGAGGAGTGAGGAGGAGTGAGTGAGGAGTGAGTGTGTCTGTGTGTGTGTGTGTGTGTGTGTGAGAGTGCGTGCGAGTGAGTGTGCGCGTGGTCTGTGTGTGCGTGAGAGTGTGTGTGTGTGTGTGTGAGGCGAGTGTGTGAGCATGCGAGAGTGTGCGAGAGAGCGTGTGTGCGAGGCGAGTGAGTGCATGCGATAGAGTGAGTGAGGAGTGAGAGTGAGTGAGAGAGAGAGAGAGAGAGAGAGAGAGAGAGTGAGTGAGAGAGGAGTGAGGAGTGAGTGAGTGAGTGAGTGAGTGAGTGAGTGAGTGAGTGAGTGAGAGTGAGTGAGAGAGAGTGAGTGAGTGAGTGAGTGAGTGAGTGAGTGAGTGAGAGAGAGAGAGAGAGTGAGTTGGTACCCAGCACAGGCTTGAAGGACTTCAGTGTTTTGACGCCCATCTGCTCGGACACTTTCTTTAGGCTGCTGCTTTGAGACGCTCGTGGTGCTTTTCTTTCCTTCCCCTCCGCAGCGCTAGGCTTCAGCTTCTCCGGCTGAGGCTCGGCGCTGGTCAGAAAACACAGACAGACAGTTAAAGCTTAGTTCACCCAAAAATGAAGCATCCTAGGTGTGTGACTTTCTTCTTTCAGACGAATCCAGTCAGTTATATTAAATATTCTCCTGACCAAGCTTTACAATAGAGCTCATTTCATACGTCTTACGTCACCCGCCGAACGTCTTCCTTGTACCACAGTCAGCAGAAGTGATAGAAAAGTGTTTGAATATGGATATTTATCTTTCAAAAATGCATGGATTCGCTACAGGGTGCCTTTATTCACCCCCCAGAGCCAAGTGAGGGATGTTTTATTAGAGATACGCACACTTTATGTCACGTCTTCTGAACTGGATCCAGCAAACACCTGTTTATCCACATTATAAAGCTTGGTCAGGACAATATTTAATATAACTCTGACTGGATTCGTCTGAAAGAAGAAGGATGCTTCAAAGTGAGTAAAACACAGCCGGATGTTCATTTTTAGGTGAACTAAGCCTTTAATGCTGCTCAACAAGGCTGTGTTATTTCATTAAAAACACTGTGAAAATTCTGAAATATAATTAGAATCTAAATCAGCAGTTTTCTATGTGAATATGTGCTAAACTGTAAATCTACTGTAGCATTACACGTCTTCACTGTCCCTTCTGATCGATGTAATGCAGCAGGCATTAAGTGGTGTACGTGAGAGTGTGGGATTGTGGGTAATGTGCGGTCTCTCACCGGCAGGCGAGGCAGAGCTGGACATGCGCAGGCGGATCTGCTCAATGGCACATTTCAACAGCGGATCGTCAGGCGTCACAGACGGGTGAACCACGAACTCCACCTAAGCGCTCATAACAGAAACATACTTACAACATTTGTCTACGAGGACAGGCTTAACAGCATTACCTACTCTGCTTTTTCAAAGTTGCAATATTATTAACATTATCATTAGGGATGCACAAAACTGGATTTTTGCCGATATGTTGATATATTGCTGATAACCAATATATCGACTTTTGGCTATATCCGATATGTCGATTTTTGCCGATATCGATATCGATTTTGCCGATGATAAATTGGCGATATGTTTGATTTTTTTATATACCCGATATTTTTATATAATTCGATATGTCGATTTTGGCGATATCGATATGTTGCTTTTGACGATACCAGATATGTCGATTTTTGCCAATATCCAAAATGTTAATATTTCTCAGATATCTGATATGTCGATTTCTGCCGATATGTCGATTTTTGCAGATATCTTATATGTCGATATTTTTGCAGATATACGATATGTCGATTTTGCCAATATCTGATATGTCTGTATTTTTTGCCGATATCTGATATGTCGATATTTTTGTCGATATACGATATGTCGATTTTGCTGATATCTGATGTGTCGATTTTTACCGATATCCGATATGTCGATATTTTTGGCTGATATACGATGGGTCGATTTTTGGGCGATATTCGAAATGTCGATTTTTACCGATATCCGATATGTCGATATTTTTGGCTGATATCTATATGTCGATTTTTGGCGATATCCGATATGTCGATTTTGGCGATATCCGATATGTCGATATTTTTGGCTGATATACGATGGGTCGATATTTTGGCGATATCCAATATGTCGATTTTTTTCACTATCCGAAATGTTGATTTTGCCGATATCCGATTTGTTGATTTTGACGATACCCGATGTGTCGAATTTTTGCCCATATACGATATGACGATTTTAGCCGATATACAATATGCCGATATTTTTGCAGATATCCGATATGTCGATATTTTTCCTATATACGATATGTTGGTTTTTGCCAATATCCGATATGTCAACATTTTGTCGATATCTGATGCCGATACCAATATATTTTATTTTACGTTGCTTGGAATCAACTCCAAGTCTTAATTTTGAGAAATACTTATGAGTGTGAGTGTGAGTGCGAGTGCGTGAGGCGGTGTGTCGTGTGTGCGTGCGTGTGGAATCAACTCAAGTCTTAATTTTGAAATACTTGTGAGTGTGTGTGTGTGTGCGTGAGCGTGTGTGTGATGTCTTGTGTGTGTGTGTGTGTGAGTGCGAGTGAGTGAGCAAGTGTGTGTGTGTGTGTCCGCACCTTCTTCTGCACTCCGTCCTGTATGACGATGGTGCAGTAGAGTTTGAGGAGCCCCTCTCGAGACAGCGATCGGATCAGTCTCACCACAGTCTTCTTACACACTTTAGTGTTGATGCCGTCCTTCTTCTCCTCATCCATTAGCAGCTTTTGCAGCCTGATACACACACACACACACACACACACATATACACACACACACACCCACGTCTGTACGTCTGCTGCGTCTCCAGCGCTGAGAGCGCACGAGCGAGACTCTTACGTGAAAAAGCCCTCGATGATCTTTCTACAGCGCACCGCCTCGATGATCATGTTCTTGCGCTTCAACAGGCGATACGTCTCGTGAACCTCCACCTTCTTCGACTCCTGCAGAGAAACACTCCGTCAGTCACACAGAAACAAACCTGCTCAGCGAAACACACACAAACAAAATGAGTTGAAAATTATCGGCATATCTGCAAAAATCCTCCAGACTCACCTCAATCAGCACCTCCACGATCACCGGCTGCTGTGATTGGCTGGCGCTTGTGCTGGGGGCGGAGTCAGCAGCCTCAGCCTTCTGAGAGGGTTTAGCCTCTTCGCCTCTTCGCGCCGAGGGCTTCTCTGAAGGACACAAGCATGAATCAAAACCACATCACATCCATTAAAACGCACACGAGTCGTGATTGGTCACTCACTTTTGAAGGGCATGGCCTGTTTGCTGAAGCTGAGTTTGGGCTGTTTGGGTGAGTGTGTTTTGGGCGGTGCTTCCTTCACTTGCTGCTCAGGGGCCCCGGCGGTCGGCACCGGCTTTACTCGGCTCTGAGGCTCGGGTTTGGAGAGGTGTGAGACACGCAGGTGCTGGCTACGCTGACGCTCTTTAGTGAACCGCTGGTTGAGCTGACTCTGCTCCACAAACAGCTTGCTGATGTACTTGGTGGTTCTCTGCCGGCCCTCATCCTCCATGAAGCCTGCACACACACACACACACACACACACACACACGAAGAAGCATTCTTCACAATAGGATTGTGACTGAAGACATTTTACCACCGGACAATCGGCGTGTAACAACACCGATAATACCGGTATCATTGTGGGGGGTTCCCTCTTTTCCTCGCTTTCCTTTGCTTTTAAATAGCTTTTAAAAGTGCTGTGCACCTTTCACTTTCAGATTAGCAACAATTCAACGTAAAGCAATTGTTTGTTCCCTCTTTTCGAATTAGCGTCAATTGCTTGAATGCGAAGCAATGCCAAACTCACTTAGCCAACAAATAAATCATATAACTTTTATTAACAAAAGCGAATGAAAATAAACCATGCTAAAATAAAATAAACAAATTACAAAGTTTAAATGGGTATAAAACTAAAAATCTGCAAACACTGTGGAACTAATTAAATAAGAAACGATTGTTTAAAAAAACCTTCCAAAATTACCTTAGATAAACCGCAAAAGTCAACGGTTTTAAAATCCAAAATATTGCCAAACAGGCAGGTGCTTTTGCATTTCATTTATAAACTAAATCATCCTCTATCGTCTTGTCCATCTCTCCTCACTCTTCTTGTATGTCTCTATTACCTCACTCTTGTCTCTCGTATCACTCTTCTTGTCTGTCTCACCCTCCTCACTCTTCTTGTCAGTCTCACCCCCTCGCTCTTCTTGTCGGTCTCGCCTCGCCTCACTCTTGTCTGTCTCGCCTCACTCTTGTCTGTCTCGCCTCACTCTTGTCTGTCTCGCCTCACTCTTGTCTGTCTCGCCCACCTCACTCGTGTCTGTCTCGCCCACCTCACTCGTGTCTGTCTCACCCACCTCACTCGTGTCTGTCTCGCCCACCTCACTCTTGTCTGTCTCACCCTCCTCACTCGTGTCTGTCTAACCCTCCTCACTCTTGTCTGTCTCACCCACCTCACTCTTGTCTGTCTCACCCTCCTCACTCTTGTCTGTCTCACCCTCCTCACTTCTTATCTGTCTCCACCCTCCCTCTCTTGTCTGTCTCACCCACCTCACTCTTGTCTGTCTCACCCTCCTCACTCTTGTCTGTCTCACTCACCTCACTATTCTTGTCTGTCTCACCTCACACTTGTCTGTCTCACCCTCCTCCCTCTTCTTGTCTGTCTCACTCACCTCCCTCTTCTTGTCTTTCTCACCCACCTCACTCTTGTCGGTCTCACCCACCTCACTCTTGTCTGTCTCACTCACCTCACTCTTGTCTGATAAATGAAATCCGATCTGTGATGTGACTGCTGTTGTCTCTTACCTTGATCATGCCGATTCGCTCCAGTAATCTGCAGATCATGCGTCCCTCCAGCTTCCCAATGTTTAGTCGTCCTCGCAGCACCAACTGAGAGATCCCTTTGGTCCCGGTCGACACCACTGCAGCAGCCAATCAGGTGCACACATCACCCACATGACACAAAGACCCGCCCACTAGTGTAACCGTAAAGCTAGAACAATCGCTCAAACTCTAGAGAACCGTGAAGTCTACACCACAACTTTAACCTGCCTATAAAGATAACTATAATGTTAAACTATCTTTCATTAACAATGTTAATTAGAGTTAATGCTATAATTATTGTTATCATAACAGTTATTATTAAAGTTGTTATTACAGTGATAATTATAATTTTCATTACCATTATAACTTAAGATTTTATCTTTATTACAGTTATCATTATCGACACTATCGTTAAAATTATAGTTTATCATCACTGTAACATAAGATTGTTAATAATATAGATGTAATTATTAACATTACAAACAATGTTATAGTCATAAGTATTATCGTTTACATTACAATTATCATTATCACAATAACTTAAGATTTTATCAATAACGTAATAGTTATCATAGGTATTATCTCTAACATTATAGTTATTGATAGTTATCACTAACATAGTTACAGTTATCAATACAGTTAACATCAGTTACACTTTTTAAGAAGTCCTTGTTATGGTGTGATTACACATTTAAATACTGGGTAATATTAATAAACTACATGTACTTACTGTATGGTTAGGGTTAGTATTGGGGTTCGGCTTAAGGTTACTTGCATGTAATTATGCATAATTTATTATTATTATAATAGTAAGTACATGTAACAAGGACACCGTCAAATTATAGAATTAAAGCATTAATTAAAAGTATTAATGTTAAAGCTGTCAAAATGTACAATTATCAGTATTGTTAAAGTTATCATTATAGCTAGTATTAACATTATAGCTGTCACAATTAACGATTATCGGTATTGTTATAGTTATCGTTATAGCTAGTATTAACATTATAGCTGTCACAATTAACGATTATCGGTATTGTTATAGTTATCGTTATAGCTAGTATTAACATTATAGCTGTCACAATTGACCATTATCGGTATTGTTATAGTTATCGTTATAGCTAGTATTAACATTATAGCTGTCACAATTAACGATTATCGGTATTATTATAGTTATAGCTAGTATTAACATTATAGCTGTCACAATTGACCATTATCGGTATTGTTATAGTTATCGTTATAGCTAGTATTAACATTATAGCTGTCATTACAGGTAGCATTATCATTATTGTCATCAATAGCTGTCGTTATAGGTATCTTTATGGTTATCATTATAGCTCTTGGTGTGCCTGAAGGCTGCGGTACATAGCGAGAGTTCAAGCAGGGTCTGACCGATGTCGTAGGCCTGCGTGAGCAGGTCGCGCTCAATGATGCGCGGCTTGGCGAGGACGCTCCTCTTAGCGGACGCATCGCCGTCTTCATCATCGTCCTCCTCCTCCTCTGCCTCCTGTCCGTACGGCTTCACCAGCTTCAGACAGCGCACAAACACGTCCGTGCCTAACAACCAATCAGACGAGCCCGTCAGTTCATCGCTCTGCGTCTGCTCCAATCAGACGCGCTACATTGCGTGACCTCTGACCTCTCAGAGTTTTTAAGGGTCCCCCGGCAGGGTTGATCTCCTTCAGAGGGATCCTCACCACGGTCACCATCTTAGCGGCCAACATGTACTGATACATGCGCCTGAAGGTGTCCTCGCTCACACGCTACACACAACAACAACTCGCGACATTACGACAACATCATCAGTGCTACAGAAATCATCACTCTTAGCTTTAATAAGCTACTCTTAATTACTGTCACAGTTATCGTTATAGCTATCATTATCATTAACATTATAGCTATCTTAAGCTACTCTTAATTACAGTCACGGTTATAGCTATCATTATCGTTAACATTATTGTTATCTTAAGCTACTCTTAATTACGGTCACAGTTATCGTTATAGCTATCATTATCGTTAACATTATAGCTATCTTAAGCTACTCTTAATTACGGTCACAGTTATCGTTATAGCTATCATTATCGTTAACATTATTGTTATCTTAAGCTACTCTTAATTACGGTCACAGTTATCGTTATAGCTATCATTATCGTTAACATTATTGTTATCTTAAGCTACTCTTAATTACGGTCACAGTTATCGTTATAGCTATCATTATCGTTAACATTATTGTTATCTTAAGCTACTCTTAATTACGGTCACAGTTATCGTTATAGCTATCATTATCGTTAACATTATAGCTATCTTAAGCTACTCTTAATTACGGTCACAGTTATAGCTATCATTATCGTTAACATTATTGATATCTTAAGCTACTCTTAATTACGGTCACAGTTATCGTTATAGCTATCATTATCGTTAACATTATAGCTATCTTAAGCTACTCTTAATTACGGTCACAGTTATAGCTATCATTATCGTTAACATTATTGTTATCTTAAGCTACTCTTAATTACGGTCACAGTTATCGTTATAGCTATCATTATTGTTAACATTATTGTTATCTTAAGCTACTCTTAATTACTGTCAGTTAACATTATATTGTTACCATTATTGTTAAAGTTATAGTATTTATTATACTTATAGCTATTATTTTGTGATGATGACAAAAAATGTGGATTATGATAATGACAATTGTAATAATAACACTAACTTTAAAGATAACTATTATGTTAATAATGATTACTTCATAAATAACTGATAACTGTAATGATAACGATGCCATAACTGTAATAATAACTATAACGACAAATATAAATGAACCGTAATAACTATTGATATATAATGATAACTGTAACAACTTTAACATTAACGATAACAACAATTACCAATATCATTAATGATAATAACTGTAAATGGGACAATAACTATAACATTTATAATAACTGTATCATAAACGATAACTGCAAAGTATGGATGCGTGATATTTTTGGACCAATATCTGAATCGGCCGATAATGACTTTAAATGTAAATATAGGTTCTTGTTAAAAACTAGCCAAAGTTAAAATAATTTGCCCATGATTTCCACACAGGAGAGGCTTTGTGTTGCTTCCGAACAGAAGGAAATATATCGGTATCGGCGAGAAGCAGTTGAAAATATCGGCAAAATCCAATATCAGCATCCCTAATGCAACGGTGTCTGTGCATGTGACAGGAAGTATAAGGTTGAGGATAATACGGTGGTCACCAGCTGCTCGCGGATCTTCACTATGATGCCAGTCTTGTCAGGCAGCTCAGAGAGGAGGTTAGACGTGGACTCCATCAGGATATCATACTTACTCCTCCTGACAACACACACACACACACACACACACACACACGGTAGAGTTAGTGTCTGTGTGTGTGTGTGTGTGTGTGTGTGTGTGTGTGTGTGTGTGTGTGTGTGTGTGTCGTGTGTGTGTGAGAGCGTGTGTGTGAGTGAGCATGTGTGTGCGTGAGCATGTGTGTCTGTGTCTGTGAGCGTGTGTGTGCGTGAGCGTGTGCGTGTGTGTGTGTGTGTGTGTGTGAGAGCGTGTGTGTGAGTGAGCATTTGTGTGCGTGTGAGCGTGTGAGTGAGATGTGTGTGAGAATATGTGTGTGTGTCTGTGCGTGCGTGCGTGAGCGTGTGTGTGTGTGTCTGTGCGTTCACCTGTCCACGTGGAAGCGCTTGAGCAGCAGCAGCAGGGAGTGTTGTTGTGCTCCAGACGGCAGACGAGCCACATATGACTGCAGCGTGATCAGGCCGTTCCTGTCCAGAGTCCCCCTCAGGTAATGCATCCTCCCCGCCTCCATTCTGACCAATCACAGCACACCATCACATCACCTCAACACTAGTGCACTACATACACTGCTTACTAGCTCTCAATGAATTGTATGCAAAATAATACATTTATATATCAGTGGTTGACCGATTTATCGGCCGATTTTTTTATCAGCCTTAGTGTGCAGGTCTCTCTGTGTGTGTCACCTGAAGGTGGGTGTGTGCAGGTCTCTGTGTGTGTGTGTGTGTGTGTGTGTGTGTGTGTGTGTGTGTGTGTGTGTCACCTGAAGGTGCGTGTGTGCAGTTCTCTGTGTGTGTGTGTGTGTCACCTGAAGGTGTGTGTGTGCAGGTCTCTGTGTGTGTGTGTGTGTGTGTGTGTGTGTGTGTGTGTGTGTGTGTGTGTGTCACCTGAAGGTGTGTGTGTGTAGGTCTTTGTGTGTCACCTGAAAGTGCGTGTGTGCAGGTCTCTGTGTGTCACCTGAAAGTGCGTGTGTGCAGGTCTCTGTGTGTGTGTGTGTGTGTGTGTGTGTGTGTGTAGGTCTCTGTGTGTGTGTGTGTGTGTGTGTGTCACCTGAAGGTGTGAGAGTGCAGGTCTCTGTGTGTGTGTGTGTGTGTGTCACCTGAAGGTGTGTGTGTGCAGGTCTCTCTGTGTGTGCATGTGTGTGCAGGTCTCTGTGTGTATAGTGTGTGTGTCACCTGAAGGTGCGTGTGTGTGTGTGTGTGGGTCTCTCTCTGTGTGTGTGTGTGTGTGTGTGTGTGTGTGTGCAGGTCTCTGTGTGTGTGTGTGTGTGTGTGTGTAGGTCTCTGTGTGTGTGTGTGTGTGTGTGTGTGTGTGTGTGTGTCACCTGAAGGTGTGTGTGCAGGTCTCTGTGTGTGTGTGTGTGTGTCACCTGAAGGTGTGTGTGCAGGTCTCTGTGTGTGTGTGTGTCACCTGAAGGTGTGTGTGTGCAGGTCTCTCTCTGTGTGTGTGTGTGTGTGTGTGTGTGCGTGTCACCTGAAGGTGTGTGTGTGTAGGTCTCTGTGTGTCACCTGAAAGTGCATGTGTGCAGGTCTCTGTGTGTTTGTGTGCGTGTGTGTGTGTCACCTGAAGGTGTGTGTGTGCAGGTCTCTCTCTGTGTGTGTGTGCGTGTGTGTGTGTGTGTGTGTCACCTGAAGGTGTGTGTGTGCAGGTCTCTGTGTGTGTGTGTGTGTGTCACCTGAAGGTGTGTGTGTGCAGGTCTCTGTGTGTGTGTCACATTAAGGTGTGTGTGTGCAGGTCTCTGTGTATAGTGTGTGTCACCTGAAGGTGTGTGTGTGCAGGTCTCTCTGCAGCTCTCCCTGCCAGCGAGCGCGTCCCAGTCTCTCCAGGATACAGTAGCAGGGGTCGGGCAGCTTGAGTTCGGGGTTTCCCTCGGGTCCGATCAGAGCTCGATAGCGCCGCTCCTGAGACGCCACCAGCACCAGCCGCTCGCCCCACCTGCAGCGCACACACACACACACACACACGCTCAGCGATTATATCATCAATCATATCTAATGCGTGATTTCACATCATCAACAATTTGGCCAAAACCATTAAAATTCGTTCCTGAATGAATCAATCGTTTAAATGATTCGGTTCGTTCATAATGACTCACTTTATGCCATCAGTGACTCGCTGCTGCCACCTGCTGGCGGTTTTAATTTCACATTTACAGTATCTTTTAATTATTTAAATCATACGTTTGTGTAATATATCAACTACATGTTAAATGTATTGATGTCTTGCATTGAACTGTGTAAATACATTAAATTATGCAATAATTTGACTGAAAAGATGGCTTTATAAAAGGTAGAAATCTGTTAAAAGATTAATTTCTATCAGTGTGGACTACGGCTGGACGTCCAATATTACGTCCCCTTATGCATGTCGTTAATGTAAACAATGATGTAAAATGAAGACGGGATGACAATAAGGTCAATTAACGAAAACTATGACTATATCGGCCGTTGTGTGTTATGGTCTGATGATGAGGATGATGTGGTCTCTCACCGGCTCTGCGCCTGATCCAGCGTCAGCGGCGCTCGGACGTCAGCGCTCACATCCACACGCTCTCTGAAGAACACACAGGAGCCCTGAACACCATCCGCATCCGTCACCACACTCACCGGATACACCTCCTGCAGCTCCACCTCACGCTGCCGCTGGATCCCGGTGTCCCGGTCCACCTCCATGTACCTGAGAGAGAGAGAGAGAGACATCAGAGACACACAGAGAGAGACTTCTACGCCATAAAACGGCAATGTCCAATAGAAATCCCTATTAGAATTTGGCTGAAAATAGTAGAATCAGTAATTGAGCCCATTGCACTCTATGGCAGCGAGGTGTGGGGTCCACTGACAAACCCAAGTCAAGATCTCACCAAATGGGAAAAACATCCGATTGAGACTCTGCATGCAGAACTCTGTAAAAATATATTACGTGCACGGCACACAACAAATAACGCATGCAGGGCAGAATTAGGCAAATATCCTCTAATCACTAAGATACAAAAAAGGGCAATTAAATTCTGGAAACATCTGAAGCTCAGCGATCCCCAATCATACCATTATAAAGCCCTGCAATACCAAGAGATGAGCAAAGAAAGCAAGCCCTTCCTCCAGCTGATCCAGAGCTTCAGTCCTGATGCTTCACTAACATCTACTGATGCTCTGAATCACAACATCAGAACCAATCAGATCACTGCACAAATCAAACAGAGCTACATCACTCACTGGCAAACCCAAACTCAACAACAGAGTAAAATGCAATGCTATCTGTCCCTAAGAGAGAGTACAGTATGGCAGAGTATCTGTTCACAGTGTCAGATAAGAAACTGAGAAGCACGTTGACCAGATACAGACTCAGCGGACACAAGCTGATGATAGAGACGGGCAGACACAGACAAACATGGCTGCCCCCGGAGCAGAGATTGTGTTCACACTGTGACCTGAATCAGATGGAAACAGAACTGCACTTCCTGACAGAGTGCTCCAAATACACAGATATACGGACAGTGTACTACAGCAGATCCATCCCACATTTACAACCCTTCCAGACCAGGAGAAACTAGCGTATCTGCTCGGAGAACACAAGACCTGCTGTGTGCTTGCTGCTCAATATGTGTCTCTGTCACCACAGAAGAGAAGACACTCCACCTGTGTGTGTGAGTGTGTGTGTGAGAGAGACCTGCTGTGTGTTTGCTGCTCAATATGTGTCTCTCTGTCACCACAGAAGAGAAGACACTCCGTCTGCCCTGAGCTGATGTTCCCAGCACATGTAGATTATATTATGACATATTACTCCTTTATATTACTTAAATGTATATTTTGCCTGTATAAACCTTATACTGTACCTTATTTAATTGTATTTCTATCACATACTTTTCATTTTGCACTACATATTTAATACGGTTTAAATATTTGTTTTATTACTATTATTATTTTTATTTCTGTTATGTGCACTACTTGTGAGCAGCCCAGCTGCAATTGCTTTGGCAATACAAATGTATAGTTTTTGTCATGCCAATAAAGCACACTTAAATTGAAATTGAGAGAGAGAGAGAGAGAGAGAGAGAGAGAGAGAGACAGATCAGAGACAGATAGAGACAGAGAGAGAGAGAGAGAGAGAGAGAGAGAGAGAGAGAGAGAGAGAGAGAGAGAGAGAGAGAGAGAAGATTCGGAGCTTCACGAACCAGTGATTAGAACGCGCCCATCACTAGTAAATATAGTCGCCAGTGGCGATCTTCAATATTAAAGATTAATATTTTTGGTCGCAGTCTGCAGCGCTGTGTTTACTTTGACAGACACTCACGAGTCCTCAGACTTGCTCAGTATTTACAGCATTACTCCGTGTTTACTACAGTACAGAGTGATGTCGGAGTGAGTACTATAGTAAAGATGGTGTGTACTATAGTAAGCGTTACCGGTCGTGCAGGGTCAAGGCTCTCCGCTCCTCCGGCAGCAGGTAGAAGCGGATCTCCGCGGCTCGGATCAAGCTGCTCCAGATGAACTGCTGACTGAGCGGATCCAGATTCAGACCGAACTCGGGCTGTCGACTCCGCAGCCGCAGCCACAGGGTCTGAATGCTGATCCCGTCCAAACCCTCCAGCGCCACCTCGTCCAGAACCGCGTCCAGCGGGTCCATCATCGTCACCGAACTGAGTCGAACTCTCACAAGAAGTCCTCGCTGCGCCGCTGCTTCTGCTGTCTGAGAGCTCTGGAGTACTGCCGCCTGCCGAGCGCCGCCGGTACTGCAACAACACACACTACACCGACGAGTGTTACTTACACACACACACACACACACACACACACCGACGAGTGTTACTTACACACACACACACACACACACACACACACTACACCGACGAGTGTTACTTACACACACACACTACACCGACGAGTGTTACTTACACACACACACACACTACACCGACGAGTGTTACTTACACACACACACACACTACACCGACGAGTGTTACTTACACACACACACTACACCGACGAGTATGTTGACACACACACACACACACACACACACACACACTACACCGGCAGGTGTTACCCACACACTACACCGATGAGTGTTGCCACACACACACACACTACACCGTATGTATGTTGCACACACACACACACTACACGGCGAGTGTTGCCACACACACACACTACACCGACGAGTGTTACTTACACACACACACACACACACACACACACACTAACACAGACGAGTGTGTTCATCACTTACTTACACACACACACACACACACCGACGAGTGTGTTACTTACACACACACTAATACCGATGAGTGTGTTCATCACTCACACACACACACACACACTAACACCGACGAGTGTGTTCATCACACACGCACACACACTAACACCGACGAGTGTGTTCATCACTTACTCACACACACAAACATGCACACACACTAACACCGACGAGTGTGTTCATCACTTACTCACACACACACACACACACACACACACTAACACAGACGAGTGTGTTCATCACACACACTAACACCGACGAGTGTGTTCATCACTTACACACACACACACTAACACCGACGAGTGTGTTCATCACTTACTTACACACACACACACTACCGACGAGTGTGTTACTTACACACACACACACCAACGAGTGTGTTACTTACAGACACAGACACACACACACACACACTCTCTCTCTCTCTCACACACACACACACACACACAATAATAATATATTATTATTTAACTTTATTAAGCTTTATTTCATTTCAAGTAACAAAAGAGTATATTTTACCATACGATTGAAAAATACACAACATCCGAATCTTTAAAATCAGCTGCAAGAGAATTTCACAATTTCCAGTTTTTACGATCTTTATGACAATAACAATAACACACTGCAAACTAAACACTAATTACCAAATTACAACAATACACTGCAAACACATCTCAAAATCAAGTTATTATTCCCAAACAATAACCCGTGTTCTTTTCCATCAGCAGCATTCAGCCCATCGTAACACACTAATAGAGTATACTGCGTTGATCCTGGGTTGTGTTTACACATGCATGTGTTCTGTCTCACTGCAATGCATCATATAAACGACCCGTCTCATAACGAGCGGTTTATGGGAGAATAAGAGACAGAATTATTGCATTAAAGGCTTTATTTGCAACAGGACAAGAATGCATGAAAAAATTATCAATAAAGCTCTCCAGTGTGCTTCCTAGATAATAACCGGCTTATCTGCATAACTTCAATCAGCTCTCGTACTGACGGCACCCATTCACTGCAGTGCATCCGTTGCTGAGACTCTGATCAGCAGGTGAACACTGACTGGACTCGTCTCGATGCTCCTCGTGTCACGTGTGCTGATGTCTCTTTAGCGAATGGCACGAGGAGGATGCATCTGTTTCTTCTTCCTGTCAGCACAGGAAATTATGCGATAACACACTCAGGTTGTGTTCAGTGCTATTCCAGTACAATGTGTTTCCAGTTATAATCATCTGATTATAAACACTGCCAGGGTGCATTACACGTTGGTACCTTCACTCCAGAAACATAATACAAAGATCTGAAAATGCATTTGATGAGCCCTGTATATCTGTGGCAGTAACTCACTGAGTTTGTATCTGCAGCTCCTGCAAACGTCTCATCAGCTCAGCTGCAAAGGTGTGTGGCATCATCTTCACCTGTCACACACACACACACACACATACACACCTGTTTACTGAGATTAACAAGCTCATATCACACACGTCTTGTCACATGCAGAGCTAGAAAACAACATATTCACACGTTTGTTTAACTCACCGGTGTGTGCGGCAGATGTGTGTGTCTCGTGTCTCTCTCTTGTGTTCGGTGGTGTCGATGACACACGTGACGCCGCTGCCTGTCGAAGGAACATATCAGTGTATATGATGAAAGTGTGGAGTCATCTCACTCCATCTCACTCGCATCTCACTCCATCTCACCCACATCTCACTCCATCTCAATCCATCTCACCCCATCTCACCTGCATCTCACCCACATCTCACTCCATCCCACCCACATCTCACTCCATCTCACCCACATCTCACCCACATCTCACTCACATCTCACCTGCTTCTCATTCCATCTCAACTACATCTCACCGCTTCTCACTCCATCTCACCTGCATCTCACTCCATCTCACCCACATCTCACTCACATCTCACCTGCTTCTCATTCCATCTCAACTACATCTCACCGCTTCTCACTCCATCTCACCTGCATCTCACTCCATCTAACCCACATCTCACTCCATCTCACTCACATCTCACCTGCTTCTCACTCCATCTCACCTGCATCTCACCCACATCTCACACATCTTACTCCATCTCACCCGCTTCTCACTCCATCTCACCCCATCTCACACACATCTCACTCAATCTCACCCGCTTCTCACTCCATCTCACCCACATCTCACCCGCTTCTCACTCATCTCACTTCATCTCACCCACACCTCACTCCATCTCACCCACATCTCACCCGCTTCTCACTCCATCTCACCCGCATCTCACTCCATCTCACCCACATCTCACTCCATCTCACCCACATATCACTCCATCTCACCCACATCTCACTCATCTCACTCCATCTCACCCACATCTCTCTCCATCTCACCCGCATCTCACCCACATCTCTCTCCATCTCACCCACATCTCACTCCATCTCACCCGCTTCTCACTCCATCTCACCCACATCTCACTCCATCTCACCCACATATCACTCCATCTCACCCACATATCACTCCATCTCACTCACATATCACCCACATCTCACTCAAAATGAGCACTGCACCTTACCTGCACTCCTGATCAGCTGCACGCTTCTGATTGGCTGCGTTGTGGGGAAGGAGGATCTCTTTCTCAGACTCCTCCCCCTGTGAAGGAGTGGTCTGGTATCCTGGTAACCGTGTCCCTGGTGACGGTTCAACAGTGTGAGTGTGTTTCAGATAGACGTCAGACCGGAGGAAGAGCGGGAACAGACTGTCCCGTAACACCGCCTGCACCTGCGCATGCACCTGCTCAAACAGGCCTGAGTCCAGCTGCAGCTGCTGAATGCGCTCCCGTATGCTGCTCCTGGTCTCTGCTGTGATCCAGCGGGACACCATGCCCTCACACAGGTAGCAGCGGTACATGGCTCTGGCCAGCTTGAGCCGCCGCTGCGTGGTGTCCTCGGGAAGCTTCTGGAAGCCACAGCAAGCGAACCAGAACTCCAGCAGTGGTGCGCAGCCCAGCGTCTGCAAGAAGCGCAGGAACAGAGCCGTGCCATCGCGGTCCTCCAGCAGCGTGAGCAGCGTCTCGGCCCAGGGTTCGAACGGCCCGTCCGGTGACCCGCTGCCCTCAGACTCAAACCCCAGATCCGCACCAGAGCGGCGCGCCGGAGCCTCCGACCAATGAGACGCAGTCTTACTGCAGTAGACCCCGCCTTCCTGACCCGGCACTGGAGGACGAGGCGCGTCCTCGCTGAAGACCCCGCCCACGTCACCACGGCAACTCATGATGCCATCTGAGCCTGATCATATGAATACATTAATTTATCAAAATTATTAAACAGATTCTGTGCAATAATGATCCCCATAGAAAAATTAACTATGGACACTAATGACTTGAGCTTTGTGATTTTATTGCTCTTTTATATTTTTATGATTTATGTATATTTTAATGTAAGTGTAAAGTTGTTTTTCTATTTAAATGCTGCTAATCAGATTGCTGTAACAGGATTTTGTATACAGTATTTTGTTTTATTTTAATATGTTTATAATTACTGGTTTTTGCATAGCATTATTGGTCTTGGTTTTGTTTAGTCTGTTTATTTCTAAAGCACTTTTCACACAATGCATATTTTATTTATCCTCAATTCTCAGTCACAATATGTATACAAAAAATTACACAATAACCGGTTTTTAATTTAGAGAGGTTTGAGTTTGAGTTAAATATGTCTCCAATCAGTAGTCACTCATTTAATAACGCAGATGTCTAATTATAAAGTAGCCTCTGTGACACTAATTTGCATGCATTGTGTTTTCTCAGTCCGAGTCGCGCGCGCTTCATTAACTTTACTCAACACAGAGAATCACGTGACGCTTCCTCTCGACTAATAACCAGAGGTGGAAAGAGTACAAAAATATTGTACTCAAGTAAAAATACCATTACATTACTGAAATTTTACTTAAGTACAAGTAAAGTACCAGTCTAAAATCTACTCAAGTAAAAGTAAAAAGTAGCTCATTTAAAATTTACTCAGAGTAAAAAGTACTTAGTTACATTTTAACAATGGGAGGGAGGGAAAAATGGGATCGACCAAAGGTGTTAAACTCAGTACCTGGAGGACCACAGCCCTACACAGTGTAGATATTACCCTAATTAAACACATCTGATACAGCTAAACTAATCATTTAGGCTTATTTGAAAACTACATGGTAAGTGTGTTGGAGCAGGGTTGGAGCTAAACTCTTTAGGGCTGCGGCCCTCCAGGAACTGAGTTTGACACACCTGGGATATGGGCCTATAAATCTCAAACTAGGTGTTTTTAATTAAATGAATCGGTTAATTAGAATAATAAGACATTTGGGCTGTTACCAGGCAAATTAAATCAGTATCAACAAAATGCATCTTTGCAAAGCAGAGGAAACACTGAAGCTTCATCTGAAGTGGCATAGATGTATACACACTGACATGAATGCATTTAGCCTGCTGTTACAAATGCAGAAATAATGTTTTGATAAATAAGACATAAAATGTGACCCTGAACCACAAAACCAATTTCCTAAATTGCAATTTATACATCATCTGAAAGCTGAATAAATCATATTTCCATTGATGTATGGTTTGTTATGATCGGACAATATTTTAAAATCTGGAATCTGAGGGAGCAAAAAATCAAAATATTGAGAAAATCTCCTTTAAAGTTGTTCAAATTAAGCTCTTAGTTTTGATATATTTACAGTAGGAAATTTACTAAATACATTAATGGAACATGATCTTTACTTAATATGCTAATGATTTTTGGCATAAAATAAAAATGTATAATTTTAACCCATACAATATATTGTTGGCTATTGCTACAAATATACCCCAGTGACTTAAGACTGGTTTTGTGCTCCAGGCCAGGGTCACAAATGTTAAATAGTCATTTGAAATACAAAAATCAAAATATACTTTAAATGTTAAATTAGAACCACCAGTAGGTGTCAGCAAGTCACTGATAAGAGTCATTGCGCTTGAACAGAATCATTTAAAGCGGTTAATTCAAGGAATGAAACACCGTCATTGCTCAGAGTCAGAGACGCAAACTGTGTATGGAATTATTTTTGTTGCGAAATAGAGCACAAACAGGCAATGTGTCTAAAACGTAAGTCTCTTAATTAACTTCTTGTTTTTTGAACTATTGTAAAAGCAAAACTACAGGCCTATGTAATCATGGTGATTTTTGAGAAAAACGGCATTCTTCATGTGATGTTGACTTACTATATTAAATTATATATATACATTTTCTGCTTCTATATCTTCAATTGTGTGATCATTCTAACGCATTTTAACAGACTGAATCACGCGGTGAAAAAGCACTCAGATGCACGCGGATTAGTCTAATCTAACGTTACTAGATTTCACGGCACACTGTTTAGAGTGATTTGTTTTTGGCAAAATACTGATAATGTCAAATCGCACATCGTTAAAACAACAATTACTATATTATCGCAGACGATATTGCACACCCTGCACCACTGTCTTTTTGACTCATTTGTGCAAAACCTTTTGCTAAACCGTCAAAGCTTCATTCTAACCACCAATGCAACGATGCAAGTATTTACCTTATTTCTACATGCTTGCGAAGGGTGATGTCGATATATTTATAAGCTGCTAGTTCGGTCTCCCGAGGCAAACACAGCTAACACTGCATAATAGAGCATGAATATATAGCCAGGGATTCACTTCATTCCTTTGAGTTCAACTTCAGCAGAGTACGACGGGGTCTGGTTTTCAGCTGGGTCTGCACCATTAACGTCTGTCTTGTTCGTCTGCATCTTTCTTGTGATTTTAGCGCCAGTTTCTTCTTCTGCCCATTATTTGCTGCAGTTTTTCCACGGAGCGATTTTTTACTCAGTAACGAATGAGTTTTAAAATGTAGCGAAGTACAATACTTCCACAAAATATACTTAAGTAAAAGTAAAATTACAGATGAAAAATTAAAAGTACAAGTACACAAAAAGCTACTCAATTACAAGTAGCACAGTAAATGTAATTGTTATTTTCCACCTCTGCTAATAACTAATATATCCGTCAGGGTGATTCATGCAAATATTAATAATAGTAAATGTTTATGAAGTTTAAGGTAATAAGACGAAGATGTGTTTACCTGAGGGGAGTTTGAGTCGCGCGCAGCTGCTGAGAGTCTCGAGCTGTCAGTGAAACACGAGTGACGTCATTCATCCTCCTCTTCATCATCATCATATTCATCACTCGATTTAAATATCATAACCTGCATGGATCTGCTTTTAACATCTGTTGCAGTGTAAATTCAGCAACAGATGCTATTTTATTTGTTGGGTTAAATAACTTTATTAACTTTAATTTTACTGTCGCTATTTATTTATTTACTATTGCCACTACTATATCGCACAATATAAGAAGGTGAGAGAAAATACCCCAAAAAACAAATGTGTGCTGGTTTTGACTCAAAGTTAAACCAAGATTAAATCTGCTAGAAATCTGTCCATCTCAAGGAGGAGGATGTTAAAGGTCACACCACATGCCATCTTACACACTGTAGGAGCCCGACCTCAGCTGACACACACACACACACACACACACTCTCTCTCATACACACACACACACTCTCTCACACACACACACACACACACACTCTCTCTCTCTCTCTCTCACACACATACACACACGCACACACGCACGCACACACACACACACTCTCTCTCTCACACACACACACTCTCACACACACACACACACACACACACACTCTCACACACACACACTCACACACACACACACACTCTCTCTCTCTCACACACACACAGTCTCTAATTCGACTTCTATTGTTTTATCTACACTTAGTTACAATAATAACATACACACCAAACCTAACAGAAAACCTTGTGTATTTGTTTACATTATTATGAGAATGTTCCCCAAGTGAGGTTTTCTCGGGTTCCTCTCACTTCTCTGAAACATTAAGATGCATATAAACAGTTCAGAAAGCATGTGTGAGTAAACACCGGTGACTCCCGCTGTGACCCCTGACTCCTGATCAGGAAAGGTCACGGCTAATCCTCGTCTCCAGAGAGAGACATGGCTAATCACTATTGTTTCAGCACGCCTGTGACCTTTAGCAACACCGTGACCCCGGAGCGTTTCTGAGGACCTGCCCTAAGAATACAGCAGAACTGTGTTTAGATAATGAAACATCACATGTGATTTCAGCTCTTTTATTGCCTTCTTCTCGGAGGAAAATTACAGAAGAATCCCGTACAACAAACAGAAACGGTTAATATCACCCAACACACAGAAGTACAAACGCAAGCCTGAACAAAACATACAAACTGTGTAGAAATTATTTTAAAAACACGGCCAGAGTCATGTGACACACATTCACTCAAGCTCCGCCTCCTTCGTCCCGTTGCCAGCGGTGATGTCACAGCTCTCTGCGCTGCCATCTGCTTTCTCTCCCTCCCCGTGTTCCTGCGTCTGATTGGCTGCCTCCTGTTGGGCTGTATTCTGATTGACTGCTTCCTGCAGGCCCGTGTTCTGATTGGCTGCTTCCTGTGGACCTGTGTTCTGATTGGCCACTTCCTGCAGGTTGTACTTGCGGAAGAGCATGTAGTCCTTGAGGACGCTGACGCAGCAGACAGACTTGATGATCTCGATGATGATGGAGAGCTCAGGGTTGGTCAGATCCACCTTATTCAGCGGATTCAGCTTCCCCACCAGACCTGAACCCAAAAGAAAAAAGACAGAGATGAGACACGAGCGTGTGTGTGTGTGTGTGTGTTATATGTGTGTGTGTGTGTGTGTATGTGTGTGTGTGAGAGAGAGTGTGTGTGTGTGTATGTGAGTGTGTGTGTGTGTGTGAGAGAGAGAGAGAGTGCATGTATGTGTTATAGTGTGAGTGTTTGTTATAGTGTGTGTGTGTGTTATAGTGTGAGTGTGTGTGTGTTATAGTGTGAATGTTACAGTGCGAGTGTGTGTTATAGTGTGTGTGTATGAGTTATAGTGTGTGTGTGTGTGTGTTAAAGTGAGTGTGTGTATTTGTGTGTGTGTGTGTCTGTTATAGTGTGAGTATTTGTGTGTGTGTGTTATAGTGTGTGTGTGTATGTGTGTGTGAGTTATAGTCTGAGTGTGTTATTGTGTGTGTGTGTGTGTGTGTGTGATTGTGTGTTATAGTGTGAGTGTGTGTGTTATAGAGTGAGTATGTGCGTTATACTGTGTGTGTTTTATAGTGTGATTGTGTGTTATAGTGTGAGTGTGTGTGTGTGTGTATGTGAGAGTGTGTGTGTGTGTGTGTGTGTGTGTGAGAGAGAGAGAGAGTGTGTGCATGTATGTGTTATAGTGTGAGTGTTTGTTATAGTGTGTGTGTGTGTTATAGTGTGAGTGTGTGTGTGTTATAGTGTGAATGTTACAGTGCGAGTGTGTGTTATAGTGTGTGTGTATGAGTTATAGTGTGTGTGTGTGTGTGTGTTAAAGTGAGTGTGTGTATTTGTGTGTGTGTGTGTCTGTTATAGTGTGAGTATTTGTGTGTGTGTGTGTGTTATAGTGTGTGTGTGTATGTGTGTGTGAGTTATAGTCTGAGTGTGTGTGTGATTGTGTGTTATAGTGTGAGTGTGTGTGTTATAGAGTGAGTATGTGCGTTATACTGTGTGTGTTTTATAGTGTGATTGTGTGTTATAGTGTGAGTGTGTGTGTGTGTGTGTTATAGAGTGAGTATGTGCGTTATACTGTGTGTGTGTGTGTGTGTGTGTGTGTTATAGTGTGAGTGTGCTGCTGTACCCGCCACAGCATTGATGACCTCGTCTCTCTTGTTGTGGCTGCTGTTTCTGGCTTTGAAGCGGACCTGGTATGTGGCTCGCATCGGCGCTCTGAACCAGCGCTCCAGAAACACACTCAGGAACTTCTCCATGTCCTCATGAAACGCTTTACATGTGCCACTGACGGGCAGCATGCGCAGAATCAAACGAGACTTCCTCTTCTTCGTCTGGTGGAGGTCTGACAGAATGTGATGCACCAGCTGCTCCGGGTCTGAGAGAGAGAGCGATAGAGAGAGAGGTTATGATCTGAATCTGAGGTGCTCTGATGGAGCTCATGATCTGATTCTCTCACCGACTCCATGAGTCCGAATGAACACCACGTTATTAGCTCCGCTGTCCACCGCACTGAACCTCTGCTGATGTGTCTTCATAGATGACTGTATCTGAGACACTTCCTTCTTCAGAGCCGCCTCGGCATCTTCATCATCCTCACTGAGACTGTCCTGTGTGTCTGCAGGCTGTAACACATACAGCAATAGTGTGAACTATAGTACAGTAACGCATCTCTATAGTTAACTAAACTACAGTAAAACATCTCTATAGTGAACTATACTACAGTAATATATCTCTATAGTGAACTATACTACAGTAACGCATCTCTATAGTAAACTATACTACAGTAATATATCTCTATAGTGCACTATACTACAGTAACATCTCTATAGTGAACTATACTACAGTAACGCATCTCTATAGTGAACTATACTACAGTAACGCATCTCTATAGTTAACTAAACTACAGTAACGCATCTCTATAGTGAACTATACTACAGTAACACATCTCTATAGTAAACTATACTACAGTAACGCATCTCTATAGTTAACTAAACTACAGTAACGCATCTCTATAGTAAACTATACTACAGTAACGCATCTGTCTATAGTAAACTATACTACAGTAACGCATCTCTATAGTAAACTACACTACAGTAACACATCTCTATAGTGAACTATACTACAGTAACACATCTCTATAGTGAACTATACTACAGTAACACATCTCTATAGTGAACTATACTACAGTAACACATAACTATAGTGAACTATACTACAGTAACACATACCTATAGTGAACTATACTACAGTAACTCATCACTATAGTGAACTATACTACAGTAACTCATCACTATAGTGAACTATACTACAGTAACATCTCTATAGTGAACTATACTACAGTAACTCATCACTATAGTGAACTATACTACAGTAACACATCTCTATAGTGAACTATACTACAGTAACACATCTCTATAGTGCACTATACTACAGTAACGCATCTCTATAGTGCACTATACTACAGTAACGCATCTCTATAGTGCACTATACTACAGTAACTCATCTCTATAGTAAACTACACTACACTAACTCATCACTATAGTGAACTATACTACAGTAACACATCTATAGTGCACTATACTACAGTAACGCATCTCTATAGTAAACTACACTACACTAACTCATCACTATAGTGAACTATACTACAGTAACACATCTCTAGTGAATTAACACTACGCCCCATTCACACAGTGGTGTAGAGGTAACAGTGAATGCTTTCTGATAGGATCAACCTGAGTTATAATCCACCTTTGGCCAAACTTTTTTTCTCCCTTTTCAAATCTCAAATCGTATCGGAAAGGCATTTATTTTCAATAAAAATTAAGGAAACAATTAAAAAGTTGAAAATAAATATTGGGTAGGGTTAGGGTGTAGGAGGGCTTTATTGTCCCAATAAGGTGGCATCCATTTAAAAACTGGAATTAAAATTATAATTTACACTCAATACAGTTATCATTGTGTACTGTTTTATAATGTACTACAATACCAAGGTGCAGATAATTGCCACTATTTCAAATAAGTAGTATAAATTTAAATGTATAAATTTGAATTTAAAATGACCTCTTAACCATTTTATCTCACTGAATCTTTTAGTAGTGAGGTTTTTTTTTCAAGCTTTGGTGTGGGGGGAGGAGCTGAGTAAATTTATTCTGACCTCACACAACAGCAATTCGACTAGGAGCAATTGCAATTCAGATATCTTCAACTATAATTGTGACTAGTCGAAATTGAATTAGAGATATCTATAATTACATTTGCGGATGTATGACGCTCTATTGAAGATATCTGTAATGTAATTACAGATATCTTAAATGGAGTTTTGACTAGTCATAAAGTATTTAGAGATGTCTCTAATTCGATTTCTTACTAGTGCAGTTATAATTGGAGATATCTCTAATTGTCATTGTGACTATTCGAATTATAATTGTGACTATCCGAAATTATATTTATGGATAGTCCAAAAAGTTTTAAATGTTAAAAGGGCTTGCCATATTAAGGTGCGTTCACACTAGACGCGAATAAATCACTAGAAATTCGCTACACAACAGACGTGAATTCGCGTCATGGGGGGCTTCTGCAGGCAGATCCAGTCTTGTTGCTAAATGTATTCCTGTTTTTGTAAAAGTACGAAGATGTATATACAGCTCCGGGTACCCACATACAACCACGATTACCTTGTCCTCCATTGTTGTTTATTTTTATTTTTTTATTATTATTATTATTATTATTATTATTATTAATGCCAAGGTACCAAAGATAAAAGTACAGAAAATAGCATTATGTACAAACAGGTGACATTACCTGCAAAGCACAGTTTCTACATGCATGTAATAATAAATAATCCAAAACAAAGCTTTAACAGAACAAGTTAAAAAGATTAAGTAAATTAACTGTTTTGAGAGCTTTAAGATTCTTGGAAGATTAAATAGTTTGGATATACTGTTGAACCTCTTTTTAAAAAACAATAAATAATGGATTTTGATGAGTGAATATACTGCGGTGAATATGAAATTTAGCAAGAAGTAATAATAGGTTAATAATAAAATATTCATTAATTTTATCTTTTTTTATGTTAAAGAAACCAAACAGTACATCCTTGAAAAGCGAAGAGAAACCCTGGAGCACATTGCGATTGATAATATTGGAGAATTCAACCCAAAATGTCTGTGTGTGATGCATATCAGCTTCATTAGGGTCATCGCAAAAAGAACAGCTTGTATCTATATCTGATTTGAACCTTTTCAAAAACACTTTAGTTGGGTAAAATCTGTGTAACAATTTGAATGAGATGTCTCTAACCTTGTTAGTTATTATGTATTTCGAAGACAGAGTCCATACTTTTTTCCAATCAATCTGATCAACAACATTCTTCCAATAAGACCACACATGTGGAGCTGTTACAAGCTGTTACGTCCCTTAAAAGCATAACAGCTCCTTTAGGAATAGGTCCATGACCATGGAGAATTACTTGTGAGATGCTGGAAAATGACATTTACATAAAAATTATTCGGAACTTAAAAGAAGACCTTCCGAGTTAAATAACTGGGAAACTAACAAAATGTTTTCCTCAAAACAATTACTGAAAAACAGTGAAAAACGCTCAATTCGCGCCGCAGGATTGTCTTTCGCGTCTTTGCATTGACTTAACATGTAAATCATTCGCGTCAGGTGTGAACGCACCTTTAGACGCGCCCTCCATCAAGCGTTGACGCCCTCGAGAATAACTGTACCGTAAGAACATCGGTAACATCATGCAGCTCACCTGCTCGGGGCCGTAGAGCGCGTCCGCGTACTCGTTAAGCAGACTGAAGACTTCGCTCGTGCACTTGCGCTCGTTCATGTTGCAGGTGACGAGCACACCCTGCGCGCCCGCCTCCAGCTCGCGGGCGCCCCTCTGTTTCTTGCGCGCGTGTCCGCCGAAGCGCTTCCAGCTCCTCTTGCGCGTCTCAGACATGACTGTTGTTTATCAAACACTCTCTCTGCTGCTTGTTCTGAATGAAGAGACGAAGAGACTCCGGCTGAAACGTGCTCCTCACGAGCGTGTTTGCGTCTGTCGCGCTCCACGCGTCATACAGAGCGCCGCGAGGGACACGTGATTACCAAACGCGTTCGCAAGACCATTCATGACGCATCACGTGTTTTCTTTTTTTGAAGTTATGCAAATATTTAGAATGCATTATAAAATTAATTCATAATGTTCGTTGTAATACACCATAAATAATTTAACATTAGCAGATTCTGTATTGCATATGAAATTGTTTGTTTTAATGCTTTATATTGTTTAAGGGCCCGACAATGCATACATATTATA
>CM050416.1:41608552-41618552 GCA_027564155.1 Gymnocypris eckloni scoliostomus
GCACACACACACACACACACACACTCACTCACTCACTCACTCACTCACTCTGACACTCAGTTGACAGTGTGTTGTGTGTTCAGCTGGTTCGGTGTGGGTGATGAGCGAGTGTCTCGTGTGAACGTGATGGTTCTGGATGGACTCACACAGAGTCACTTCTACAGATACTTCAGTCTCTTCAGACACCTGAGAAACAAATATAGCGCAGTGAGTCACACACACAGACATCATTATTGTTACACATACACTGCTGACTGCAGTTACTGATCAGTGTTCATCTCAGAGATGGACTCTGGGGCCGTCCTCTGGTGACCTGGTCTGACCTCCTCAGTGCTGAGGTCGCATGTGTGACGAAGCAGCAAAGACTCACGCAGTGCTACCAGGTGAGTGGTTCGTTCTCGCCGATCGGTCGGCTGCTGATGATCAGTGTCACATGACCCTCTGTGTCTCAGCTGTGCTGAGGTGGCATCCCGTGATTCGCCGCTCGGTCTGAGCACCGCCGGTCTGGACCAGCTTCCTGCTGACCCAACAGGAGATGATCAAACAGCATTATCCTGTGAAGGGTGAGACACACACACATCTGAGACATATACTCACACACACACATGCTGATGTCATTTTCCCACCATGCTGTGCAGGTGTCTGGGGCTGTGAGGGGTATGTGTACAGTGAGCTGCGTGACTGACAACAGCCCTCTGTTTGGCCTGGACTGTGAGATGAGAGAGACTGGAGCTCAGAACAGGTGATTGCCGATCTGTCCTTTGATTGGCCTATCTGATCTGTCCTTTGATTGGCCTATCTGATCTGTCCTTTGATTGGCCGATCTGATCTGTCCTGTGATTGGCCGATCTTAACTGTGCTGTGATTGGCTGTTCTGATCTGTCCTTTGACTGGCCAATCTGAACTGTGATTGGCCGATCTGATCTGTCCTGTGATTGGCCGATCTGAACTGCGCTGTGATCGGTCGTTCTGATTGGCCGATCTGAACTGTGCTGTGATAAGCCGATCTGAACTGTGATTGGCCACTCTGATCTGTTCTGTGATTGGCCGATCTGAACTGTGCTTGGCCGCTCTGATCTGTCCTGTGATTGGTTGCTCTGATTAGCCGATCTGAACTGTGTTCTGATTCACACACACACACAGATACTCACTCACAGACACACACACACAGACACAGACACACACTCACACACTCACACACACGTTTATGTGCAGGTCTGCAGTGTTGTGTGTGATTGAGTGTGTGTCTCAGGTTCTCAGGAATCACGCGAGCGATCCTCGCACCCGTCTCCACGTGTCTGGCAGACGTTCAGTCCAGACTGCTGCAGCTGCTGCCGCCGACGCCTGTGCTGGTCGGTCACCTCTGAACGGAGACCACGCACGCTTTACTTTACTATCATTAGAATTTTTGTGTTTAGTATGTGTTCTTCAGCTCTTGTTTCAGTGACTGCGCCTGTTTTTTTTAAGTTGTAGTGTTTGTGTGTGTTTGATGAACCCTCAGATGGTTCATCCTCACGTCATCGACACGTCTCTGCTGTACCGGCAGGAGTTCGGCCGCAGGTTCAAACTCAAACACCTGGCTGAGGTCGTTCTGAAGTGAGTCAAACACACAGCTGCAGCTCGTCACGCTCCGACGCTTCAGATCCAGACGTGTCTCTCTCTCTCTCTCTCTCTCTCTGTGTGTGTGTGTGTGTGTGTGTGTGTGTCAGGCGGGAGATCCAGTCCGAGGTTAGGATAGGTCACGACCCCTGCGAGGATGCGCTGGCCGCTCTTCATCTGGCTCAGTACTTCATCAGGAAGGGACCCAGAGAGGTCTGAGTCAGTTCTATTGGGATGGTTCCTGTAACTCATTGCTTCAGTGATGTTAGGTCATCGATGGCTGATGTTGATTCTCTCTCTCAGGTGGTTGAGGATCATCTGGAGGATCTGTGGGATCTGGAGTTTTCTGAGGACAATGACTCTGATCACGCGATCTCGTCCAATCATCGCAGCAGGTACTCGTCTGTAGATCTGACTCGTTTGAGGCTAACGATCCTGCTCTCTGACTGTCTCTCTGTCCAATCACAGCCCTCTCCGCTTCGGCCACGCCCTCAACAGATCTGGCCAATCAGCAGTGTTCCTGGGCGGATCGGTGGAGACGAGCGGCTCGCTGTCCAATCAGCAGTGCCGTCGACACCAATGCTCCAGTGACAGAGAGGTGTGTGTGTCATGATCACACACACACACACACCTGTATCTCACTGTGTGTATATATGTGTGTGTGGTGTTCATACATGTGGTTCAGTCATACACACAAACGACAACTGTAACAATACTAGGCAGGATAACAATAACTGATTATAACAATAACGTTATTGTTTAGTTTTTTAATAACTGACTGTGTGTGTGTGCGCGTGCAGGTGGTGTGTGTGTTCAGACGGGTGGTTCAGTCGTACACACTCAGTGTTCTTAAGTTCTCATCATTCAGAAACACACTGAATCAAACAGCAGTGATGGGACGACACCTGCAACAGGTACAAACTCACACACACACTCACTCGCAGACAGACAATGTGTCTCTGACGCGTGCATCTGTGTGTTTCAGGTGTGTGAGCGTCTGCAGCAGATGTGTGCGCTTTATGTCGGCCCGTTGCCGTCTGAAGCCACAGAGACTCTCGTACACGGACTCCTGAAGCGCTTCGGACCCCTGCGGACCGTACGACTGCTGCACTACACACACGGGGTACATACACACACACACACACACACACACTCCTCATGCTGTGTCATTGAGACAATAAAGTCTTTGAGTGTGTGTGTGTCTGCAGGTTCATGCGGAGGTGGTGTTTGAGCATCTTGAAGGAGCTCAGCTCGCTCTAGAACATCTGAATGGACACCAGATCAATGACTGCATCATCAAGGTTTCACACACACACACTCACACACACACACTTACTCACACACACACACACTCTCTCTCACACACTCTCTCACACACACACACACACTCACTCACTCACTCACTCACTCACTCACACACACACACACACACACACACACACACTCACTCACTCTCACACACACTCACTCACTCACTCACTCACTCTCACTCACTCACCACACTCTCACAACACACACACACACTCACTCACACACACACACTCACAACACACACACACACTCACTCACTCACTCACTCTCTCACACACACACACCACTCACTCAATCACACACACTCACTCACTCAATCACTCACTCAATCACACACACTCAATCACTCACACACACTCACTCACACACTCACTCACACAACACACACACGAGTATTATGACAAGGTTTTAATGGTCGTTATGTGCACAGGTGCGGCGTCCCGTACACGAGTCGTGTTTGGATCTGGACGAGCGTCTCTCAGAGCGTCAGAACGATCCTCTCAACGCTCCCCTCATCTATGTGAGTAATCTCTCCTCCAAATCGCATCGCCATGAAGACCAGCTCCAGACCTTCAGACAGTTCGGCCCCATTCAGCACGTCACGAGCACTGCAGAGCATGCTGGGAAACGTGTCAGACACGCCTTCATCGGTGCGTATGAGTCCACCAGAGTGACGTTAATTCACCTCGTTAACATGTAAATGACGTGATGATGCTAGTGTTTTATGTGTGTCGTAGAGTTCGAGCGCGCTGAGAGCGTGGGCGTCGCCCTCCAGAACGTAAACAGGAAGCTGTTAGTGTGTCACGCTCTGACTCCGCCCCACATGACCTCATGGACACACACACACCCTGTTAGCACGGAAACCAGCCCAGACACGGCAGAGGAGTGTGACGTGAGTGACAGCTGTCAGTCAAACAGTAATGTCTCTCTCTTTAACGTCTCAGCGTCTCTGGTATCATGTGACCCTCAGGAGCGACAGCTGGAGCGGCAGATGAAGAAACTGGATGCAAGAGTGGGAAAAGTGTTCAGAGCGCTGGAGGAAAACTGCCTGAGCGTCGTGATCCTGCCCGGACACGGAAGGTACGACACTCACACTCCCACACCCACACACACACACGCGCTCTCTCTCTCTCTCACTCACTCACTCACTCACTCACTCACACACACATACTCTCACACACACTCAGTTTGTTTATCAGTGTGACTGACATACTGTGTGTGTGTGTGTGTTACAGCGACGGCGTCAGTCATCCAGGCCTCTGCTTCATTCACATCAAACGGAACTGACCAATGCCTGCTCTGACTCTGCCCAGCTGATCTGTGATTGGCTGACCTGCCTGCTCTGACTCCGCCCAGCTGATATGTGATTGGCTGACCTGATTAACACCTGAAGTGTTTTTATAGCGCATGCTTTTTCCATACACCTGACCGGATTTTTTATGTATTTAAACACGACTGAGCTTTTGTTCTACTGAAAACATTTGTCTTTCTTTGATGCAATGTGAAAAAACACACAACTATATATTAGTTGAAGTGTACTTGTAGTAGATCCTAATGACTAAAATTGTAAAATGCACCCAAAAACCAATGGGAAGCCAATACAGGGCTCCTGCTGGTCCAAGTCAAGAGCCGATCCATGATAGACATATTCAGACATTGCAATAATCCAATCACGAAGAGATCAAGGCATGAACGAGCATCTCCAAAGTGCTTGAGTTCAACAATCGTATAACATATTGGTAAGTCCAATACAAGGGATTTAATGCACTGATGGAGTTGCTGCTATATGTAACTTGTCACAGAACTGGTTTTTCTTTGGTGTAAATGAACAAATCCGAGCACAGAATATTCTGATAGTAACAATTTGTATTAAATTTATTGTTTTTTTTCAGCCATGAGATTATACATCATCAAAAAGACCATTATATGCCCTTCAAAACATGTCCGTTTCCGGTATCATGTTTACGTGACACTCCTATAAAAACGACGCTAAGGGAATGCATTGAAGACCGTCAAGACCCCAGGGGTCATCAAACTCGGTCCTGGAGGGCGGTGTCCTGCAGAGTTTAGCTCAACTTGCCTCAACACACCTGCAAGTGTACCTAGTAAGACTGTGATTAGCTGCTCCAGGTGTGTTTGATTGGGGTTGGAGCTAAACTCTGCAGGACACTGGTCTTCCAGGACCGGACTTGGTGACCCCTGGTTAAGACCGTTCCATAAACGATGGCATATTAATATCAGATTTCTCCTGCCGCGCCATGTCCAGCGCTCTCTCACCCTCAATACTACGACTGAGGTGCCCTTGAGCAAGACACGAACCCCCGACTGCTCCCTGGGCGCCGTGGTGTGTGTGGCGCCATTGCTTCAGGTGTGTGTGTGCGCACTTTGGATGGGTCAAATGCAGAGCATCAATTTCCAAGGATGGATCACCATACTTGGCCACACTTCACTTCAAAACTGGTTAACAGGTCATAAATGGATCATAAAAAATCCCATCTGTTTGGGTTTTCATGAGTTTGTCTTAATACTTGCACTTCTACCAGTTACGGACGACAAAGAGAAACAATCAGATAGGAGTCGAAATTTCTCAAATGCTTTAGTCTAATTAATGGGATTTATCCAATATCTTGTGTGTAACGAGCATAGGATGGACAAAGTCTAACTGTAACTTGTTGAGATTTCAATTTGACTCCATGTCCATCGATCGTAGTCTTCAGGTAAACACCAGTTTTCTTAAGGTTAAAACTTTCAACCAATGCTGTAAAAATAACCCTCTAAAGTTAGTACATTACAACAATATTAAGAGTTAAAATGAACAACATACCCCAAACTATCAAATCCCATTGCTATGTATTTTCAGATAAAATTAATTATATTAAATGACAACATAAGGCCAGTTTAAAGAGCACACGTGTATAAACTGACTGAATAGCTGTCAAAATATACTTAATTCACAATAGACATCAATTTTGATTTAACTCAATAAAATTAAAGATGTGTTTCTGGGTCAAGGAAAATAAAAAATCTCCGTTCTAATTCGTTGTTTAAATAGAATTACTTTGTAGGATAAATAAGATAATTTTAATGGTGGCTATCAACAAGACCTGTATGAAAATAAATGAAAGCTTTTATTTGGCATTACTCAAGTCTAGAGTTGGTTTTCATAACTAACACGAGACTCTGATGGCTTTCCTGAGGTAAAACTATGTTAAACTGTTTGACAGCAATTACGCCAGAGATTATATATGTATTAAAATTGTATTTTGTGTCTTTCGACATGTCTTCTGACGCGGATCCATATATATTTCATGCTTTAAACGGTCACCAAAGAGGAAGAGATGAACAGTTCATTCGCGCGCAGCGCTGCCGTTTAACCGTCAGAGACGCGCAAGGATATTTGAATTTAAGCGCCAACTGGATTTCCGTTAAATCTTCCCGCAAAGTAAATACCAGTGACGTCTAAAGACTATAATAATGGGATTCTCGTCAAATTTAAAACACTGGAAATATGTATTATGTCATAAAAAATATTGTCCAACAGTCTGATGCAAATATTTATTTAAATTTAATCCGCAGTCATTCATGATAAAAAAAGGCTTTACTTTCAAAAGGTAATTTCACACCAAGTCTCAAATTTTTGTACGCGTTTTTCATATTCGTAATCCTGAAACAAACCCGATTCGAATTTTTTTTTTTTTATGAAGGACAAATATTTCTGATGGTAATTGTGATTGCCAAGTCTTATTTTTTTAAAGTGCGCTCCGTGTACAATGACCTTAAGACTAATTAGTGGATGAAAATAACTGGTAAAGGTTTTATTGGTCCAATAGCTCAGATCTAAATATGGATATATGATTAATAATCACTTCATTTAGCTATTATCCATCAGTGAGGTCTGAGAATCAATCCTACATGTATTAAACGGTTAGTGTGCATAAGTTTTGGTCCCCTGTATCGTTATGAATCAAGTCCATGTCAGACTGAATACGTGATCCGAACAAGGCAAAGTGAATCATAAACTCAGTTCGGTGTGAAAGAACAGCTGGACACAGATGTATTAAGAAACACTTTAATTTCATCTCCCCTGGAAAATTTTAACATCTCATACAAAAGGATACAAACAGGACATAATCAGATTCTTTGACACGCATTATTTTTCTCACCGTTAAACTAAAGACGAAAAACCCTCACAAGGAATAAATAAACCTGCAGGACATGTCGACACTTAAAATGAGGGAGCGCTGTCGGAAACCAGGTTTAAAATACTACAGGACACATTTGGATAGGTCATGGCTCGGTAGCTTCAGCACCTTTAAAACGCTCTGAACTAGGACCATGCCAGGAGAGGTCACAGACGACACGCCGGGCGTCATCAGGAGTTAAGTGCTGTCTTCTGATTGGCTTGCACCTGGACTGCGCCAGGCTCCCGATTGGCTGCCGAGCCTTCGCTACCAAACCTGAGGAACGTCGAAGAGCGGCGGCGGCGTCGTTTCAGAAGCTGTGCGATAGAAAACAATCACGAGTTCAGTGGACGAGAGAGTTACGCGTCGTACGTCAATGTAAATGCTCACCGTCTGACTTCCTCTTCCTGTGTCTGCGGCTCCTTTTACCTTGACTCTGATTGGCTGAGGAGTCCTCGGGCTCCGCCTCCTCCTGCACTGGACTCACAGAGGCTCCGCCTTCATCAGGCCTGAACAAACAGAAGCAAATCAGACGGAGTCATCATGTGAGCGTAAAAAGGGCGGGGCACTTACTGCAGTCTGGGCCAATCACAAGAGCCAGCGATTTCCGCATACATCTGAGAGCAGCTTCCTGTGACACAAACGGCTCATGTTAAAGGCGCAGTACGTAATATTAATTAATTAAGTACATATATTGCAGAGGATTTTTAGATCAGGGAGGATAAGCGATCTATGATCCGGTTTGTTTGTTGGCTTTTCTGGCAACCCAGAGTGTCGAAATATTATTGGTTGCCATGTCAGTGGGCGGAGTCAGTGGGCGGAGTCAGACCAAAACAGGACACTGAACATCTTCAAAGGAGAATAACTAGCTGTAGCAGTGTTTTTCGGAGAAACAAGTGAGCTTTACATGTTTACTAAATATCTGCAAATGTATGAATGTGTTTTTATGCTTTAGTGCAGTTAAAAACTTACATAAAGCTCCTTGAATGCAATAAGCATTTACCATAAATGTTTATTAAATGCTTAATTATAATAATAACACAGGTGGTCGATATCATTGGAATCACTTTCCCAGCTGATAAACAAAAACACTGACAGCCAATCAGAATCCACCTGACTTTAAAGCAGCTTGAATATAATTAACTAAATTAAAAAAGGCAGATGACGCATTTATAACGAACGCCGCTTCCGACACTAATACTGACCGTCGGTCTTGATCTTCTTGACGCTGCTGTAGTTTGTCCAGCTGCTGTCAGCGTCGTGGTTCTGCTCCTCTAGAGACGGACTGATGCTCCTCTTGACCGCCTGCAGCCTGAACACACACACACAGAGAGAGACACACACACACACACACAGAGAGAGACACACACACACACGCGGTCAGATGAGTGCCTGGCTCGTGCGGCGTGTCTAAGGGACTGTGGGACTCACCGGCTGAAGCCCGAGGTGCCGCTGTAGGACGTGTCCGCCCAGCCGTCATCGTTCCACCTCCTGCTGGTGTGTGTGCTCTTCGGTCTGGACTGCACGTACTCGGCGTAGGTCTGGATGCGGTAGCTCTCGGCGTAGCGGCTAGTGTTCACGGCTGCGCACAAACGGCAGACATTAGCAGACGATCGGCTCACACTGAAGCAGAGCATATGGGAGAGTCTCACCTATCTGAACCTGCTCCGTCTGACTGAGACACACGAACGCCGACGTGTCATCGACCCACGAGACCTGGATGTTCCCTGAGACACGGCAGAGAGATCAGCGCACACACACACACACATACAGATGAGAGTGTGTGTGTGTGTGTGTGTGTGTGTGTGTTACCGAAGGCGCTGAAGAGCTGGTACAGGTCGCTGGTCTTCCACTCTTTAGGGAACGTGACGTACAGGACATGATCTCTTTTGGGCTGCACTGAACACACACAGTAAAATGCTTGAATGAAACACTGCATGTATACTGAGAATAATAGGAGTGTGTGTGTGTGTATAACTCTTACGGTCAGGTCCACTCATGTTCAGGTAGGGAATGTCAATCACCCTCATCAGGAATAATCTAGAAAACACATGAACTCATGCGAGACCGATTCAGACCAGTATGTGTGGGTGTAGGTGTGTGTGTGTGTGTGTGGGTGTAGGTGTGTGTGTAGGTAGGTGTGCGCGTGTGTAGGTGTGTGTTTGGCTCACTTGTTGTAGAAGGGTTCGATGAGTTGGGAGCGAGCAGAGATGTAACTCTTTGGAGGCGTGAGAAAAGACCCTGAAAAAGAAACAATAAATACTTCTAGAAACTGATCACCGCACGCACACACTCTCTCTCTTACACACACACACACACACACACACTCACCCAGGTAGTTTGCCATGGAGATGAAGCACAGTCCAGTGATGAAGGCGTCATAACCGGCTTCATGAAGCTGCTCTGTGGACGTGTCGTAACTCTGGAAGCCTTCAGGACACTCTGAACACACACACACACGTGTTTTGAGTGTGCGAGTCATGTGCACACGTTCGAGTCTGATTGTGTTTGTATGAGCGTGTGTGAATGTGTTACCGGTGGTGGGTGATCTGAAGGGTTTCTCTCTCAGCTGTTTGTGCAGCTCAGCCAGTGATGTGTTGCTGATGATGTCCTGTCACAAAAATACACACATTAAACACACGGCTCCAGATCTCTACTGAACACACACACACACACACACATACCTTGAAGGGCTGCGTGGACGCCACCAGCTTGGTGTCTAACAGCCTGAAACAAACACACACACACCGAGAGAGAGAGCGTGAGCTGGTGCAGACGTGAACAGTGATGCTCATGATCATGTGATCAGAGGTTACCTGGGAAACACAGATATGGCCACCTCCTTAAAGTCATCCAGCTCCTGTAAAACACACACAGCTGATCAGACTGTGACACGCCACACTCTCCCA
>CM050416.1:41623552-41626052 GCA_027564155.1 Gymnocypris eckloni scoliostomus
TTTCACTAAATTAAATATTGCCATCTTTAAAGACGTATGAGAGGGTTTAAAAAACCTTTAGTATCTCTATAAAGCCCTGAATGAGCTCTGTGCAGGACATCCAGGCTTATAACTGTGACATGTGAGGTCTCAACAAGGTCCCAAATTGTTGTGCCCAGTCTTTTAGACAAACAGAGTAGCTTTTTGTGTAATTTGTAGTCCGCTCTAAAGGACTGCCGGTCACAAAGCAGACCATCTCATTGGATAGTAGATGCTACAGCCCTGGCTCATGTCTCAGCTGGCTTGCATATGTGTGAGGGCTCATTCCACCAGAAGAATGGCTTCCTCCTGGGCCTGGTCCAGTTGAATCTCTATTGGGGAGATTTGTGTGGCCGCCGGCTGGTCGTCGCCTCTGCCTTTATTTGATTTTACAATTCGGACATACTCGCCCTACAGGTCTTATCTGCTTAATGTTTACCCCCCCTTGGGTAGGGAGAGTTGTGTCAAGTTGAACAGTCTTGGGTCTCTTTGTGGCTCAGGCTTATGGAGCCCTTGCTGAGTGTTCCTGGGCTGAGCTCGTGGAGCAGGCTTAGTTCTGCATCTGCTTATAGCACGGCGCTACTGGATGTGTTCCCCATACAGTCATCAATGACGACGCAACGAGAGTTACCGTTCAATAGGGAATGCTCTAGTTCCTGGAGACTGAGATTGAGAACCGCTGCTCTAGTTACTCACCTAACCTCGGTTCCCTGAGATAAGGGAATGAGCGTAGCGTAACTGGCCGTGCTATAGCTGCACGCGAATAGATGTCTGTCGCTTCAGTCGTTGAGTCTGATGACATGGCGCTCCAGGCCGACTTATATAGAAATAGACTCCGCCCACCTCTGGCAGGCTTGAGCGCCATTGGTTGTGCAGCCACACAGCTGGTAACCAATCAGGCTTCAGTAACAGAGTGAACAGGAGTTTCCACATACAGTTATCAATGATGAGTTATCAATCAAAACTCATATAATACATTTACTTAGTGCTCGAAACACTACAATTCGGCAACACCTGGTCAAAACTGCGTAAATAAAACGAAACTTCAGGCCAAATATGTGTAATATACACCATTTTCAAACCAGTAGCACATGTTTTAATGACAGTGTAATCTATTACAAGTAATTAAATACCATTAAAAACGAGGGTTCTGTAAAATTTGAGTTCTTTTGTTAAAGTGTAGTGCTTGTTTTGTGTGTTAATAGGCAGGGGTGGATAAATTAATTAAATAAATATAAAACGTATCTAAATCAACCAAAACAACCTTTACTGTAACTTTACTGTATTTATAAAGAATTGTTATTGTACATCAGTGAGATATGAATGATGGTAATAAAGCACATCAAAAGTGAAACTGAAAGTGTGTGTGGTGGTATGAAAATATAAATACATATTTACTGTTACTGTAACTCAAATGATAGATGGCTGAGAAAAATCTCCCATTGAGCCTTGAATTAAGCATATTTCATGTACTTAAGGTGTAGTGTTTATGGTAGAAGTCAATGGAAAGTCCCGTGTGTGTCACGTGTGTGTTTGTGTTTGAGTAGGAAGGAGCTGCAGTTTCTCTTTCTCTATCTGCTGTGATCAGAGAGATATGAGCGTTTACGTGAATAAACCGAAAGAGCCGATATGAGAAGAGAGATGAGGAGCTGACGGCCAGCGCTGAGACTGAAGTAAGACGTGAACCTGTCTGCAGACACTCAGACGAGCTGTCCTGTGCTGTTATATGATGAGTGTGTGTGTGTGTGTGTGTGTGTGTGTGTGTGTGTGTGTGTGTGTGTGTGTGTGTACTTGTTTATGCTACACCCATAGGGGTGGGCCATATGACCAAAATCTTATATCAAGATAATGATATACACTATATTGGCAAAAGTATTGGCACCCCTTCTAATGAAAACCCAAATTCAGTATCTCAGAAAATTAGAATATTGTGAAAAGGTTCAATATTGAAGACACCTGGTGCCACACTCTAATCAGCTAATTAACTCAAAACACCTGCAAAGGCCTTTAAATGGTCTCTCAGTCTAGTTCTGTAGGCTACACAATCATGGGGAAGACTGCTGACTTGACCGTTGTCCAAAAGCGACCATTGACACCTTGCACAAGGAGGGCAAGACACAAAAGGTCATTGCAAAAGAGGCTGGCTGTTCACAGAGCTCTGTGTCCAAGCACATTAATAGAGAGGCGAAGGGAAGGAAAAGATGTGGTAGAAAAAAAGTGTACAAGCAATAGGTATAACCGCACCCTGGAGAGGATTGTGAAACAAAACCCATTCAAAAATGTGGGGGAGATTCACAAAGAGTGGACTGCAGCTGGAGTCAGTGCTTCAAGAACCACTACGCACAGACGTATGCAAGACATGGGTTTCAGCTGTCGCATTCCTTGTGTCAAGCCACTCTTGAACAACAGACAGCGTCAGAAGCGTCTCGCCTGGGCTAAAGACAAAAAGGACTGGACTGCTGCTGAGTGGTCCAAAGTTATG
>CM050416.1:41631052-41661052 GCA_027564155.1 Gymnocypris eckloni scoliostomus
GAGGTGCACACACAAGACAGATCTCTGGTTTAACTGTCAGATGTTATTCAGAGCTGTTGTGTGTGCTTTCTGAAGACTGATGGGGGGGTTGTTGTGTTGTGATTGCAGGACGCTCCCGCAGCGGCTCTGGCAGGAGGTGTTAGCGGTGATGACGGAGGAGTCTGTGTTTGTGCTGCTGTGGTCTCTGATTCCTCTGTTCTTCTGTAACTGTGTATTCTACTACAATCTGTACATCTGCCCCTTACACACTGCAGCGCTGGTCAAACGAACACTGCTGCAGACAGACACGCGGCAGCAGAGGATCTGACACACGCACACGCACGCACGCACACACACACACACACACACACACACACACACACACACACTCTCTCTCTCACACACACACACACACACACACACACACATTCCTGTATGACCCTCGAAGTGAGGTCCGGGTAAATTAACCTGCAGTGTGAGGACCACCATTTCTGCTATAGCTAGAAGTTAGTGAAAACAATATTTATACACTATGTGTTTCCAGGATTCAGAATATCACCTTGGATTATTTTTAAAAAAAAGGAAAAGAACCAGTTTTTTACCAGCAGAGTGAGGACATTTTCAAGGGGGCGCTATTGAGTCCGTTTCCGACTGAATTATTTTAAGCACATTATTTTTATTTATTTATGGACAGTTCTAAGTCATTATTGAACTGAATTAAACTATCATCAGTTGAGTAATGACTCAGAGCATCTTTACAACTACATTCATTTCTGTTTGCATCATTAAGCATGCTCCTGTTGATCACTATAAAGCGGTCTAAGAAATGCAAAAAAAAGTCATTTTCAGATTGATTTAATTGTTAATTTAACATAGAAATTCACACCAACAAGTGTCTCAACATGAAGGCAAAGAGAACAGCTGGACATGATTGTAAAACAGAAGCATTCGTGAAGCAGACCTCCTTTTCTTATTAATTGTGTTGTAGACAAACATCCTTCCAAGATCGTTCCTTCAGGACCTTTTCCTCTTCTAGGCCCTTCATACAGTCTGCTTTTCCAGGAACAAACCGTGCTATATGTGTGTTTACTGACCTTCTCTCGTCTTCACACCACGGTCTCTTCTCTGATCACCTGTGTCTCTACAAATGACAAGACAATATAGATTGTGTCACCATGAAAAACAGAGACCAAGAGATGTAGCTTTCTTGCACAGTCACAGAAAAGAAGTGAATGCATGATTTGGTCAAAAAGTAATTTTATCCTCAGAAAAACATTTGTCCCAAAGATGTTAATAATGCATCAGAGCTAATGAATGAATAATTAAAAGGATCAAGACATTAGAAATCAACTTTGCCTCAAACATATAAGAGATCTTTGTGTTAAAACATGTTGCAAGTTTCATAGCTTAAGCTGTCCTCCTCGTTACAAACAAAGCATTTATTTAATTAAGCTCCAAAAACAGCTTGTTGTGATATTGTGTGATCGGTGACGTCACATGGGCAAATATATTTACTTTTCTTTACTTTTAGTCATTTAGTAGACATATATAGATATTTGACATCGACCAATAGCTATGAATCATCACTGTGAATAAGTGAATTAATGGTGATAAATACGTTTTAGTGCTTTGGACTTGTTTTTGATAAAAAATAAACAAGTAACAAATATGGAAAAAAGTATTTTAAGAATTAAACAAAAAAATTGACCCTCCAAAAATGTAAAATAAAATAAACAAACAAAATCAAGAAAACTATCCTATTACCCATCATCTCCTCTTTTGAGGAAACACTGCAAAACAACTTGAACTGACTACATTTACATTTATGCATTTAGCAGACGCTTTTATCCAAAGCGACTTTGTCGCTATATTTATTCAGGCTATACATTTTTTTGTCAGTATGTGTTCCCTGGGAATCAAACCCACAACCTTTGCGCTGCTAACGTAATGCTCTACCACTGAGCCACAGGAACACTGGACTACAGTCCTATTCATTGTCTTGTTTTTGGTTGAGTAAATCCTATTAGCAATTTAAATACAATAAAAATTAATTTAAACCAAAGATTATTTTGAAGAAAATACACTTACACTGTGGGCTAATTTGACTTGTTTTAAACTCCAAGTAAAGTGCAGAGTTTCCAGAACAGAGTTTCTAAAACACTGTTTCAGAACAGAACACAAACATCAAAGGCCATTTGGTGGACACGGCCTAAATGTGTTTTTTATTTTTATAAACAGATTCAGTTAAAAGAATCATGAGTTCAGTATTGTATACTACACTGAATCATGAGATGTGTATTATGCTCCTACTGTAAAAACAAATAATTGTTCTAATAATTATTAGATTTATCAGTTATCAAAAATGATCAGTAAAAAAAATTATGAAACTTACCTTTAGCCAGTTTTTCCTCTTTTCTTTTTCTTCTTTTGGTGAGAAGGGCTTCTGCATTTATCTTGATTTGCATTCCCTTAACCACACTTTTAATAAACTCACTGCACTGTTCAGGTGCTTTCTGAGTGGAGAAGTCAGCGACTCTTTTCTTGTTCTTCTTTGGTGAGAAGGGCTTCTTGGCCCGGCTTGCTCCCTGCTCTTGATCTGCAACAGACACACATTAGCACCTGTTAGTTAGTGGATCCTCAGGTATTGTGGGATGTTCAACATCCACCTGTACTGAAGCTCTGATAGTGACTAAACACTAAAGCCTGGCCTAACCAGTGTTCATGGTTATTTGGACTTCATGAGAAACACTAATTCACCTACTACATCTGAACCCGTCCTCACTGCACTGTTCAGGTGCTTTCTGAGGGAGAAGTCATCAGAACATCTGTCTGAAAAACAAAAAGTGACACCTCATCTTCTGAAGAGTAAAATAGACAAAACAGCTGCTATTATTTTAGATGATACAGGCCCAAACAAGATACAAAGAACAAAATATATATAAAATAAACAGTGTTAAACCTAAACATCTTCTGATGAACTTTTAGATTCCCCGGTCAAATTTGTGTACAAATCATCATATGGTAATGTCATATACGTTAAATCCACACAATCTTGTGGGCAAGTTTAGTAACACATTCAGTTTTATCTGTGCTGTTTTAACCTTTCCGTTTTATCAATTCTTTTGGCTGTTTTAAAACCTAATTAGTGACAGGGCTGCAAATAATTTACCGCCCAACTCCTTGCTTAAATTACATCTGTTGCACTGCTTTTCTGTATCTGACGCCAAGTTCACGCATACGGTTTAAAGTGTGTATGCGGCGTATATTTTGTTCTGCACCCATGTTAATGGTTGAGGTCCGGCAGTGTGTCTGAAGCAGTGCGGCCATCATTTCCACACAGAGTCTATTTTTGCCGTGCTGCCACTTGCTTGAGCAATATAACCCTCTGGGGTCGAAGACCGCACCAGTCACGTTTTTTTCATGATGACTGAAAATAACTAAAAATACTCAATGTTTGATTGTACAGATCAGAATAAGGTATCATTTGAAACTGCAAAGGGTTGAAAAACAATGTGATTTTGTAAAATAAAGCAAATAAATGGTGCGCTTTGTCACGTCTCTTCAGAGACACGTAAATAAAACAAGCTGAATCTCCACAAATACTTGCCTCAAAAGACATGAGAAATATATGCACAGAAAGCTTGAAATATCTACTTTCAAATTAAGTCAGTCATGTCGAAAACAAATATTCTCTGATAAAGTAATTAGTATGAAACCAACACAATCTCCAGTTTTGCTCATCTAAACTCATATCTAATGTGACCACGGCCACGAGCGATCACGTGTTTTAAATCTAACTATCCACGTGAGGCGATGCGAACATGTTCATTAAGTTCATTTCAGCTACGTTTTGTTTCTGGAAGAAGGCGCTCTGAGAAGAATAACCCAGGATTTACCTCAGAAGAAACACAACACGATGCGTCACGCAGCTGGATCCAGTGGAGGATATCATTTATACGAGTAAGATTGCTCCTGTTAGATGTTGTTGTGTTATACTGACGTAACATATACACACTTTACTAGTTACTAGACTTTACTAGACTTTTCCAAAACTATAATTCCTGACAAAAATTCCTGAATAGGTGGCATTTCATTACATTCCTCTGGAATAGCCTTCCTGATAACGTTCGGGGTTCAGACACACTCTCTCTGTTTAAATCACATCTCTTTAGCCAAGCATTCATATAATGCATCTCATAATCGTGTACTGCAGTTATATCTGATCAAATGAAGATTATTATGCTTTAGCTTGGATTGAACAGATCATTTTTGCCTGGATGGAACAACAGCTACACTCATTATGTCTCTATTTGTTTCTCTGTTATGATCTGAGATGACAAACACCTGAGAAGAGACGATGCCAACCCCTCAGAGGAAGCCAACCATCAGCGATTATACTGAATTAACCACATTTTGCCATAAGTTAATTATATTGAGTTTCTACAATATAAATCTATTTTAGAAACTTAATTTCCTGTGAAGTTGCTTTGTAACGATTGTATCGTAAAAAGCGCTATAAAAATAATCTTGAATTGAAATCTTGAATTGAATTTAAATAGCTCACAAGTCCAGGATGTTTTTAATGTTCTATAAAACATAAAACCAAAGATATAAAAGTGGTATGAGTGTTTACACAGTGAGTCTAAGAATGTTTGGCACAAAGTTGTGTTACTGTTCAAGTGTTTAGATCAATATGTTCAATAATGTGCCTTGGCCTTTACTGTGTATATTGTGATTATTCTGTGTTGCAAATAAAAATAGTCCAAATAATACAACCCTCTTAAAATGTTACTCTCCTCACATTCTTTGTTACCTGTTTCAGACTCATTCATATTGATGGTAGGCTTGCACTGTGTTGGCGGTGATCGGTGTTAATCCGCAACACTTACGTCACTTCACTTATATATACACACTTCACTTTCCGTGTTCCGTCTCGCAGCTTTCAAAGTATACTCAGCCGCATTCTTTACTGATTTTTAGTTTTGTAGGAGTTTGTGTGAACCTGGTGTAACAATGCCTAAATCAGTATATGTATGTGTGCCCATCTCAAATCTACTAAAATAAGAACGGCAGTACATACAGTATACTTGAGACTTAACTAATGCTGCGAATAGTTAACCTGAATAGTTCATTGGTAAAGGCAGGATTTTTTGTATATTTCATGACAACAACTATTTACGCTGTAGGTCACAATGCGGGTTTTGTTTTGAATGTAATTTTACAGGAGGTGTTTTCAATTAATGCCACATTTACAACTGTTTATATAGACATGTATAAAATATAAAATTAAAATCTTACCTTCATCCACTTCTCTTCCTCTCTCGGGTCTTCCTTTTTTGTTTGTCTCTGTGAGACAGAAGTTGATGCGGCGCTTTCACCTATAAAAGATTAAAAACAATCAAATACTAGTGCTTGATTTTCCAAAAATACATAAACTACCTTTGATTAAGTAAGCTATAAGTAATATATTTCCCCCCGATTTCAGATAAGGCTTAAGTCTAGTCCCAGACTAAAAGGTAAGTCTGATCCGTTTCAACTGAAATAATATTGCAATGACTGATCTTAAAATATATCAGTGCCTTTGTTTTGTCTCAAGATGCACCAATGTATTTCCTAAGCAAGTTTATAAAAATTACTTAAATGTCCTAATTGAACTATGGCCTAATCCTGGCTTGAACTATGGCCTAATCCTGCCTTAGTCTAAACCCTGTCTGTGAAACCAGGCCTTGGTCTATATGAAAGTACACTCACCGGCCACTTTATTAGGTACACCTGTTCATTTGCTTGGTAACACAAATTTCTAATCAGCCAATCACATGGCAGCAACTCAATGCATTTAGGCATCTAGATGTGGTGAAGACGACTTGCTGAAGTTCAAACCGAGCATCAGAACGGGGAAGAAAGGGGATTTAAGTGACTTTGAACGTGGAATGGTTGTTGGTGCCAGACGGGCTGGTCTGAGTATTTCAGAAACTGCTGATCTACTGGGATTTTAACACACAACCATCTCTAGGGTTTACAGAGAAAGGTCAGAAAAGAGAAAATATCCAGTGAGCGGCAGTTGTGTGGATGAAAATGCCTTGTTGATGTCAGAGGTCAGAGGAGAATGGACAGACTGGTTAGAGATGATAGAAAGACAACAGTAACTCAAATAACCACTCGTTACAACCAAGATATGCAGAATACCATCTCTGAACACACAACACGAACCCTGAAGCAGATGGGCTCCAGCAGCAGAAGACCACACCGGGTGCCGCTCCTGTCAGATAAGAACAGCACACGGAGGATACAATTCACACAGGATCACCAAAACTGGACAATAGAAGATTGGAAAAACGTTGCCTGGTCTGATGAGTCTCGACTTCTGCTGCGACATTCAGATGGTAGCGTCAGAATTTGGCGTAAAGAACATGAAAGCATGGATCCATCCTGCCTTGTCTCAACGGTTCAGGCTGGTGGTGGTGTAATGGTGTGGAGGATATTTTCTTGGCACACTTTGGGCCTCTTAGTACCAATTGAGCATCGTTTAAATGCCACAGCCTACCTGAGTATTGTTGCTGACCACGTCCATCTCTTTATGACTACAGTGTACCATCTTCTGATGTACTTCCAGCAGGATAATGCACCATGTCACAAAGCTCAAATCATCTCAGACTGGTTTCTTGAACATGACAATGAGTTCACTTTACTCAAATGGCCTCCACAGTCCCCAGATCTCAATCCAATAGAGCACCTTTGGGATGTGGTGGAACGGGAGATTCTCATCATGGATGTCCAGACGACAAATCTGCAGCAACTGTGTGATGCTATCATGTCAATATGGACCAAAATCTCTGAGGAATGTTTCCAACACCTTGTTGAATCTGTCACAAAGAATTAAGACAGTGAAGGCAAAGGGGTCCAAACAGGCAATGATCAATGATGCACTTACTTAGATATTATGGTGGGCACTGCTGGATACTCTGTGGTCGAACGGTCCATTCATTTTCCGGCTTGAATAGGTCCAATGATACTTACTGTACAACTGCATGGAGGTGTTAATGTCATGTGAAGGCATCTTCACAACATTAGGAAAAATACCAGTGTATTTGAAAGATAAAACTGGAAGTAAACTAAGATCTGCGCTTCATTTTTAAAATACGTCAGTGGCGCACAGAGTCAGACAACTGTATTTACACTGCAATAAATATAGGCCTATCTGTTTCCACTAACAATAGCTAGTGGAAAAGAATGAGATCAACTTTATTCTTTATAACTTTAATCTAAAATATTTATTCAATAACTATTTTAACAGTTGTTTTAAATTAATATTTGTATATATTTATTCTAAAACATAAAGACAGTGGATGACTTGGCAAAAAAAAAAATATTATTTAATGTATTTTACCTTTGATGGTGTTAAACATGTTGTCATGTGGATGGGGTATGCATGGAAATAATAAACAGGTGAGGTTATGCATAGTACAATGAGGCGTTGTAAGCTCCATATTGTCACAACACAGGCCAGAGACAAGAGGTAAGTGAATACAAGCTAGTTTTAATGACAGGTTTGTTGAATGAGAGAGCCGATACGGAGACGAGGTGAGCTGATACACAAATGGCTGTTCGTTGGTTCTTATCTGTGATGACTGATGTTGGGTTCTTTGCAGTTGGATCAGGATCATGCTGGAACTGAGGAGAACGGGAATCGCAGGAGTACTGGAGATCTGAGGGTAAGCACATGTAGGCAAGTATAGAGACAGTCAGGCTAGCTCAGGTATGTGAACAGTAGACCGGATGATGAGTGTCTGAGTGACATGTGTATATGAAGGAGTGCTGATTGCAGACTGCAGGTGCGGGTGATCAGTATTCAGGTGATTGTGATCTGGTGAGTGTTGTGACCAATGACTGAGGTGACTATGACGGTGTGGAAACCCTGACATTAACCCCTCCTCCAGGGGCGGCTCCTGATGTCCTCGAGCAGCGACGGGGGCGGCCACAGCCTCTGGATGCAGGACAATCAGGAAAAGACTGTGGAATTCAGTCAACAGTGTGGGATCGATTTCGTCGTCCCGGGCCACCCAGGATCTCTCTTCAGGTCCGTATCCATCCCAGTCTATGAGACATACCAGCAGGCCACCCGTCGCCACACATTCAGAATGTCCTGGAGGGCTGGTCCAGGATTTCTGGAAGAGGAGGTGTCTCCGGCTCGGCGGGTCCTGGTGCAGATGAAGAGAATAGTTAAAGGTGGGAGACGTGGAAGAAAGGGTGAATGCGGTGCCTGGGTGGAAGTTGTAGTCGGTAGGGGACTTCGTTAATCTGCCTCTGGATGGGGAACGAACCAATACAATGGGGACTCAGCTTTCTGCACGGTTGGCAGAGGCGCAGATCCCGGGTGGACAACCACACCTTATCCCCTGGCTGGAATGTTGGGGTATTGAAGTGACAGGTATCTGCAAAGGTCTTATGCCTCCGCACAGCACGCTGAAGATGGATGTGAGCTGAGTCCCACGCTCTCTCGCTCGGAACCAGTAGTCCAGATCTGGAACCTCTGAGGGCTCTCCCGTCCACAGGAAGAGCGGGGGTTGGTGACCGAGTACGCATTTGAAGGGAGTCAATCTGGTGGTGTCTTGACGGAGAGAATTCTGTGCATACTCGGCCCAGGGGAGGAAGCGGCTCCAGCTGTGCTGGTCATCATGGCAGTATGACCGGAGGCAACGTCCGAGCTCCTGGATCTTTCGCTCAGTCTGGCCATTTGTCTGCGGATGGTAGCCGGAGGACAAGCTCACCGTGACTCCCATAAGTCAGAAGAAGGCCCTTCCACACATGGGAGATGAATTGGGGGCCCCGGTCGGAGACCATCTCCTCCGGAAGACCGAAATTCCTGAAGACATGGTTAAACATACATTCCCCTGTTTCTAAGGCTGTGGGGAGTCCCTTGAGGGGGATAAACTTGCATGCTTTTGAGAAGCAATCAACTGTTACCAGGACACAGGTATTGCCGTCAGAGTTGGGGAGATCCACCACAAAATCAATTCCATATTTGGGACCAGGGCCATCGCGGGACTGGCAATGGCACGAGTTTGCCTACTGGGAGGTGTCGGGGCGTCTTCGACATGGCACAGACTAAATAGCTGCGGACGTACCGGATGACATCCCGGGTCATACTGGGCCACCAGAACCGAACTTGAAGGAGCGAGAGGGTCTGTGTGCTGCCTGGGTGTTCAGAGCCCGGAATATTGTGCACTGAGCCCCAGAAGGGGTTGACGTTGTGATGTAGGGACATAGGTTTTCCCTTCTGGGCCTCCCAGCGGAGCTGGTTCGGTGAGAGTGGCGACACTGATGTTCTCAGAGATGTTCCACTGGATGGGACTGACGATGAGGGCTGGAGGGATGATGGGTTCTGGTTACGAGTGAGATTCTAGGGAGTACAGGCGGATAAGGCATCTGCCTTACAATTGCGTTTCGGGACGGTAGGGTATAGTAAAATTGAACCGTGTTAAAAACAAAGCCCAGCGGGACGTAACTTTCCCCTGGTCCATCTAAATTCCATCTTGGCCACTGACGTACCCAAAGAACTGCACAGTGGAGCGATGGAATTCACATTTCTCCAGTTTGAGGTAGAGACTGTGTTGTCTGAGCTGTTGGAGGACCTGCGTCACGTGGTGACAATGTTCGGCCAGGTTCCGGGAGTATATGAGGATGTCATCGATGTACATGCTAATGAACCGATGGAGGAACTCCCGGAACACCTCATTCATAATGGTCTGGAATATTGACGGTGAGTTTGACAGCCCAAACGATATAACCTTGTACTCATAGTGCCCTGATGGTGTGATGAAAGCCGTCTTTTACTCATCGCTCTCCCAGATACGAAATTAGGTTATATCGCTCCATGAGTCCAACTTGGAGAATATGCAGGCTCCACGGAGTTCCTCAAGGGCAGCTGGGACCAGGGAAAGTGGGTACGGCAGCTTCACTGTTTGGGAATTGTAGTCGATGCAAGGCCTCAAGCCCCCATCCTTCTTGCCCACGAAGCAGCAGCTGGAGGCCACAGGTGAGGTGGATGGTTGGATGAATACTTGACGTTGAGCCTCCTGGATGTAATCACCCATAGCCTTGCACTCCAGGATGGACAAAGGATATACTCTACCCTTGGGTAACTTGGTCCCAGGCAGCAGGTCGATAGCACAGTCCCATGGCCTGTGAGGTGGTAGACGAGTGGCTGCCTGCATACTGAAGACATCCTGGAAAGCCGCATAGTCAGATGTGATGGTGTGAACTTGTGCCGGCTCGGGGCTCTCAACGAGGGTGGATGAGAGTTGAGCTGGAATGGGGGAGGAACGCAGCTTGGGTACCGTGGTGAGACAGTTCTGTTGCCAGAACTCACACCAGTGAGTGATCACACATAGTTCCCATCTGACCTCTGGAGAATGGAGGGTTAAGCCAGCGTGTCCCAGGATGATATCCACAGTAGGTCCCTCCAGTACCAGAAAGGTGATGGTCTCTTCATGCAGGCACCCCACACAGTTTCAAAGGGTGAGCAGTGTATTTTACTCACCCATGCCCAAACAGATTTCCCTGAATGGTTTCGACTCTGAGCTCCTAGGCATGGTGTCTTCGGGGCAGGTGAAGACGGCTTAGGAGGTCTTATGATATAAAATTGCCCGAGGAGCCAGAGTCGACAAGGGCAGAGATTGCAACAGAGTGATCAGGGGTGAGTAGTTGTACTGATAACAAAGATAACGTGGAAATGTCTGGCTCTAGTTGGAGGGTACTCACCGCAGGGCGTGGGGGTCTGACGGGACAGTTCTGGATGAAGTGATCAGCAGCTGCACAGTAGAGGCAGAGTACGGCCGCAATGCGGAGTGCACGTTTTGCGCGAGTGAGACGGATGGAATCCAACCGCATAGATTCTGGTACTGGAAGACTGATGGTGGGTGATGCAAGCTGGCAAGCGGCTTTGTTGGGCTGGCATGCCAATAAGCGTTGTGAAATACAGGTGACTTTTTGCATGAAATTTTCCAATCCGATCATGTCATTGTAGACTGACATAGCTGCGCGGATGTTTGGACCCAGTCCATGACGATAGGAGCTGTGGGCACCGCCTCATTGCATCCGCTAGTTGCCGCTAGCGTGCAAAACTGTAGAGTGTAATCACTGACGGTGGAGGCACCCTGGCTCAGCCGCAGCAGTTGATCAGACACTGCCAACACTCCGGTAGCTGAACTAAACACCTCCTTGAAATGGTTAATGAAAGCATCATACGAGTTGATTACGAGACTATTAGCATTCCATATAGCTCGGTCCCACAACAGAGCTTTGCCGGTTAACAGTGAAATGAGAAAGGCTACCTTAGAGCGCCCGGTGAGGAACCTTTGGGGTTGCATTTCTATGAAGAGAGCCACTTGTAACGGGAAGCTGCCCCACTCAGCTGCATCACATGCATAGGAAGCAGGCAAGGCCATGGGACTTCCAGAGACAGCAAGAGGAGAGGTGACTGTGTGAGTGAAGTCCGGAGGGTGTTGACGAGTTCCTCAAGGACATCTGCAGGTGTTTGGTGCCGGGGATCCATGGAGGTGAATGTTGTAGGGTCCGGTCTTCTGTCACAACACAGGCCGGAGACAAGAGGTAAGTGAGTACAAGTTAGTTTAATGACAGGTTTGTTTAAAATGAGAGAGCTGATAAGGAGACGAGGTAAGCTGATACACAAATGGCTGTTCGTTGGTTCTTATCCGTGATGACTGATGTTGAGTTCTTTGCAGGTGGATCGGGATCGTGCTGCAACTGAGGAGAATGAGAATCGCAGGAGTACTGGAGTATAGAGAGTTAGGCTAGTTCAGGTAGCTGAACGGTGGGCAGACCGGACGTTGAGCATCTGAGTGAAGTGTGTATATGAAGGAGTGCCGATTGCAGGCTGCAGGTGATCGGGTGAATGTATGTGGCCGGTGACTGTGACCTTGTGGAATCCCTGACACATATGGTGATTTCGGAGGAGATGCACGATGCATAATCTTCCCCTGACTGGGATCTATAAAGAATTTTTGCACAGGTTCCGCATATTTATAAATCCGAAAACTTGTGCGTAAGCAAAATCGAGCTTTGTGCCTACGTACACTTTTAGGATGAAATCTACAGAGTTTTATAAATGAGACCCCATGGGTGTGTCTGAAGCAGTGCAGCGATCTATTTCCACACCGAGTCTATTTTTGCTGTGCTGCCACTTGCTTGAGCAACTGAACATAAGTCTAGAAGTAAATGCATTGATTAATGCATTGCTTATATTTCTTGCATTTAGACACGTCTATGAAAGATTGTCTTACTTTGAGAAAAGAAGATCACAATGCTGAAAAAGCATTTTCAGTAACAATGTTTGGATTTGAAATCAAAATAATGGATAAATATTGTGTTTGTTGTAAACAGCCGTGATGAGCAGACTGCAAGCGCGTCCGGTGTGAAATCAAAATGAGTCCGTGCTGCTTCTGCACCGCATACGTAACCCACATGGACTGCATACAAACTGCAAACAGAGTTTGTGTGAACCTGGTGCAACAATGCCTAAATCAGTATGGTGCATGTGTACTAGTGATGCGCGAATGGCGGTTATATCCACGGGCGATGCGGATGATCCACGGGTCGAGTAATAAAAAAAATTGCATTCCGATTATGTGCGGGTGGGTCGTGGGTGGATAATATAAGTCATTAATCATGCAAATATTAACTACATTTTTATAAATGAATATAAAATATAAAACATATGAATGTGTTTTAAATAGGCTATAGAAATTGAATAAACTGTAAATTAACATTAAAGTTATTCAACAATGCATTATTTAGTCAAGAGTAGTGAGGGATTTTCTCTGTCTTTTGTTGTTTGATTAACATTAACGACAGACTGCACAGCTTTATTAGGCTGCGGTCACAAGACCTATTTCACAGATGCGTTTTCATTCGCAAATGTTTACATTAACTTAAGACAAGATCAACAGAGCTTATGAGGATACTCAACAGACGGCCATTTTGACGTTAGTTTATGTGTATTTGGCCACTTAAGCGCAACAAGCTCTCAAACTCAATTTGGGGCGCGGCGCGCTCTGGATGTGACTGAGCTCACAGAAAAGCACCTCTGGAGCGCACGTGTACAAAAAGGCTTGAAAAAACGTGCAAATAATACATATTTGTGATGATGCAACAATGACTGATTAGGCAATTGACAATTATGTCAACTGCACCGAAACGTGAGCTAAGGTCTTGTATCGCAGCGTTCAGCTGTAGATGCGCCGATGTGAAGAGAAGGTCAAAGAGAGAACGCGGTGCTGAATCACTCACGCTATTTTCAGTGACTGATTTGATGGTTTGTGTGTATTTATTTACTCATCTAACCTATACGCTATATTGAAGAAATGTTTTGCAGTAATTTCCCTTATTTTAAAGTCGAAACCTGGAAATATATGCACAATCCCTGACTGAAATTCAGGACCTGGTTAAAGATAATTCTATTGTACAGAGAATTGTGAAACATGACTTTTCCAAAACTTTCTGGGTTTATTTATTTTCAAGCTTTCCAGATCCAATTACTTTTCCAGATTTTTCATGAACGTATGAACCCTGAATGTGACGATCGGGTGCGGTTATCTAAATCAGACAAAAATATAAGTGCGAGCGGATAATATATTTGGAGCTGCAGATTCGGGTGACGTTTTAGCTCATCACTAATATTTACCCATCTCTAATCTACTAAAATAAGAACGGCAGTACATACAGTATACTTGAGAATTAGGGGTCAACCGATTATCGGCGCCGATATTAAGCATTTTTACGATTATCGATATCGGCCATTTTCAAAACAGATTTGCCGATAATTTTTTTTTTTTTTATTATAAATACATTATGCAAACAAACATACTATTTACAGGTGACATTATTTATTGGTGAATAAATAATACAGGTGAAATTATTTAATGTTTAAATGCACTATTTGGCTCGATGCAGCCTGTCTGAGCTCAACACTCTGTGAGAGTGAGGCGATCTCTCAATCTCTGAGAGCAATCTCCGCCCACCGCTCATCTGATATGTGAGAGTCACGAGTCCGACCAATCAGCGGAAAACTGAAGGCAGTCTCACACGAGCACATGCTAACTGGAGCTGCCTCAGTGATCACGCATCAGTTGTCTCTCAAAGGTAAAGCAGCAGCAGACGTTGCTGAAGTTGCAAAACACCTCAATATAACCCATGATGTCCGCGATGCGAAAAATGCGGGCGGAATCGCGGAATGCAGTCATATAATGGAATTTACCGTATAACGCAGAATGTCATGGAATGTGTCAAGTTTGGATGAATTAATCAAAAGTAGGTCAGTACACTTAAATCGACTCGCTATGGACTAGTATCTATAAATATTAAGCGCAAAAACACTATTTAAATATGAATCCTGCATGTTCTGCATCTCTGTTAATGAATGACACAGGCGTGCGGTTTCATTTACTGCACACACATACTGAAGCGTCGTGATGCTCGCGGTGTTTTCAGCGTCTGCCGTCTCACTAAATGAGGACATAAATACATGAACAACATCCCCAGAACTGCTCGAGAGTCACTTCATGAGCATTTGACCGTTTCATTTGAGTAAAGCGATCGTCATATCATATATACATAGGCTACAGAAACTTAAAAGGTCCTCATGGCAACCTGTCAAAATATAAGTTCGGTTTAGCCGAATATATTACTGTATACGTAATACAACTACAACAATTATTACAACTTTTGTTGAGAATAATCACACAATACGCTAAATACGTTTACTTTAAGTTTTACAAAATGTTTACAGAATGCTTCTGGGTGATCCCTGCACTTATGTTATTATTAATATTACTGTTTATTTAATGTTGTTGTTATTAACAGTTTTCAGAATTAAAGACATGTTTAAAAGCATTTAAAGAAAGTTTTTTTCAGAGCTCTTGTTATTATTAATTTTGGCATTCATTTTAATTTTTACACCAGACACCGTATATCGGTTCAAAATATCGGTTATCGGTCTACTTGATCTGTAATAATCGGTATCGGCCCTGAAAAACACATATCGGTCGACCCCTATTGAGAATTTTAACTAATGATGCAGTATGAATCTGAATAGTTAATTGGTAAAAGGCAGGGATGTTTTTCATGACAACCACTATTTACGCTGTAGGTCACAATGGGTTTTGTTTTGAATGTAATTTTACGGAGGTGTTTTCAATTAATGCCACATTTACAACTGTTTACATAGACATGTATAAAATATAAAATTAAAATCTTACCTTCATCCACTTCTCTTCCTCTCTCGGGTCTTCCTTTTTGTTTGTCTCTGTGAGACAGAAGTTGATCTTGGCGCTTTCACCTATAAAAGATTAAAACAATCAAATACTAGTGCTTGATTTTCCAAAAGTACATAAACTACCTTTGATTAAGTAAGCTATAAGTAATACATTTGGTATATGTGAAAGTATATTTCTACTACATGTTAAAAGTGTTACTGTCCAGCAGAAGATTGTATAGCCAAAGAAAAATGTAAAAGTAATTTGTGTTCTCTTAATGACTCCAACGGCCAAAGCCACTATTTAACAGATGTAGGATACAACATACAGCTGCACTATCAAATAAGCAAACAGTGCATACATACCGCTTACTGAAGGATGACGTCATCTTTATTCAATCTTTTTTCTTATGGTTTGGTGAGTGGTGACAGAAACACTGTTCCTCCAAAATATCATCAGACTGTACATAAAATGCATAATTATCATGAGATCGTTAAAGAGACACTTTACCATCGTCATTTTGAAGATGTTCTATTTGACCTTCTGATATTTAGATAAGTTCAACAGTAACTAACACTTTGCAATAAGGTTCATTAGTTAACTACTTTAGTTAAACTAAAAATGAACAATAATTCTACAGCATTTATTAATCTTAGTTTTGTCAATATTTTATTGTATTAATGTATTATTGAAATCTAATGTTGTGCTTGTTAATGCACTGTGAATTAACATGAACAAACAATGAATGACTGTATTTTCATTAACGTTAACAGAGTAATAAATACAGCAATAATTGTCCGTTCATGTTCGTTAATATATTAACCAACATTATCTAACGGGACTTTATTGTAAAGTGTTACCAGTAAGTGTGTATTAAAACAGTACAATACCAAATTGACAGACGGGTTATTGAGCATATGACATCTTAGTTTCTTTGCAGATATATGGCTACGAAGTTGCAAAAGTGCAATGTCTGTAAAGCTGCAGTGCAGTTGTAGATGTACAATAATGAACAACAATAGTGAGTTAATGTATTACTCTTGAACAACTATTGCATTGAATGGATAGTTTGTTTTGTTTGAAAGGTTAACTATTGTTGCACGTAAACTAGGCTATAATAAGCCAAACCACACTGAAACGCAGACGTGATGCCCCACTCGTGGTGATGAGTGAGAGTCATGCAGATTTGTGTTTCAGAGCAAAAGATAAGGTCGTTTACGGTCATATAAAGTTAAATTCAGTCTGCCTCACCTAGAGAAAGACCGAGGATGTGTTCCACAGACTGAAGGAGATAGCGGTTTTTATTGTATTTATTGTACTCGCTATAAAGATGTACATGGATTTTTGGTAACGCTTTACATTAAGGTTCATTACTTAACTACTTTAACATGAACAACACTTTTACAGCAATTATTAGTTGATATTGACATTATTAAAATCAAAAGTGCATTTGTTAACATTAGTTAATGCACTGACTGAACCGTCAAACTAACAATGAACAGTTGTATTTTAGTAACTAACATTAACATTGATTAAGGTTACTGCAGCAAATAGTTAAAAGGATAGTTGACCCCAAAATGAAAATTGTCATTAATTACTCTCCCTCAGGTCGTTCCAAACCCGTCAGACCTTCGTTCATCTTCAGAACACAAATTAAGATATTTGATGAAACCCGAGAGCTGATCCTCCGTAGACAGCAAGGGTACTACCACGATCAAGACACAGAAACATAGCAAGGACATCGGTAAAATAATCCATGTGTCATCAGTGATTCAACAGTCATTTTACAAAGATACGAGAACATTTTCTGTGCTCAAAGAACTGTATAATAGTAATGACTTGCTATGCTATGATCTGAATGTAAACACGGCGCACATGCACGTTCTGTGTCAGTAGCATCACACGCTTACGCGGATTACGTTCAGATCATAGCATGCCTCGTGATACTCTCCAAAATGGTGCCAGGGTGATGTGGAGGAGACGAACTGTTGAATAAAGTCATTATTTTGGGGGGGTTTTTGCACACAAAAAATATTCTCGTAGCTTCTTAAAATGGCTGTTGAATCGCTGATGACTAGGGGTGTAAATCGGATGGTTCGTCACGATTCGATACGATATCGATTCTCATGCCCAGCGATACGATATTTGCAGATACCTCAAAAATTATACGATTCAGGAGTATATCGATCGATGATATATCGATATTATATACATATTTTAAACAGCCATCTACATTTGTATTAACTCACAAATGCAACCAAAATATATAACATGAACATAAATCTAAAAATGCTGCTATGGGCTCAGTGCTAAACATCTTTTCTACAGATAACCAAATTACAAGCAATAGCAGAAAATAAATACAATAGAAGAAAGACACAAGTTCAATAAACAATGCTTTCCAGGTTTTTCAGCTCAGTCTAAAATACATTTTCAGGTACGCTACAGAAATATAATAATCAAATGTAAAATAACTGCATAGTATTCACTGTATAAATTAAATTAAATAGGCTGTAAATTAATACTTTTTGTATTACTAACACTAACCTACTCTTTATAAGGATATTAGCCAAAACATGCATTTTGATGCAGTTTTGTCTGAATTTATTCATCCATGCTCAACAAAGCGGAGGAGAGCTCAGTATTCGCACGGAGTTGACACGGCTGTCTGTGTGCGTGCGCTTCAGATGTGTGCGCGTGCGCTTCAGATGTGTGCGCTTCAGATGTGTCGCGTGCGCGCCCAGATGTGAAAACTTCTCACACAGCGCTCGACTCAACAATCCCGCGTTTTATATGCTCGCTTCTGCGTGCTGCGCTTCAGTGCTTATATCGAGTCCTGACACGTGAGATTGAACGAGAATGCGCATTGCGCTGGTAATGCATAGACGGACATTATATGAAATGTGGCGTGCCAAAATAAAGGTGCCTTTTATACTCCAGATATCGATATTTTATGCGTGGCATTGATGCATCGTCGATACATTGTATCGATAAATCGATGAATCGTTACACCCCTACTGATGACACATGGACTATTTTACCGATGTTATTATTATGTGTCTGTGTCTTGATCGTAGTAATACACTTGCTGTCTACGCAGGGTCAGAGAATCAAAAATATCTTAATTTGTGTTTTGTAGATGAACGAAGGTCTGGGTTTGGAACAACATCAGGAGAGTAATTAATGACAATTTAAATTTTGGGTCAACTATCCCTTTAATAAAATTAAACAATGTTAACAAACGACAACTTACAGTTAAACGGTAAAGTGTTCAAGACCTTCTACTATCTTCACAATCTGCATCATATTCTCTTCTGTAGTCCATGTAAATGTGTCTGGCCTAACAGCCATGAGCATAATCTAGCACTAATTAAGATTTTACTGAAGGATTTATCACAAATCATCACACTGTTTCTGAGAATTAACTGTTCTCTCTTATCTTATAATGATTCCAGATCCTTCAATTGATTTGTATTATGTTATCACGTTGTGTTGTTTAATTTTAAAAATTGAACATTAGTTACTAAAGACTACTAAAAGATTTAGTTAAAGACACATACCTGTGCTGACTTTCCTTCCATGGACTTTCCTTCTGCTACCTGCACACCAAAGAGAAGATTGAACAATGATGCATTAGTTTCAGACTAAATAATTTCCAGTCACAGGTTACAATTAACATTGTTATACAGTACTACTTAACAGACATGTTTCAGCATTCAGTTATTTACATGAGTTTAGAGAGAAACAAATGAAATAAGACATGCATGCAATACATATATTTCATATACATACATATATGAAAGGTCCTCCACTGACAGCTCAAGTTCACTGTTGTTAGTTCTTAGCTCTGCTCTTGATTGTACCACACACCCCTCCCCACTCAGTGCTGCCGCACCCTCCCCACTCCAGTTCCCATAAGTTACAGAAGTAACACTTTGCTCTGCCAACTGATGTTGAAAACATGTCGTCTAAAACAGGTCACACATGCAAATCAAACTGACGTCAGAGAAGTGACATTCATTTGATGAAAATCGAATGATAAATATATTGGCCTACACTTCAGACATATTAAACCAATTTCAGTGTGGGATTTTCACCCAATTATCACTCAAGAAATTCTAACTTAATTTAAAAATATGTTAACTTATATGCTTATCATTTAAAATGATACAGCAGCTTGATGACTAATATTTGATTTGAAATTGATATCAACGTGCCGCTGGGTTGAGGACCAGGCCTTGAATCATAAAATCTTGCATGTACTCTAAAACCACCACCCAATGCGATAATCATGAACAAATACTAAATAAAATGCTAGCAATGATAAATATGGTAAAAGCTTACCTGCAGTGCTGGAGCAGCGCTTCTTTCTCCTCTTCAATCTCTCGGTTGTCTGCACGCACGCGCTGTGCTGTGAGGAGTGGGGGAGGGGTGGGCGTGGCCATCAATTAAGGCCTGGCAGCAGCCAGCTAAAAGTGTTTCACCAAATCCTCCAGTATTTAGAGTACATGTTCATTTAAATTAATATTAACACTATTACAACGACAGTTATTACTGTAGTCAAGTGCACATCCTACAATAGATCAGTAGTGAAGTACTCAAATAATTCATTTACTGTGAAACTCTTCAAGTAAAATAAAAAATATAATTATTTTGTATAAGCAGCAAGATATACTTAGTGCTAAAAACATTATGCACAATTCAGAATAAATACTTGATTAAAATTGTTGATACATTAATGAAACAAATAATTTTTTATTATATATTTATTCCTTTTTTGTATTAAAGTGTACTTAGTTACTTTCTGTCAATAATGTATATGTTATGTAAATATCACATTTGTATCCATAGTAGTTTCCTTACCATGAAAACAAAAGTGGTCCTTCACATAGTTTGTATGTAAATTGCTGTTATTTCTTGCTGACATTGAGCATGAGATGCTGAACTCGTGCCATCAGGCAGAAAGAAATGAATGCAGCAAAACAAACCAGAGTTGTGAATAAAGTTATAAGATTGCATCTTATTTCTGTGAATTTTCCATGTTAGATAAGTGAGTACTATTGAATGCGTGGTGTTTCGTCATGTTCAGTGCCGAGTCCATCTCTGAAAGTTCCTGATCTTTGAAAAGTACTACCTCGTGAGCAGGGCCTTTCTGAGGGGCAGGTTTTTACCGGACCTTTATTTAGGTCCTGGTTCCTGTGGTGTACCGCCCAAAGTCCCTAGCTCCTGGGGAAAGTTCCCTCGGTGGAAAAGGGCTTGAGTAAAACAGACACACACTTGTTCAGCTGCTGTGTGTACGGCCACAGAGACTCCTAATATCAACTACAGCTCATGTGAACGGACACACACTTGTTCAGCTGCTGTGTACGGCCACAGAGACTCCTAATATCAACTACAGCTCATGTGAACGGACACACACTCGTTCGGCTGCTGTGTACGGCCACAGAGACTCCTAATATCAACTACAGCTCATGTGAACGGACACACACTCGTTCGGCTGTTGTGTATGGCCACAGACTCCTAATATCAACTACAGCTCATGTGAACGGACACACACTCGTTCGGCTGTTGTGTACGGCCACAGAGACTCCTAATATCAACTACAGCTCATGTGAACGGACACACACTTCGCGGCTGCTGTACGGCCACAGAGACTCCTAATATCAACTACAGCTCATGTGAACGGACACACACTCGTTCGGCTGCTGTGTACGGCCACAGACTCCTAATATCAACTACAGCTCATGTGAACGGACACACACTCGTTCGGCTGTTGTGTATGGCCACAGACTCCTAATATCAACTACAGCTCATGTGAACGGACACACACTTGTTTGGCTGTTGTACGGCCACAGAGACTCTAATATCAACTACAGCTCATGTGAACGGACACACACTCGTTCGGCTGTTGTGTATGGCCACAGAGACTCCTAATATCAACTACAGCTCATGTGAACGGACACACACTCGTTCAGCTGCTGTGTACGGCCACAGAGACTCCTAATATCAACTACAGCTCATGTGAACGGACACACACTCGTTTGGCTGTTGTGTATGGCCACAGAGACTCTAATATCAACTACAGCTCATGTGAACGGACACACACTGCTCGCTGCTGTGTACGGCCACAGAGACTCCTAATATCAACTACAGCTCATGTGAACGGACACACACTGCTCGGCTGCTGTGTACGGCCACAGAGACTCCTAATATCAACTACAGCTCATGTGAACGGACACACACTCGTTGGGCTGTTGTGTATGGCCACAGAGACTCCTAATATCAACTACAGCTCATGTGAACGGACACACACTGTTCAGCTGCTGTGTACGGCCACAGAGACTCCTAATATCAACTACAGCTCATGTGAACGGACACACACTGTTCGGCTGTTGTGTATGGCCACAGAGACTCCTAATATCAACTACAGCTCATGTGAACGGACACACACTGTTCGCTGCTGTTTACGGCCACAGACTAATATCAACTACAGCTCATGTGAACGGACACACACCGCTCGGCTGCTGTGTACGGCCACAGAGACTCCTAATATCAACTACAGCTCATGTGAACGGACACACACTGTTCGGCTGCTGTGTACGGCCACAGAGACTCCTAATATCAACTACAGCTCATGTGAACGGACACACACTTGTTCAGCTGTTGTGCACGGCCACAGAGACTAATATCAACTACAGCTCATGTGAACGGACACACTGTTCGGCTGTTGTGTACACAGAGACCTAATATCAACTACAGCTCATGTGAACGGACACACACTGCTCGCTGCTGTGTACGGCCACAGAGACTCTAATATCAACTACAGCTCATGTGAACGGACACACACTCGTTCGGCTGTTGTGTGGCCACAGAGACTCCTAATATCAACTACAGCTCATGTGAACGGACACACACCGCTCGGCTGCTGTTTACGCCACAGACCCTAATATCAACTACAGCTCATGTGAACGGACACACACTCGTTCGGCTGCTGTGTACGGCCACAGAGACTCTAATATCAACTACAGCTCATGTGAACGGACACACACTCGTTCAGCTGCTGTGTACGCCACAGAGACTCCTAATATCAACTACAGCTCATGTGAACGGACACACACTTGTTCAGCTGTTGTGCACGGCCACAGAGACTCTAATATCAACTACAGCTCATGTGAACGGACACACACTGCTCGGCTGTTGTGTACGCCACAGAGACTCCTAATATCAACTACAGCTCATGTGAACGGACACACACTGCTGTTGCTGTGCACGGCCACAGACTCCTAATATCAACTACAGCTCATGTGAACAGTGCATTGTACCGTAGTCTTGAGCATCGTTTCACTGTGCAGGGTCGTCTGATACACTTTAAGAGAACTCCATAGTGTCTGAAATAGACACTATTAGACCACTTAATATACTAATAGAAAACTTGTTTAGTTGGGGACACCTCTTCAGCTATATTATAGATCTCACTGCACTGACACTGTTATCTGAAATCTCATCAGAGCCGGATGATGACATCACTGTTTTCTACAAACTGATGAATAGATGCAATGTACTAAATTAATAACTGATGATTTTTTTACAATTAACCTGAATCAACTGTCTTACTGCTGAACGATGACAAAATTGACAAACAATGCATAATTATCAATGCAAGCTATAGCTGCTTTGAATCCATCTGTGCTGTAAAGCCCTATAAACACAGGTGACTTGATTTACCTGAACACTATGGAGCTATTGTGACAAACCATGATCTTTTCCTAAACCTTACCAAGAAGTTTTACCAAGTCAATCCAACGACATCATTTACTAAACATAAAAATGTGATGATAGACCATGTATTTAGGCCTCATGTAATAAATTACAAATGGACAGTTTATGTAAAGAGTCAAAAGTATTAACCCTAACCCTAATTTAACCGAGTTCATCCAAGAAGCTGGAGTATGAGACAGAAGCCCTGTTCGGACAGGATTAGTTTAACATTTAGAGGTGGAGTAAAGTAATTATTACCACAGCTTCTCTGTGATTTCTGTCTCGATGTGCATCTCATTATAAACAATCTCAGGACAGATTATGCTGACTTTTACCTTCTGTAAAAGGTCATGAGAAAATACCTCAGGTGATGCTAATCCTGTGCTAACAGACAAATATTAGGCCAGTTCCTGTTTAAAAGTAGTTTTCCACGGTTGCTTTAGTATGAAGGCTCTTGAAGCTTTCAGTTGACTTCTAGTTATCGACACGCCTGAGTCAAACCTCACGGGTTCTCCACATAGAGTTCAGATCAAACAGAAGGGTGAAAGCACTTGTTAGAGGAACAAAAATTTAACCTTAGATAAGTGCCTTTTCAGACAGAATCCAATCTGTGTTACTGAGATCACTCATCATGTGTGAATTGGCCATTAATATTACGGACGTCCTCAGGTAATATACATCACTCCTCTGCTCTTGTAAATCTAATCCCATCTGAATAGGGCTAGAGATGTTAGTGATTCTTGCATACCAGCTCCTAAAGCTTTCCCTTCATTCTAGAGACTTGTCATCTTAATATGATACGCAGGGGACCCGAGACAAACACCATTTAACGTTTAAGGCTGGTAAGAGCTTTCTAGAACAGATGTATACTGGTATATGAAAACTGAAGAGTAGATGTATGTGTCAGGGTAATAACGGAGTCAGGGTGGTGTTGCTCCTGATCAGATGGCTTTTACAGCACTGTGCTAAGCAGGCTTGAGGTCAGATGTAAACCTTCCCTAACAGGTACTTGAGCTGAATAAAACCGCTTTCATCTGATGCAGAACAGCACTTCTTCACCAACACTGTTGTGTCTGTGCACCAAACTTTATTCAGATAATGATTTAGTTTTTTGTTGGCAAGGAAGCCTATATTCAGCAGTTAGCTAGTTATTCAGCAGTGGGGTGTTAAAGACTGTATGAGCGTCCAGTATATAAAAACAAGAGCCAAAAGATTCACAGATATGCATCTCTTAATGAATGCCCAGCAATTTCTCTGGTAAACATGATCAGACAACACTGACGAAAGACAGGACAAACAGGGTTTAAACAATAAAAGCAGAAATACTGGAGCTCATCTGTAATGTTATATCTGCCTAATTATCTGGGGTGGACAGTAATGTAAATTAAGTATTTTTTACTTTGTTACTGTACATTTTTAAAGCATCTTTACTTTATCAGATCATTTTTATTTGTTTAAACTTTTACTCCACTTGATTCCAGGGTTTAATTTAAAAAATCCACTTAATTTCATAAACATGTAATTCCTCATTATTTTTGAAGTTTAGAAATCGTCACGTGCTCCGAAACGCAAAGCGGTGTCCGATTCGTGAACGAACCGAGTCTTTGAATCAAACAGTTCAATCGGTTCATCAATCACGCTAAAAGATTCATTCGTTCATTCGTGTTGTCGAGTGAACAACTCACTGATTCAAATGAATCGGTTCGAACGAGTCACTGACTGGACCCGGGAGACTGAAGTGTGCGCGCGACTGATGCATGTAAGTTACTAAAACAGAATGTTATAATATTGTAAACGAAGTCTCGACTGTCTGTTGTTTGTAAGCTAAATGTGATGTAAGAGAGTGAGATGTTTAAGCCTGTTGCATGGACTGCTTTAATGTGGACATGTCCGTATAAATGTGCACGAGCTCTGATGCACGTGCATTTTCAGCAGCTGCAGATGCAATTTCAAATGATGCAAAACTAGTATGTTTTGTGCATAGTGTTCATTGGGACATTTTGCCCTGTTACATTTTAATATTTTATGTTTATAATTGTCAAAACATGTACACACGTTGTTTTTACTCAGTTTTTTATATCATATATTTTGTTTATTTGCACTTATTTTGTTTATTTGCACTCTAGAGCCCAGTTTCACAGACAGGGATTAGCTGAAGTCAGGACTTGGCCTTTAATTTTGGTATTTAAGTAAGAAAACAATTTCTGGGGCCATATTCATAAAATATTAAATATCGGTGTGCTCTAACGTTAATATCTAGGAAAGTATGAATATTTATACACTTTCAATTATTATACTTTTCTTTAATATAAAAGGTAAACTTTTACAAATGCAAGGAATCGGTCTTTGTCAGGTGACGTCCCACTCACGAATCAAAGTGTGACACTACACACTGAGCCTGGAGAGACGCTACACACTAGGTTGTGACGGTGAGGACATTTCCACCGTTAATCGACGGTTTGTCACACCGGTTATACCGGTATCACCGTGGTGGTGGGGGGTCGCTTGAGTTTTCCCTCTTTTCCTCGCTTCCTTAGGTTTTAAATACCCAGCGTCATGTGTTTTACTTTGACTTTTATATCAGCGGCAATTCCGTCAAGCACTTTTTAAATAAAATAAAAGCAAATACTGTGGAACCAAATAAATGAGAAACTAATGTTTTTTTGTAACATTATCAGTTAGAGCAGGGATGCCCAATAAATCACAAAGGCAATGCTGGAAGATCACCCTTTAGGTCAGTGTTTCTCAACCAGGGGGGTGAGATAAAACTACAATATAATATATTCACTAATATTATGTTAAGTCATGTAAAAATATATAGGCTATACATAAATAACAGTACCACCTCTCTACATATTCTGTGTTTCGGAGCTGCACATGTTTCTCATCGTGTGTGATACAGACTGAATCGTGGCTCAAAACAGCTGTATGAGCAAACAGTCCTGGATAAAAGAAGCCAGAGTCACACTAGTACACACACAAGTTTTGATGGCGTATTGTAATCAAGGAAAAGCTGATTGCAGCGACATGATCTTGCATTAGGTGTTGTGTCAGGCGCCGTATACAGATCAGTATATTCACGTAGTTGAATACAGATCAGTAGTTTAATACAGATCAGTAGTTTAATACAGATCAGTATATTCATGTAGTAGGGCTGTAGTCAAGTCCACCTTTGTCGAGTCCAAGACAAGTCCGAGTCCAAAGAGGTTCGAGTCCAAGTCCAAGTCCAAATGAGACGGTCAAAACAGAGAAAGTAAAAATAATCTTCTTCAAAACCACATACTTAATTATTGATAATTGTTATAATATAATAATTTTGCATTATTGTTTGTAATGATCTAAAGCATGTGCAGCAACACTGTAGGATCAAATTAGGCTATTTTATTTATCCTCCTGAGACCCAGCTGTGGAGTTGTGCCTCTGTAGTGGACATTCTATTTTAGTGTATTTCTCTGAGACCTCACATGTCACAGTTATAAGCCTGGATGTCCTGCACAGAGCTCATTCAGGGCTTCATAGAGATACTAAAGGTTTTTAAACCCTCTCATACTCTTTAAAGATGGCTATATTTAATTTAGTGAAAATTGTACATCCTTATGGAAATATGATTATATTCTGTAATGTCTTTTAAATCTGAATCATTTTCAGATTGTTTGTCATAAAGCAACATCTCAGGAAAATGTTATGGGTTTTCAAATTCAAATATAACTTCCTGAAACAGGACATCATTTCATACATGTTCAATGTAGAGGACACCAGGACTAAAAGCATGTTTATTATGCATTTTGGGAGACAACAATTGAATAGGGAAATAAATTATATATCAGTTTGCTTATGAAATATTATATATTATTATGAAAATCTGGCCATGTATCACTCCCATTATGATTTTTTTTTTCAACATTCTGTCCCAACAGCAACACATTAATAAGAAAATTAGATACAGTGTATAGGTACACTGTGTTTAATGGAAACCAGTTTATGGAATTTTTACACATATTGCATAAAACAAAATGGTATATCAAATCATTTTGTTATACATTTTAAAACATAGTTGAGAATCATCCTTAAACAAAGTTTAGTATAAAAAATCCTGAAACCTAAAAATGTATTTGGTGATTTAAAAACTCCCATCGATTTTGCCGTTTTATGTCTATTCATGCCATTTAATTTTAGTCCTTGTGTCCTCTATGAATAAAATAGAGTTTTTCAAAAATGAACATTTATTTTTTTCTTATGGTCTAAACAATGTAATGACATGAAAACTTTTTAGGGGGCGTCTCAGGAGGATATTTTAGGTTTAGCAATTTCACTAATATTTGACCAATTCTCGATTTTGTAAGATTTTATCTAGTCAACTTGAAAATGTAACTACAACATGATTCAAGAAACTTTCTCTTTATTAACCCTCTAGTTAAAGAAGAGTATATTCTAAGTGCACCATGACGTTGTCTTCATGATGTAAATGTTAAACAAATCACTAAATATATTTGCAGAAAAGAAGAACTACAACTTAATCTTGCACAAACTTATATTATGCATATTAGGCTATATGTTCTGAAATAATACAAGACAAATGCTCAAAAAACTCAAGTAATTCAAATTCAAAATGACTGAAGGTATAACACCTAGAGTGCTATTATTAACTATAAAGGCTCTGTAAAACAATGAACAGCAGTTCTCAGCCTGTCACCGGGATGCAAACCTGAAAGATCAGATATACAGCAGTAGTTCTTCACGGGTTTTGTATTTGATTACGCTGCTGTTCCGTTGTTTTTCTATGTAACATGGACGCGTTTGGCCGGTTGCGCTCGCGTCTCTTGCAGCGTCTCGCATGAAACGGCTTTCTAAAAAACGGCACTCTAGTTATTAAAGATGTTTAACTCACACCTTCTTGTATTTTTCCTATTCCACTGCCGCGTCAACACAAAACACACTCTGTGTGAATGGCACCTAGAGAGCATCACACGTGAGCAGTTAATCATGTGCACCGATATGCGGTTGGATTGTTCTTTTCTCTTTATTACCAAAGTGTCTAATTCTAGCGTTTGGTAATATTTCTATTTAAAATCACGATTCTCGATTTATAAAAAATCTAATTGTGGCAAAACATTAAATTCGAATTAATCGATAAAATCCGATAAATCGCCCAGCCATCGCCACAGTGTTTGCTTATTTTTTACTTTATTTACGTTGTGTAATTTATTTTATTTTACATCCAGTTGTATTCCGTGCCTCCAGGCTTTATTCGTTTTGCTCTTATTCGTTCTTTTTCTTATTCATTTGGTGCCACAGCGTTTGATGATTGTCAGTTTTTTTTTTACATTTAAACATTTTGCAAGTTTGTAATTTTATATTAGGCTTATAGCATGGTAATGGTGTATTTTTATTCGTTTTGTTAATTAAAGTCCCATGTTTATTGCAGAAAATGTGTCGTTGTAAGTTATAGATAAGCAATTGACCTGAAATGAAAGTAAAAGCAAAATGCGCACGGGCATTAATAAGGTATTTAAAAGCGAAGGAAAGTGAGAGGGAAAACTCCAACGAACTTTGTACAACCAAACTGTATTATGCAACTTGCCGACAGCGTGTCTGTGGCCAAAATAAAGATGATTTATGCCTCCACGCAGCGCGCACACTCAGAGCCAGACGCACACTCATATAACGCAGCTGTGCATTTAACAGGCGACCAATGACAAAGCCCGTTCTAGATGGAGTTAAACCAATGGCCATTACATTACCCATTTGCGGAACAAGCGAGCCAGATTAATGGTTTTGTTTTGAAAGAGAAAAAAAAGCATATATTGCTGGACTCGGTCGAGACCAACTTGAACATTTGGCGAGTCCGATGACCAAGTCTGAGACAAGTCCGAGTCCAAATACCAACGAGTCCAAGACAAGTCCGAGACGATAGAAAAACGTCTCGAGTCCGGACTCGAGTACTACAGCCCTAACATGTAGTTTAATACAGATCAGTATATTCACGCAGTTTAATACAGATCAGTATATTCACGTAGTTGAATACAGATCAGTATATTCACGTAGTTTAATACAGATCAGTATATTCACGTAGTTGAATACAGATCAGTATATTCACGTAGTTTAATACAGATCAGTATATTCACGTAGTTGAATACAGATCAGTATATTCACGTAGTTTAATACAGAACAGTATATTCACGTAGTTGACACAGCGAGTGTTTTATAACGGATGCTCGTGTGTGTTGGAGAAGTGTGTGAGGATCAGTGGTGTTCATACGGGTATCAGACGCTCCAAACAGCTTGTTCTTACAGAGGAACTAATGATGGCATCGTGAATAATAATAAAACAATATTTTATTTTTTATTATTAAATTAATGCAATATAACGATACATCCCAACAAGCCTTTTTAATTATTTATTTAATATGTATTTTATCATTTATTTACTGTTCACTTGGTAGATCTCGGTGAGTTTCTCTCCTGACTTAGATTAATGTCAGACTCAGAAGTCTTTTACATACTGTAAGTACAATATTATATACATTACGGTTCCTAAAAATATTGCTGAGATTATCTCGGTACCGTATCTCCTTGGTTTGCATCTGTTTCTCCAGTATGAAGATTTAATCTGTCTTTATTGTACAGCTCTGTACACCTTCAGTTCACTGCTCGATGCATCGATACCTTCAAAATGGCGCTTCGGTGACGTCACACATAATAAACGCATGTGATTGACAAAGACCGATTGCACGTCTTCATCTGATGCATCAGTTGTCAAACAACTGAAAATAATTAAGTACCTTGCATGTCAAAAATGATGCTAAAGGGGAACCTTGAGCATTAAAAAAGCAAAGCTGAAGGATCCTGACCACATATGTGATGAATTGGGAGTGAGAAGGCCCTGATTTATTGATAGAAATACTGTAGAACGAGGTGTATATACACAGCTGACTCACCTAGTTACCTCAGCGGTTTTCTGCCTCCCTCTGCCACCTGTCTCCTCTCTCTC
>CM050416.1:41673552-41738552 GCA_027564155.1 Gymnocypris eckloni scoliostomus
TTACGGTTTATGAAATGAAGAAATATTAAGTATTGCACCTTGTAAAGTGTTTATACATCATCGCGGTGTTTATTGTGCAGATTTAATTAAAATAAATCATTGTATTAGTTATATTGTAAATGGCATTTAAAACATACTGAAGATTTCCTCAAAAACTAAAACATCAGGACAAATTATAGAACTGAGAAGAGAGATTATTTACATTTCTATAATTAACTTTTTTTTGTTTAATTAATGCAAAAACCATTAATGGTCTTAAAAATAGATTCTATTTCTCTGTGCCGAATTTTATTAATTTTCTTGTTCTTGGGGATTTGAAGTCAAAGGTGATCTGGACATGTTCTGATGATTAATTATGATTGTGGGTAATTGAAGACATTCATTGAGGTGTTGATGCAACAAGACTCATAATAATATTGAAAAACTGTTTAAGCAAGAAGTATTTTGTTGAAATGATCTATTTGTTGTTATCACTGTGGTATTCTGGTTCAGTATTCAGGGAATGTCAGATTTGAAGGGTTAAATTAAAGTTAATGGTGAATGTGATCATCTCTGACTCTGAGGTTACTCTTTACATTTGTGTTAAACACCGCATTAGAGTACAACTAAAGTGAATTATTGGTCAGACTTTATCAGGTGTACATCATAACATAAGTATGATTTCAAGCATGCTAGTGCAGTTCCACTAAAGGCAGGATAATGGTGATATTGATAATCAAATCTAAGAAGTTTAGTTTCAGTTAAAAATCTGTAGCAAGTGTATTTAAATGAACAAATCTACTGAAACAACTTTTGTATAACACGATTGTTATTAATATACAACCAGACCTTTAAAAAATGGTAAAATATTATTTCTAACAATTCGTAACCAAATCGTGTTTAATTATGTGCGCAAAAGATTCCCCTTTTTCTCAAAACAGTTTTTCTGAGCGAATGACAAATGACTTTGAAAGTTATAGTAACTTTTACTATACTAACAGTCATTATTTAGCTCTATGTTACAGGTAAGATAATTACTATAGTGTTTAATTTATTTTGGACAGTGACTTGGTTATGAGGAAATGTGAACTCAACAGATTAATATGAACATCTTTATTTTTTTTAGGAACAACAAAAAAGATTCTCCGCTGGCAACACTGATGCAGTGGAACTAAATGAAGTTCTAACAATACAACTGTAGAGATACTGGTGGACTTTCATATTTTTTTAAGGGATTCCTGGTTGAAACCCTGCTGAGAAAAACTATAGAACCATCACAGAAAATTGTTCTAATTGTTTCCAGTACAAATAGCATTACAAACCAAAACCAAAATGGTTTTCTGTAGTGTGTTTAGGGACATATTCCAGTAGGATTTATTGGTTTTAACAAGCCACCAATAGAAGGTGACCAATTACCAGCAGTGACCCACAGTTTCCATTACACCCAATACAAGTCCTAGTCAAACCATTACTAATTTTGTGATGGTGTCTTGTTTTTTTTTCAACAGGGAATACAACCCTAAATTGGTTGAGAACCTTGAAACATAGGTTTCAGAAAAAAACACACGTTTCCATTTCCATGAATTATTGTCCCTTCAATCTCCAAGTTTTGTAATGCTCCTTTTAATCCTTAATAACCATTTCCCAAAAACGAAGAAACCAAAACAGCCGGATGCTGATCTTGAACACGTTAATGTACGCTCTCTTTGAATAAAGCCTGCATTTGGATTCCCAACTCCGTTGTCGCCTCCCTCGTTACAGAATCAGCCTCACCCGGGTCCAGCGGCTTTATTCAGTGATCCAGGCAAGCCATGAATCCAGCAGCACAGTAATGTGTGTCCATCGAGGAGCGGCCTGTTGAGGATTATGTGTTGGACTTTATTGAACTGGCTTACTCAATCTCATTGGATGAGGTGTGTTTAATGATATTTTCATGGAGGGCTATCTGAGCCGCTCAGCATATGTATCCGGACTGGTCTTTAGAGGAGTATATTGATCTGGCACTTCAATTGAACGGCTCCATATTCACTGTGGGTATGGTGGAGGAGGACCACAACATGGCCGCCACACCACAGCCTTCTACTCTCATGGTTACCGCTCTTGAGTCTCGTCCCTTCATGTCCGCTGTTCCAGAGTCTCTCCATGAGATGGCTGCCAGTCCAGAGATTACTCACTCCAGTTCCCTAGGCACAGCGGCGTCAGTCTTGGAAATGGACAATGTACTCTCTGTCCTGCCAGTTATGGCTACAGCCATTCTCTTTGTTTTGGCCACACACACCGCTGTAGTTTCCCCAGAGATGGCAGCCTTTGCTGCAGAACCTGACGAGGTGCTTGCACCCACTCTGCTCCATGAATCTGATCCCACGTCTAGCCCAGAGAAGGCTACTGATCCCAAGTCTAGCCCAGAAAGGACTTCTGTTCCTGAGTTTGGCCCAGAAAGGGCTTCTGTTCCTGAGTTTGGCCCAGAAAGGACTTCTGTTCCTGAGTTTGGCCCAGAAAGGGCTTCTGTACCCCATATTTACCTGTACCCCAGACTTCTGTTCCCGAGTCTAGCTCAGAGATGATTACAAGTCTGTCCCACTCCAGATCCAGATCACTCCAGCCCTTGAATCTGTCTCAGAGTCCACTTCTGTTCCCTCCTGAGGTGGTAACTTCTGTTGCAGAACCTCCTCTGATAGCAGCAGCACTCTTTCCCAAGCTCACGGTGTTACCTGATGCCTCTGTTACAGCCGCGAGTGCCGTCTCCGTCTTAGTTTTTCCTAATGAATCAAATTATGGACTGTTTGTCCATACTGCTTCAGTCAATGCATCTAAGTTTAAACCATTTGTCTGTCACGGTCTTTAGCTGGAGTGCCCACAAAGGGTACTCCATCTCATACATTTGCCACTCACTCTGAACTCCATTTCCCATAATCCTTTGCTTGGACTCATCAGAGCTCATCAATTGCAACCACCTGTCTCTCGTTACCTTATCAGTCTCACACTATAAGAATTGCACACACATCTCATGTTCGAATTATTTCCTAGTTTCCTTGTGTTTCTTGTTTTGCAAGTTTCCTAGTTTTCTGCCTGCTCTGATCATCGCCTGTTTGTGGATTACTCTTTTGCCTCTGCCTTGTATATTACTCTTTGCTATTTCTGGATCCTGCCAGTTTTGACCACGCTCTTTGAATAAAGCCTGCATTTTGGCTCCGTTGTCGCCTCCGTCGTTACATATGTGATAGGTGTCAAATTCCAAACCAAAGCTATCAAATTCCTTCATTAAGGGCCTTTTATGATTGTTATTGGAAAGTAAATGCAACGGTCATTTCAAAAAAAGTTATTTTAGAATTTATTTGACAAGTTACCTGAAAATGTATCTAATTTAAATATCTTCAACATTACACATTTTAAAAGTTTGTTAGTTTTTACCAAATGTGAATTAAAGACCGAGGCTATATTTGAAAAAGAAAATACATTTTATTTATAAAAAATGACATTTGTGTTTACATTTGGCAGTTTTTGTATTTCTTGGGAATCAATCTCAATGACTTTGGCATTGCAAGCACTATGCTCTCCTTTTTGGGCTACAGGAATGCTATGTCTTAACAGCTGTGTTTTTTAGTATGAATTCTGACCAATATATTTCTGGCTCTGGAGCAGGGGTGCCCAAACTCGGCCCTGGAGGGCCGGTGTCCTGCAGAGTTTAGCTCCAACCCCAATTAGACACACCTGAATCAGCTAATCAAGCTCTTACTAGGCACATTAGGCAAGGCAAGGCAAGGCAAGGCAAGGCAAGTTTATTTGTATAGCACATTTCATACACATTGGTAATTCAAAGCAGGGGCGTATGCAGATTGTGCCAGCACAGTGGCAGCTGGCACACCTAAAAACAGATGCAGAATAATTATTTTTTAATCGTAATAAACATGGGCAGCGCAAAGGAGGGGCTAGCAGATGCTTCAGCACCCCAAGAAAGACCAAAGCACCGCCATTGCACCCATAAGAAATGAAATAAATTAAAACATTTTACTTATTATTACGCATTCATAACTCTGCATTGCAATATAACGTGACGCGTGATTAGCAGGCGCACTTTTCGAATTGACAGCATTTTATTGAAAAAACTGATCGGTTCCTTGTGCCAAGAAGGCCTGTCCCCGACTAAAGATTTCACTAGTCCACATAAATTGATTAATATAATAACTTAGGCTACTAACCATCCTTTAATATATAGGCGTATAGCCTATTCCGCGTAAGCGCATGTCTAAAGCGTGCAACGGCAAAAGTAGGCTAATGATTATGAATGTTGGGGGGAAAGGCAAAATAAAACATTTGAATTATTCGTTAATAAACTAGTGATTTCTTCTCAGTCAGTGTCGGCTGAAAATGTAAAGTTGCAGAATGCGGCTGACTTTAATAAAGAAATGCACCTTTTCATTCCGACTACGTAATTAAAGATTTGTATTTTTTGGTTCGTTCGTTCGTTTAATAAAGTAGCCGGTTCATTGCTGTGACGCTCCATTTCACGGAGACTGCATGAGACGGCAGAAAGCACATCTTGTTTCTCTATTGTTTCTCTGTGTAGCCTACATAAATACAAGCATATATATATATATGAACTGGCTGTTGAATTTTGTATTTTGAAAGTTCAATAATAATATAAAAAACTTGCCGGACGGATTCATTACCCGCTTTGTTCCGGGACCTCACAATTTACAGATTAAGCAGTGCTTATAATATTTGTTAATTTAAAATGTAATTACAATTTTAAATTATTTTCAAAATAAATAAATAATAATAACATAATTGAGGCATTCAAGGCCAGACCACGCCGTCTCGCCCTTTGAGCAGCTAACAGGCACCATTAAATGTACTCTGTTGTTGGCGATCCTGAATGTAATGTATAAAAATATTTTACTGCTTTCTCTAATGTGTCTTGCAAGACATCTATTCAAGATTGTTTATTGCACCAAAAGTAATTTCAAAGGAACATTGTAGGCCCGTGTACAGTTTAAGTCACCATTGCAGGATGTGCAAAATGATAATGATTTAAAAAAGGAGGGATTATTTAAAAGCATTTTGTTTTTATTTAGTAGAGCAGCTACAGCTGTTTTTACATAATAGATTTTTACATAGCCTAGTCACTGAAGTCAATGATTATTCTTTGATAAAGTAAATGTGCTTTGCTCACTGTATAATTTGTTCGTTGTTTGAATAATCGTGGAAATGCGGTGTTATAATTAGAAACTTAAAATATATTTTTATTAAACCTGTGATCATCAGGTTAAATAGGAGTTTAGTCTTATTAAAATATGTGACATAAATTGTACTTGCCTAAAAGGGGTTTATGATGTGTGTAGTTAATGATTAGGCTACAGTGAGCGCGTTTGACTAGAGCGCAGTTAAAGAGCTGTTGTAGGTTATACTGTATGTGATTGTCGGTGACCCTCTTGAGCGAGAAAGCTTCGGAAAATGGAAAAAAACAACAAAAACAATATAGCTGCAAGCAGCGATAACCAGGGTTCAAGAATTTTAAGGCCTAAGGTGGTATGCTTTTAGGGTCTAGGCCAACAGCTGGATGCATAGCTGACAGTGAAACTCATCGAAAATGGACAATAGGCTCACAGAAACACACACACACACACACACACACACAAATAGAAATGGTTAAACTATCATATTAATAATCATTAAGCTTGCTTACACAGATACACACACAGACACACTCATATACATGCACACATATTTTGTTGCAGATATAGATATTTGAAATAAATGACAGGTGACAATACTCTTTGCAAGTTTATATCAGGGATCTCCAACCCTGCTCCTGGAGAGTTACCATCCTGCAGATTTCAGTTCCAACCCTGCTCCAACACACCTGTCTGAAATTAACCAGTAGCCTTGAAGACTGTGATTAGCTGGTTCAGGTGTGTTTGATTGGGGTTGGAGCTGAAATCTGTAGGACGGTAGCTCTCCAGGAGCAGGGTTGGAGACCCCTGGTAGGCCAATGTGAAATGCAGGGCTGACAATTGAACACATTCACAATGGAGAATTCATTAAAACTGTCTCTCTCTCTGTCACATACACACACACACACACACACACAGAAATGAAATGTTTAAAAATGCTTAATAAACAGTAAGCATACAAACACACACACAGACATACGCAGAAATGAAAGGTTTAATAATACTAAATATACAGCACGCATGCTAACACACACACACACTCACTTTGTTGCAGATATAAAATAGTGATTTTCAAAGACATCCAAAATGGAGAATAGGTTAACAGACACATGTAGCCTACACAAAAATGAAATGGTTAAACTAACATATTAATACCCAATAAGCATGCTTGTTTTTTCGTTTTTTTTTGCGCATTAATCTGACAATAAATGTGGCACACCCAGTTTTTCTGATGCACACCCAGAGTCTCCTTTCTGGCTACACTCCTGGTTCAAAGTGCTTTACATAAAAGAAAGTGAAATAATCATTCACAGCAATAAAAACAAGGAGTTAAAAATAATAAAATAAGGACATTTAAAATGATATAGAAATTGATTTAAAATGAGATTTAAAACAGTTAAATAGAAAATGATTATACATAAAATACAATGCAGTCAGTTGGGACGTAGCACAGCGCTCATTCAACAAATGCACAGCTAAACAGATGAGTTTTGAGACCGGATTTAAATGTGGCTAATGTTTTAGCACATCTGATCTCTTCTGGAAGCTGCTTCCAGCTGCGGGCGGCATAATAGCTAAAAGCGGACTCCCCTTGTTTTGTGTGAACCCTTGGTATTTCTAACTGACTCGATCCTAATGATCTGAGTGGTCTGTTAGGTTTATATTCAGTGAGCATATCTGCCATATATTTAGGTCCTAGACCATTGAGCGACTTATAAACGAGTAGAAGTACTTTAAAATCGATCCTAAATGTAACTGGAAGCCAGTGTAAGGACCTGAGGACTGGTGTGATGTGCTCATATTTTCTGGTTCTAGTCAGAATCCTGGCAGCAGCGTTCTGGATGAGCTGCAGCTGTCTAATGGTCTTCTTTGGAAGGAGATCATTACAATAATCCACCCTGCTGGTGATTAAAGGCATGAACAAGTTTCTCCAAGTCATGACTGGAAACAAAACATCTAATTCTTGCAATGTTTTTGAGATGATAGTATGCTGATTTAGTTACTGCTTTGACATGACTACTAAAACTAAGGTCTGTCTCCAGAATCACCCCAAGATTTCTGACTTGATTTTTAGTCGTTTGACCCCTAGAGTCAAGGTATGCATTCACCTTGAGAACTTCATCTTTGTTTCCAAATGCAATGACTTCAGTTTTCTCCTTGTTTAACTGAAGAAAGTTTTGGCACATCCAACTGTTAATTTCATCAATGCATTGGCAGAGGGAGTCAATGGGGCTATAATCATTTGGAGATAAGGCTAGGTAGATCTGGGTATCATCAGCATAGCTGTGATAGGCAATTTGGTTCTTCCTCATTATCTGACTTAGTGGGAGCATATACAGGCTAAACAACAGCGGTGCAAGAATAGAGCCTTGTGGGACTCCACATGTCATGGACGTCCACTTAGACGTATGCTCTCCTATACTCACATAATAACCTCTCCCTTCTAAGTATGACCTGAACCATTTGAGTGCCATCCCAGAAAGCCCGACCCAGTTTTCCAGTCTCTCTAGAAGTATGTTATGATCGACAGTGTCAAAAGCAGCACTAAGATCTAGTAGTACCAGCTGATATTTTGCCAGAATCAGAATTAAAGCGAATATCATTTATTATCTTAATGAGTGCTGTCTCTGTGCTGTGATGCCGGAAACCAGATTGAAAATTATCCAGGAATCCATTTGAGTTTAAGTAGTTGTTCAGCTGATTAAAAACTACCTTTTCAATAATCTTACTTATGAAAGGAAGTCATGTTAATCATGTTGGGAACTCAACCCTTAAAATGCAAAGACCTCTTACTAAGTTTAGGATTAGGGCTATACATGAGTTACAGTAAAGACATAAGCTTTGATCTATTGTGGTGGTTTTAGGCTGTTGTCGTTCTTCTATTCTCTATCACAACCTGGGAAACACAGGACACGTAGGACAAAATTATAAATAAGAATTGATGAGAAATATACAATCAATGACAAGTGTTGGCAAAAAATATACTTTATGAATTATACTCTGAGTTTGTCATTACAGCAAGGTAATACTTTACCATTTCCCGGTTCTGGGTTTCTGTTAACAAGAGCAGAAACATGTTTAGTCAAACATCCCAGATAACAACATGGTAACTAATGCGCAGTTTGTATCTGATCTTCAACGATATTTTGGCACTTACTTCTAAAGTTAGTAGGAGACGAATACTGTTTCTCCTTTTGAATAAAACACAGAGAAGAAAACATGTATAATAACCAATTCACCAAACTGTAATTTTCTTCACTGTATAAAATACTCCTAAAGCTCGAGTAATACCACTTTATCAGTACTGTGATTTAGGAAAGCTGTATTACCTACAACAGCTAGTTAAAAAGAAAATCTGTGGTGCAACAACTGGCAGTGAAGGTGGAAAAGAAGGAATACTGTAAATCAATCAAAAAATATGTTCTGAATTCATGTTGACTTTCAATTTATATATCATTTAGGAATTCTTTCCAGGTCAAAAGTCCAGAGCTAAATTTATTGTCAAAAAGATAGCCTGACTGCATTTTTTATAGTCAAAGTAAATAAATAGATAGAAAAATACCTGCAGTTTCATGCCTAATAATAACTTACCTAACAAGAGCGACATTAATCACGATGCTTATAGCCAGCAGAACACCGAGAGCGATGACGGCTGCTTGGCTGGGATCTCCAGAGTTTCCAGAACTGTCCTCAACTTTGATTTGCAAACCAGGACCAAACACATTCACCAGTTCAGATGTTAAATCGTCCTGCTCACTGTGCACTTTCCTGTGGGAGTGAACATATATATCAGCTTTGGCTGGTTGGAAATTGTCTAGATACGGCTGCGCGCCACATCCAACTATTTCAGCAAACATCCCAGTATGATTTAATGCTAAACAGCGAACGTTAAAGAAAAGCGAACAGATGCTTGAATCTGAGAGGCTTGAAACATATTTGAAAAAATTGTTGTCTAAACCACTGGATTAATTTGCAGATGATTCTCACAACACTATATTTGTTAACTTTTTTAAGGTAAATGAAAAAAAGCATTTTTTAAATTTCATAATTCACCATGTATACAGTGCAACAGCAAAAACCGTGCTTGTGCAAAAGCTATCAGCTTTTTCACATTAATAATAATGGGCTCATGCGTGCCTAATGTACGTCTGTCACAGTATAGTCATTTTTACCTTGATTACAATCATTATTCATCAAAACTTTACTGATGAGACACTGGTTTGCTTTATTCAGACCCTACAGAGTAGTCCTCATAGCATTGGCTCATTGGGGGACGATAGAGAAATTGCCCATTTGGGGTTTTGAGGAGGCTAAATGTTACGTCACATCTTGATTATGTTTATAACTTGAATCCGATATTGGCTAAACTGCTACATAGAGCTCTGAGCTGAACTTATAGGGGATATATAGGAGAAGCATATATTTTGCTCAGATGATTTTCTATCATATCAATTTATATAACTTAGAATAATAATAACAGTAATTATTATTTTGTGTGTATAGCTCAGGGAGGGTGGTCCCTAGTGCACACTCTCTATATCGGATTTGATAAACTTATATAAATCCACATTTTGAGGATACATTTTGGGATATTGTGATATCTTACACTTGTCACATTATTCACATCCCTTTCTTGTTTCCATTGTTGGTAAACCAATAGACTCATGAGCGGTTGGAGTTAAAATGGAAATTAATGATTATTATAACTGATGAACAGCCGAAGTCCTGCCCACAAGGCTATAGGCTGCAACCATTATACGTGTATTTATTATAATCATGTTTTTTGTTTACTTGCATATGTTTCCGTGTACTCAGCTTTCACATTGAAGATTATAAAATAAACAAATCTGAATAAATTGACACTGGTTCACAACTTACTCTTTGACCTCCGTGGCTGGGATGACAGTACCAATGGAGTCCATGGCAATGAAGCTGACGTAAGTCTTGGTTGTAGCTTCTCTGAAAATGGTGCGCATCTCAATCCCATCCTTAGCTCTCACACTGAGGATTTTCACAGTCCAGCTTAAAGCTTTTCCCATGGAACTGAGACAAAAACACACTATCAGATGGTGAACACATAACAACAATGATACAAATCGTTTAAAAGATTGGGCTCAAAACAATGTTTTGATGATCGATCCTGTGGTTTAACTTGATACAATGACTCAACAGCTTACTAGGAGAAGCTTTTCTGTAATTAATGTCATAAATTTCAGTGTTCTCTAAAGACAAAACAAATGAACACAGTCATATGGACTACTTTATTTAATTATGCATTTTTGTGCGTCAATTTGTCTTCTACAGGTTTGAATGCCATAGTGATGAGAAAAATAATTCATTTTTTAGACTTATATGTTCGCACTTACTCTCTTTGCTTAAACACAGTAACACTTCACAAACGCTCTTGCTCTTGTCTCCATAACAATGTTTTAATGAGATTACTCACTCCTCCATCTCTGGGATCCTCTTCTCCACTATGTACACAGGCTGGTTTATGGAGATTACTGTGACGGAGTAATGATGTGCACTTTGCTTTACTTTGATCTGCAGGTGACAAACACAAGAACTCAATATTTGCAATGACTGGTCTTTGTTCCTGCTCCATTCTAAATCAAAATGGCGTTCATGTTCCCTTCATACTGTATTGAGTAGTATTCTGACACAGCCTTGTAAAAGCTTTCTCTTTCCTTTATCCGTTCCTGCTCACCTGTACTGATGTAGTCATGGACAGTCCATGTCTATCAGTGGCTTTAGCATAAAAGTTGAACAGGCCGTTTCTAACACTAGATGCATCCAGTACGTAGATCTGACCGGTGCTTTCCTCCACATCCAACAGAGATGTGGACTCCAGCAGTGAATACTGCAATTCTGAGCTCTCGCCCACATCAGGGTCCAGTGCCTGAGAGACAAACGACAAGTCAACCACATTACAAAAAATCATGAAATCAGTTGTGATTAGTATTTCTAGTCCATTGACAGCCTTGAAACATCTTGGTCATGTATTTTAATTTGGTAAGCAATGGTGTTTTTGGGGGAAACATTGCAGACCCCAACATTTTATATGCCATGAGAAAATAGTAAGTCTGATCAACACCTCTTCTTAATGAGTTACATGCTGAAGGGTTTGAATGAATCACTTCCCCTAAACATGAGCAAAAGTAACGCCACTATACAATAGATTTGAGTACATACAACACTATAACTGATGCCTTCTTTTGAAAAGCACAAGCCACCGCAGAGATTCACTCACCTGGATCTTCACTATAGGGAATTTGTATGGAGCGATACTGAGAATTTCTGCTTTATATATTTCATCGCCAAACACAGGAGCCTCATTCACGTTCTCAACCTGAACTCTGACCTAAAGATTAAGTGAAGTTAGCTACAGAAGCTTGTGTCAAACAAAGTTTAACAGTCTGAAAAAATAACACATCTGATTTAATGTTACGACTACAGTGACACAAGAATGCATGTTAACTATGCCCGACAGAACAATGTGTTTGTGTAATCGTGTAGTTTGTTTCTGGCCTTGTTTGTGGTAAGAATAGTACCGTTGTCTCTGCTGTGTTTGGAGGATTTCTGGAGTCTACGGCGTCTACTGTGAGGATGTACCACTCCTCTTCCTCCTTGTCCAGTGCTCTGAGAGCTTTTATGGTTCCCTCAGCATCCACAGAGAACACATCCTCATGTGACTTCATGTTATAGCTGACTGTAACCAGTGGACTCCCTGTTAGTGCCTTGACTTTGCCTACGGTTGTTGCCTCGGGTTCGTTCTCCTTGATTATGAAGTTGTAGGAGGATCTCTGAAAAGCCACACTCTCGTTGACTGATGACATTTGAAAGTAGATCAAGACTTCAGCTACAGAGAGAAAAAAAACATGCTAGTTTTTACATGTTATTTCTGTTGAGACCAGTTCGTTTTTACAACACACCAAGGGTAATCATGTAAAATGGCCCAAGTTTTAACACTAGCACTACATTAGGATACGTTTTTGCTTCTTTGTTTACTGGTGGTACGCATTACTCTTGTAAGGAGGATCAAGAGCTTGTGTCTGTGTGAAGCCCAAACCTTCATCAGACTGTGCTGGTGTTCCCTGATCTGTCGCTGTAGCAGTCAGGGTTATCAGTGTATCTTCCGTGACCTTGCTAAGGTTAGAGGTCAAAATTATGTCTCCTGTTTTAGCATCCAATGCCACAATGGAAGAGTCTTCGGAGAAACTACAGAACAAACAACATTTATGTATCAGGTTCATGTTTTTGCCAACTTTTAGTGAATCATTTAATGGTTTGATATCTTGATTGTGAGCCGCACCTGTAGCTGATGACTGCGTTGGATCCGGCGTCTTTATCTGTGGCAGAGACAGTCAGCAGCAGCTCTCCAGCCTTGGCGTCTTTAACCAGAATGCCTCTACTGTAGGTGTCAGAGCTGAAGACTGGAGCGTTGTCATTGACGTCTGTGATACTGACCCTCACTGTGGTGATGTTCTGCAGAAAATAAACAGTACAGTACTGTTTAGTATCTCAGTCGATGTGAGCAATTAACGGTAACATGCTAATGAAGACTAGAATCAGATATCCAGACTTCGTATTCCTCATCCTTTCCTATCAAAATGCATGTGAAAACGCAGAAAATCGAACCTGATCAGATTTTTTTGATTCAAGGTATTCTTCTTTTGCCATGCAAACAATGCCTGAAATGTAGTACAACTTGTTAATTAATTCCCTAGTTCTCCTTAAATCGTGGCTACGAGCAAATTGTGCCAAGATTTGCCTAAAAACAAGAACGAATTCTTAACTTCTGACCATGAAATGGAAATGAATACTGTACGTTTAACTGTGGGATTGCGCTGTCCATGGCCACAATGACCACATCGTACACATTCTGTGTCTCGATCCAGCTCATCCATAGCTAGTAGAGTCCCATCCTACAAGTGAAGGAAATAAACGTTTTAAGATCTGAGCATATAAGAATATGGTATTATGACAGCTCTCGTAAGTCCTCCCACCTCTCTAAAGCTGAATAGGTCAATGTGTGAGTAAACAGCGATGGCGACACGTCCATTTTCTCCAATGTCGGAGTCTGTGGCTGAGATTACGCACACCTCTCCAGGTGACGAGGGCGTGTATACACCTTCCCGAATCTCAATGCGCTCTGGGAGAGGAAGGAATTGTGGGTGGTGGTCGTTGACGTCCAGAACAGTGATGATGACCCGAGCGGTGGAGATCAAGCCATTATCAGGCTGGTCTACAGCTAGTACCTAAAGAAGACAATACAAGCAATGAATAGTCATCCTGAACATGTTGTGAACGGTTGGGTTCAAGAGTGGAAGATGATAGTTCTGCACCTCAATGTTGTAACTGTCAGTAGTTTCTGTGTCCAAGATGGCGTCGCTCTTAAGTGATATTACTCCTTGACTGTTAATACTGAAGGTATCACTGTCCATGACAAAGTGACCTTTAGAGAACCCGTCCTGATCGGAAAGAAGACAAGAAAAAGTAAGTATATCAAAACAAACTTTGAATGTTAACTTGACAAACATGACTTGCAAGTTTACAGTTTTAAAGATGGGGTACAACAAGGCTAAAAAAAATATATTTGTAAAAATATTTTTTATTTATTTATTTTATTTAATTTATTTATTTATTTTCTATTTCCTTCGCCTAAAATATAAAATTGCAGAATAAAAAAATTGTATTGAACATTAATGGAGCAACAGATTTTGTGTGAAAATAAGTTGTTTATCTTGTTTAAAAATCGTATAAATGTATGAGGTAATGATACAAATACTTCAGTTAAAATAATGTTTTGTTTAAATTATGTCTTAACTTGTTCAAAACAATCACTTCAGCAACGTGTGTACTATCTCTGCTTATTAAAAAAAATAAAAGAATACATTTTTGTTCAATAAATATACTGTCATTAAGAGATGATAATATAAAATATGGACACCCAACATAATATATCATATTTACCATCTGAATCTAACCGCGTCATGTCAACAAATGGAAAAGTCAACCATCTATTAAATATTATTAATTATTAATAATTTATCCCCAACAGCAGGGGCACTTTTTACCCCAAATGCCATACTTTTATATATTATTTCTTTATTTAAAAACGTTGCTTTAATTATCTTAAACAAACTGAAAATCATATAAAGAAGACCTTTGTCTCAAAATATATATGCATTCATTTTAGCGATTCTCATTTGCTACTTAAATCTACAACATTTTAGAAAACATCAAATATGTGACCCTGAAGCACAGAACCAGTCATACGGGTACATTTTGTAAATCATCTGAATTGTGAATAAATTATATTTCCATTGATGTGTGGTTTGGACAATATTTGAAAATCTGAGGATGCAAAAAAAATCTAAATATTGAGAAAATAATCTTTAAAGTTGTTCAAATGAAGTTCACAGCAATGCATATTACTAATCAATAATTACTTTTTGATATATTTACGGTACAAAATATCTTCATGGAACATGATCTTAATATCTAATGATTTTTGGCATAAAATAAATATTAATAATTTTGACCCATACAATGTATTTTTGTCTATTGCTACTTAAGACTGCTTTTGTGCTCCAGGGACACATATTAGATAAAGTAAGCACAAAATCAACGTTGCGCTGCTGCATGCGATCGCGTCAAAGATCAGACAAATATACACGTGCATCTTGAATGTTTTAGAAAGTGCTACGCCACGTTTTTGTCCCATCTAGTGGTTTAGAGGAAATAATATCTAAAGCGCCTTTTACCCCGTTGTGTTTAAAGTCTTGGGCTGCGTTTCCCAAAAGCATCGTAAACTTAAGTACATCATAGACGCATTGAAACCAAGCTGACGATGCTTTTGGGAAACGCGGCCCTGGGTAGATAATAGAAAGCCTTGGCTGCTTATATTTCTAAGGCATTGGTAAATTCCTCTGAGCAGTTGGAAAGGAACTGGTTACGGTGTTGTTATTGTTAGATTGGCGTGGCCTCCATTGGAGGTGGTGATTGTTGTGGTGTATTTATGTATTTTACAAACAAGGTTTTCAGGAACAGTACCAGGTCTAGATCGGTGACTCTAATCTGAAGCACGAGCTGGTCCTTCAGCGAGTTCTCTGGAATAGACACTCTGTACTCATCCTGGTCAAATCTCGGTGGGTTGTCATTCATATCTTCAATGGTAATTGATACCGTGGCGCTAGCCGTCTTACTGGCGTCATCCTGCTGAGCTGCCTGTTTTTAAAGGCAAAATATGAATAGTAAAAAACACTGAAAAGCCTAATGGTTTTCATTAATATTTTCTGAAACTGAAACCTGTATGTAAACAGTAATCCGGTCAGATTTCTCTCTGTCTAGTGCCGACGTCACAGAGATGACCCCGCTGTTCACATCAATTTCAAAATTGCTCTGATATTCATTTGGAAGAACTGAAACAGAAATATGGATATATTGTTATCATCATAAACTTCATTCAGAATATAAGTAAATGTGACCCTTGGAGCACGAAACCAGTCATAAGGGTGAATCATCTGAAAGCTGAATAAATAATATTTCCATTGATGTATGGTTTGGACAATATTTGAAAATCTGAGGGTGCAAAAAAATCTAAATATTGAGAAAAAATCTTTAAAGTTGTAGGAAATGTACTAAATATCTTCATGAACTTAATATCTAATGATTTTTGGCATAAAATAAACATTTATAATTTTGACTCATACAATGTATAATTGTCTATTGCTTCAAATATACCTGTGCTGCTTATGACTGACTCACAAATGTCCCTATAAACCCCTAATAATAGATTTATATTTGAATAAAGTACTATTCTTCATTATTATACACGAGTGTAATGTTTGCATCCCTCAAATATGATCAGATTTAAAATAATCTCTGTCTCTCCCACATGTATGAATAAACTGTATTTGGCAACAGGTGGAGGAGGTGGTTTAGATTAGAAGGTGTGTGTGTTGTGACTCTGTTAACAGTACCTGCTGTTATGCTGTAAACTACCGGCTCGTTGATGCCCGTGTCGCCATCTTGAGCTTTTATGGCTTCGGGAGTGACGTCTGACAATGGGCCTGTCTGTGCGTGGACAGAAAAGACAAGGGTTTCATTTGTGTGGTCAGGCATTGATCTTGTCTTCTGACGTCATTTACCTGATTTTCCTCAATGGGTGCTTCATAGTGGCTGTGATGAAAATAAGGGTTTAGGTTGTCAAAATCTTCAACGGTTATTGTAACTGTGGCAGTGTCACTGTATCCTCCTATATTCTGCAAAGACACATAGCTTTGTGTTGCTACTTTAACATTACAGTTCATCTGAAAATAAATATTTTGACATTTATTCTCCATCCACTTTCACTCTATGTAAAAAAGCAGCTTGTACATTGTACTTTTGGGTTCCATGAGTGATAACAGAGTTTCCATTTCTGCGTGAACCATTGCTTTAGTGTAAAGAACTAAAATGGATGCAGTTTTTCTTTACTCTAGCTTCCACAGTGAAGATGTACTGTTGAACATTGTTGTAGTTCAGATGTTGTTTCGTCCTGATGTTACCATCATCCCTCACTTCAAAGTCTTCTGGTACCGGAGGCTGTTAATAGCGTGGAAGTCATTGATTAAAACGAGGATATGGACAAGTTCGTGGACTCAAACTGAGCTTACTCAATTCACTTTTCTCATATTAAAAAGATAAATATGACAGCATAACATAACTTTGGAGTAATTGCATCTAGTGCCCAGTAATGCAGTTTTGTGGAAGCCTGCATGTTGTAATAGTATTATATCAGATAAATAAATCCATGAGACTCACCAGCATAGAATACGTAATTCTGTTGTTTTCTGAAGAGACATCTGCATCTTCAGCCTTCACCTTGAGCACATCTGAACCCACAGCCGTCGTCTGCAGCGAAAAACATGGTTTATTAAGAGATGTGAGGTCTCTTACACACTACAGCTGATATTACACGCACCTCTGACACTGCGGCGCTGTATGATTTACTCTGGAAGATCGGAGGGTTGTCATTGACATCCACAACTTCCAATGTCCGGTCATTTTTTATCTAAAATACACAGTGAAGCCTTTATCAGCACATTAATATTCATATCAGTATGGATTTGATTTTATAATGCTTATTGAATGGGTTTATGATGTTAGTGTAAATAAACTTACCCCTGTGTTTGAACAGGTGACTGAATAATACAAATTCCCTCCGGACTAAAAGAAATAAAACATACTGTACATATGGCACTTACTTTCTTTATGAAAGTAATATACACTGAACAAAATTATAAATGCAACATTTTTGTTTTTGTCCCCATTTTTCATGAGCTGAACTCAAAGATCTAAGACTTTTTTCTATGTACACAAAATACCTATTTCTCTCAAATATTGTTCACAAATCTGTGTAAATCTGTGTTAGTGAGATAATCCATCCACCTCACCGGTGTGGCATATAATTATGTTCAGTGTATGTATAGTATGTATGAAAGGTCATTTAACAGATAGGCCTATATACTTTATCTAACAAATATAAAAGAGGAACAAACCTGCTTTAGTTCCTCAGCGTCCAGTGGTTTTTTGGTCCGCACAATAGCGGCTGAGTCTCCAACAGTGTAAATCAGGTTCAGAAATGTCACACCATTGGGATAAAGATATATGTCCAGCACCGGACGATCATCAGGTCTGATATTAGTGATAATCTCTACATCTCCTGTAGGCCAAATCAAATACATGCTCTTACTACAGAATCTAAAACATAAACACTGGATATCACTAATATTGATCTCGCAATCACCTCCCAGAAGCAAAGGTGTTTTCAATGACAACAATTGTAATAAAAACATAATTATATTATTGATTGAATTAATATCTTGTTAATGAAATTGATATTTTACTGTGGACTATATTCAGGTAAAGTCGTGGGCATATCTCACCTTCATATTCCTCTTGGATACTCCCTACATAGCTATACGTTCCAGTTGTACAGTTTATCTTGGAGAAACCTTAAACAGCAACAAGTCATTGGTTTCAGGACTTAACAAACAGATAAACGACTAAATCCAGTAGTACACACTGCATTAAATCACACAGTATATTGAGAAACAAGACAAAGCTGTTACAAATTGGTCTGAAATGCTTTAGTGTAATGACTCCACTGCCGTTCTCAAATCAATCTTTACATCAATTATTTGTTCCCAAAGCAGAAAATCAGAGAATATAGACATTTGTCTGAATATAGTGTACACTTAACAGGGGCGCGGGAAGGGGGGGTGCTGAGGGTGCTGCAGCACCCCCTGTTTTTTTCTGTGGGCAACTGTAAACTGTTGTGAATAAAACAAAATATAGGCTAAATTTGTTATAATAAAGATTAATTTAAACATTTCTATGGTTGCTCCGATGTTTATAACATTTAGTTTACATTGGCTATTTTGCTATCTATTTCTGTGTGATCTTCGACATATTTACCATTTGCCCAATAATTTAACAGTTGTAAGAATTAAAGTTATCAAAGTTATTAAACTGATGCAGGGCTATTTGATGTGCGCACATCCTGCCAAATCACGCACGCAGCACTGCCAATGCTTGCTTTTATGTTTGTGAATGCTATGATTGTGTTGAAGAATCTGTAGGTTGTGGCTTAAAAGCGGAACATGGAAATATCATGGATGTACTGGAAGAAAAAAATAATATTTTTTGTTTTTGTTCTCAGCGATATGAGTCTTTCCCTTCTCCCAAAACAGCTTATAGCTACCTATTAAAATAGTTCAGTTTTGTATGTAATGGAAAAGTGATTAGACTATGTTTCGTTTTTTTTTCTTCATAAAGTTAATTTAGAAAAACCTTGGGAGCATTTTTTGTTCGTTAAATTTTTTTCTTTTTCTTTTAAGCAACGACCAAGCGGCCAGCATCAGAGTTGATCCCCTATGTTTGATTAATTTAGCTTTATCAAATCATCACGACTTGACTAAAATAAAATCGATAGATAGGCCTATAAACAGTTCAAGCATATCACAGTGTTAGTTTAAATGTTTAACCTATATAAATGTGCAATATCCAACAGTTTGTGTGGAGAGTGGAAGCTGAAGCCAGCTTTACAGGACATGGAGGATTTCTTTCTTACAGTAAAAACAACTTAAAATACGCCGTGTGATTTTTTTTCTCATAAAGGTAAGAGTAATATATCATTTGGAACTGTAAAGGGTCTACTTTTATTTGTGTGCATTCACAATATCAACATTGTGCTTTTATAAAATAGGAAAACAGAGAATGCACTTTCTGCCGGTTTTGAACAAGAGCGCTTCAATGATGAACCGAAACTGGCTCAGAGATATGATAAATATATCTATAGAAAGCTTTAAAATACTACTTTAAAACGAAATAATTCAAAGCAAAGCAAAAACTCTTCATTAGCCTATGTAATCCGTTAAGATGCATATATTTCTCCAATGAGGAAATGGCGAGTCATTTTTCCCGTCACCTCACCATCTAAAATATACAAATAAGGGAAAGCCTAAAACAGGCCGATTATCATTTGCGTTTTATTTTATAATTGTATTCAATAATAAAAAAAAGTATGTAAATCTTTGTCCTTGAAATGTAAAGGATTTGCTGCAATGCAATTTTGTCTGACTGATAGGCCTAGTGAATTATTTATTGGCCTATCGTTTTAATCCATGCAGCAAATGCTTTAAAAACAGCTTTAAAATGACTTTATTGCATTCCAGATGCTTTTAAAAAAACTTTTCACTATACATTTTAAGGGTTTTTAAGCTTGAATGTAGCTTGAATGTAAAACATTGTAATGTATTCATTGTAGCCTATTCCCATTTGTAAAATAGCTAATTGTTGTCTAACACGATCTCATGAAAGTGCGTAGGCCATAGCACGATTTTCTGTTCCCCCCTCCACAGCACCCCTAAATAAAACACCTTCCCGCGCCCCTGACACTTAATGGGAAATGTAATCATCAACACTAAAGTATTTAATTTAATTTTACTCTCTTTCCAAATGGCGTGACATTTCTAGATCCTGTTTTCTTTAAACGATAGATCGTAACATTTCTTTTTTGATAACTGCAAAGTTTCAGTTATGCCTCTCATCCAAACTTCAGCTGGTTATAAAAAACTGACTTACCAATATTACTCCATACACCGTGGACATGCAGACAAGCTAAAACAAGTGAAATAGACAACAAGGCCATCTTTTCCATAGTTCATTGTCAACAACACAGCCTGAAGGAAAACTATGACTACTCCTTGTGTAACATCTCCTGATGTTCTTTAGTGTATGTCATAAACAGTTATGATCTCTGCTGTATCAAAGGTGCTCACAATAAAGCAGGATTGACGAGGGAGGGTTTTTTCTGGAGAGAAGCTGATGTTACAGTTTTTTTTTTGAGGATATTTGAGATGACTGAACCTAGATTTTGTTACTGACCTTGTTTTGAGTTTGTACTACCACACCTTCTCATGCAATTGTTTATATATCAAACTTTTCAAACCCCAAATCCTAGATCTGAGTGATTAACTAATTAACTGTACTTCAAAACTATTAACTAGTGTTAAATATCGTCACCTCTTTTTCAGGCCAATGAGCCTTTGCTAGATAGAAAGACTTAGCAAGGGTTAGCAAGACAAAGATTAGCCCTAGACTCAAAATACGGCTTCAGACATAACAATTAATAATTTGCACCCTGCACATCTAAGTAGCTAGACGAGGAACCTATTATTATATGTTGCTATAGACATCACCAATACTACCTTATCACGAAACCAACCTTATTACACCAACATCAAAGGTTACAGACTCTGTATAAAATGTCTTATCTTTATTATCTTTATCACGTTGTAGCACGGAGTATTGGAGGCAAACTTGCAATCCTTTGGCTTGATCACTTCATGTATTTGACTTGTGTTCAGCTGGTGTGAAGACTACAAGTGTGCGTCGAACTTTCCATTACCTGTTGGGAAACACTTTTACATTGTAGTGAAAATGCAAGTGTTTACAAAGCTTTGTTTTGATTTTCAATACTTTGGATTTTAAAATAAAGTTCTAAATGTCTGTTCAACAGTCCCTATAACAGATAACACAATTTAGCTCTCTTGTGTACTTATGTTCTGTTGCGTACATGCGCTCTCAAGTGCCCGAGACCACAAGCCCCAGAACAGTGTCGGGGGGGGTAACGCATAACAAGTAACGCTAGTTACGTAATAATATTACTTTTTCAAGTAACTAGTAAAGTAACGCATTACTTTTTAATTTACTAGAAAATATCTGAGTTACTTTCTCCATTTATTGACGCTGTGTGAACATGATCTTACTGTAGATCTAATCTAGACTAAATATGAATGTGTATTAATTCATCCCACTCGCAAAAAACAGATTCAGTATTCATCAAAATGAATTAAAACAGTGAAATACAAACTCAGAATATGACGCAAACCTGCAATAATTAAATATGTTAAACAACACAAATATATCTAATCTCATTTTATTAACGATGTGTTTGCTGCTGACCTTTGATGATCAGTTCAATCATACTAATAATAAAAATGACTTTAGATAAACTAACATTGTTTAATATTGCTGAAGAGTGTTGAACTTCTCCTGTGTTCTTCTGTACAGACGTGATTTACTCGTCCTTCAGTCTGAGGTTTATTCATTACACTTTCTGGTGTGAAAGGGTTTTATATTTGCTATAAATATAACTTCTTGTATTAAAAACAAACAATCAAGCACTGCTCATAATTAAAAAGTAACGCGAAAGAAGTGCAAAAAGTATCGTAACGCATTACTTTCCATAAAAAGTCACTAAGTAATGTAATTAGTTACTTTTTTAGGGAGTAACGCAATATTGTAATGCATTACTTTTAAAAGTAACTTTCCCCGACACTGCTGATCACTATAACATCATACTTATGCTTTAACACAGCTCAGTATATTCACAGTTGAATACAGCAAGTGTTTTATAATGGAGGCTCACGTGTTTTGGAGAAGTTTATGAGGATCAGTGGTGTTCATGGCATCAGATGCTCCATTTTCAAAAGATAGGTTGCTGTCTAATATAACACCCAGATGTGTAACTGTAGAGGAAGTAACAGTACATCCCTTAATCACTAATCACTTGAGAATGTATTGTGGCGTCTCGAGGAAAATCGGGGTTTAACTGTCAACACTGCCCCCTAGTGATCAGGAGCATTTCCGGTATGTTGTGAGTTTGTATTTGCTTTTTTAATTGCGTTGTGTTGTGCACTACTGGGCCGCCATACACTACAACCCGAATGAAAAAACAAACATTTGGTGAATTAGGCTACAGTGTTTTTTCCCCCTAACACTAGCTAATAGTATGCAGTACAGTAGCACAATCTGACCTGTCTGGACACTATAACAACAACAACCGAAAGGTGAAGATGCGATCATTCAGATGAAGTCAATCCGCCCACTAATCATTTACTATTACCTTGTAAAAATAATTAATTTGAATGAATGATTGGTCTTCGTTTATGTTTTTGCTCTGAGGGGGAGTTTGCAGACGGCCCCTTAAGCAGCAGCAGCGGCTAATATGCAGCGATTATAGAGCCGAGACTAACTTTAACTCGCTCTGACACGAGAGACGCGCAAACGGATTCGTAACGCTCGCAACAGCATCACTATCCGCGCTGAAACTCTTCAGACTTGAACCACTTCAGTATTTTACGACAGGTGTTCTGTCGATTTGTCCTAGCGTGTCAGATTCGCCACCTCCCATTAAAACAGTGGGTAGTACAATTCGACAACGAAAAATGCTACCTGTTAAATTGTGTTTTATTAATGTGTACAGCTACCACAACTCTAAACCTACCCTTACAGTAATGCACATACATTAAATATCGTTGTTAAGCGTGAGAAAAAGGATGCAGTATTGATGCGCGCAGGCGCAGTAAGCCGAGGTAGGACAATCTGACGGGAAGGATACAACGTCAGGACACCTGACCAGGTGAGCTCTGACGCGCTCTGCCGGAAGTACATGTATCGCGCTCTGCCGGAAGTACAGGTATCGCGCTTCGCCTTCAGGAAACACTATCATTTATAACTTATGGAATAAGACGAGGCCATTTTAGAGACTCGTTGTCTGCAACAAGTTATTTTCAGGTCTGGATACTGTCCTCATCATAAAACAGTCAGGACAGTAATGAAACATCCATCGCTCCTGATGAACTAACAAAAGCTGGTTTCTTCATTATGTGGACGAGCTCAATATCAGGCTGAAATCATTAAGCTCTTTCTTTCTGCCAGAATCACTAGCAAAGCAGCGAGCGTCATGTTTGGCTAAATCAGCTGAACTTTTAGGATTGATTGAAGCATAGAGGTAATTATTATTTTACGCAGCACTATCCTCCTCTGTGCATGTTTTAGTAGAAATAATGAATGCATTGCTATGTTATCTATTGTTTTGTTGTATTAGTTTGTCACTATGGATAATAGAGGAAGCAGTGAGAGAACAGCTTCTCGAAGACACAACAGAGCATCTCCTCCTAAATTCAGTGATGAACCAGTGACCTCTGACCCCAGGTGAGACAGACTCGCATGTTTAGCTCATATATATCTGATCAATTAACTTTCAACAATGTGCATATAGATGTGAAAAGAAATATACGTTCTTACGCTGTTAAACTGTGTCAAACGTGGAGGAGAGACCAACATGTCTGTTAGATATCCTGAATTATTAATGTTTTCTCAGTATCTCACAGAGTCAGAGATCTTCATCTGCAGATCCCAGCTGTGTGTCTCTGAAAAGTGATGGATCCATGAATCCTCCTCCTAAAGTCAGTGATGAACCAGTGACCTCTGACCCCAGGTGAGACATGAAACTACTGCTTTATTAATGCAGGGATCTAATAATTTACAGTAGCATGTAAACCTTGGCTGCTCCTCACAAACTTCATCTCTGCAGCTGAATGTTTACAGTCATTTTAAAGGCAGGGACTGAAGCAAAAATATAGTTATCATACAATTAAACATATTTTAATTACATCTTTATTTATTTCATACATTCATAGAGATGTTTAATAGGCTGCTCAACAGAAAAGAAAATAACCAATCATTTTGGTCAGTGTTTATCATTCACTATTTCTATATTTAGAAATCATATATCAGAACTGAAAAGGGTTGAAGATGAATTATTAATATAATCTACAGTACACAACATGTCATATGGGTAAATGATGTGTGTGTGTGTGTGTGTGTGTGTGTGTGTGTGTGTGTTTATCATAGCAGTATGTCAGCAATCATAAACAAAAGCATGTTAAGATGATTTAAACTAGCCTATAAGTAATAGTTTGACCTGAAACAGTTTTATCATATAGCCTAATCTGCACTACACAACATGTTATATGATGTGTGTGTGTTTGCGTACCTGTTTCTTTATCCTGGTGGGGACTTGAATACACACCAACTCATGGGGACTCGTCTCACAGTGAGGATCTAAATTTAGGTCAAGCTTATAAATCAAACAGAATTAAGTTTTTTATGCAGAAATGCCTGTTGAATTCTGTGAGTAGTAGGTTTAAGTGTAGGGCGATAGAAAATACGGCTTGTACAGGATAAAAATCATTACGTCTATGGAGAGTCCCCGTAAACCCAGGCGTGGCTCGTCTGTAAGGCCAGAGCCCCACCAAAATATTCACCTCAAACATAGACCTCTATATAAACCAAATAAATAAGATACTGTAAATGTGTTCAGCATTCTGCAACAAATATTTTTTGGATTTTCTTGAGAATTTTAAGCCATAAAGTGTGTGAGATATATTAAAATTCATCCCAAGCTTCGGCAGGCATATAAAATGATACATCAAGTAAGTGGGGCAGTTGGGTCGGTGCCCTCCCGAACTCAACAGCGCCCCACATATTTTATAATGTAAATCTGTGGTGAAAAGTGGAACTGCAGCATGCTCTAATTGAGAGCCATTTGGGTAACTTTGAGACTGCCCCGCTTATTCTCACGTTACCTTATTTAGCACTAGATCAGGACAATTTTAGTCAGATTCAGCTATATGTGTCTGCATCAGGTCACTAGCTAGCCTGTAAATATTTTCCAATGTGGAGTAGTGTTAAATTAATGAAAGTGTGAAACCTTTAGTTTAAATGTGCTCACGCGAAAAGCCTTGATATCGTACAGTTTTGTTTGTTTTATGTTTGTTTTGAGATGAAACATGATATTCGCTTCCTCTCTTAAAATCTGCCCCACCTAAATTTACGGTCAGGATCCACTACTGCATAAACCACAAAACCAACGTGTTTGTGTGTGTGTGTGTGTGTGTGTGTGTGTGTGTGTGTTGGGGGGGACTGCAGGAGTTGCTGGTGGTCATAAATAAAAAGATATACTGTAACATGACGGTGATCAGGGGAATAATCACAATCAGCAGTGACTCAGTTTCTCATTAGAAACAGTGACCGTGAGAAACAGCTGTTTGAGAAGGACTGATAATATATGAAACAGCAGACAGAACTAAAGGAAGAATTATTTATGTGTGTTTCTCAGAATCTGGAGTCAGAGATCTTCATCTGCAGATCCCAGCTGTGTGTCTCTGAAGAGTGACGGATCCATGAATCCTCCTCCTAAATTCAGTGATGATCCAGTGACCTCTGACCCCAGGTGAGGATAAACGTGTAGTGATGATTTAACTGCTTTATGGGAGTCAAAAACACACTCAATGCACACAGACAGAACTTGACACAATAACATTTTAATAAATAGATGCAAGATATTTACAAGCAAAATAATTTAAGCTTTTACTGTTCTAAAAACTCAGATTTGTGGCCATTATTGGAATTGAAAAGGTTAGAATAAACCCGAAACACACGTAATTGTTGTCATGCGGTGAATCTGGCCAATCGTGAAACAGCTGTGTCGTCATCAGCGCACTTACAGCCGCTCTGGAGAAACTGCGGCTTCAACATGAAACATTAGCATATTGCCCGCCCACTTGTTTCACACGCAGATCTGGGAAAACTTGAATTCAAGGCATTAATGTTTGCCTACAGAACCACCTCTGGCTCTGCACCCCTTTACCTAAATTCAGTACTTCAGACTTATATGCCCTCTAGAAGCTTGCGTTCTGCAAGTGAACAATGCATTACTGTACCATCCCAAAGAGGCACAAAATCACTTTCACTGACTTTTACATTAACTGTTCCCATCTGGTGGAATGACCTCGAACTCAATCCCAGCAGATGAATCCTTACCATCTTCAAGAAACGGCTAAAAACACATATCTTCCATCTTTATTTGACCCTCTAACTCTAGCGCTCTCTATTCTAATTCTATTTTATCTTATAAAAAAAAAACACACACATTTGACCCTCTATCAATTGCATATTTATTCTCTTACTGCTAGCTTTTCTTGTAAAACTAACACTAGCTTTATTTTTTCTACATTCTATATACTCGTTTTCTTAATAATAATAAAAACATTCCTACCTGTACTGCGTTCGGCTAACCAGGACTTGTAATAGCACTTGCATGTTGTTGCTCTTTTGTTGGTTTTGATCATCCTCAATTGTAAGTCGCTTTGGATAAAAGCGTCTGCTAAATGACTAAATAATAAATAATACAAATGGTGAGTTTGCATAAAACCGGTTTGGTTATTAACTTCAAGTTAATTTATTTCGACGTAAGCTCAGTTCGAGGCGGCTGAGCCAGCGCATAACATGCATCATAACCAAACGTTATGTGATTGGCTTACGGGTACACCAATAATTTTAAACCTCAGAGAAGCTCTATCATTTAATTCAAGATTATTTGTATAGCGTTTTTTTACGATACAATCGTTGCAAAGCAACTTCACAGGAAATTAAGTTTCTAAAATAGATTTATATTGTTCATTTGTATATTCATTTGTATTATCAACGCGAATGTTAAAATCGCCAACAATTAGTGCTTTATCATCATTAACCAATAGGTCTGAGAGGAAATCTGCAAATTCTTTTAGAAAATCTGTATATGGCCCTGGCGGTCTGTACACAGTAGCCAGAGCAAGAGATAGGACAGATTTATTTTGCTTATCTGACAGTTTAACATTGAGCATAAGTATTTCGAATGAGTCAAACCTGTATCCTGTTTTCTGAGTAACATTGAGAATATCACTGTATATTGTTGCGACACCGCCGCCACGACCAGTCTGACGAGGCTCGTGCTTATAACAGTAGCTTGGTGGAGTAGATTCATTTAGACCAAAATAATCATTTGTTTTAAGCCAAGTTTCAGTCAGACAGAGTACATCAAAACTATTATCTGTGATTATTTCATTTACAATAACTGCTTTCGGTGTGAGTGATCGGATATTTAGGAGCCCAAGTTTTAAAAATTGTTTTTGTTCATTTATTTTGTATTTTTCTGGTTTAATCACGATCAGATTTGTTCTAGATCCTGCATAAAATTAATATTTTGATCTCACTATTCGGGGAACAGACACAGTCTGTATAGATTGGACAATGCAAGTACCTTTATCATTTAAGTGGGTAGAACAAAAGTCATCATAGCTGTTATTGGAGAATTGGCTTACTAGTCAGATGGAGCGTAGCGTCCTGGTGATGTTGTCCGACAGGAGTTCTGCTCCGACTCTACTGGGGTGCAGGCCATCAGCACGAAATAGCCTAGGACGCTCCCAGAAAAGATTCCAATTATTGACAAAGAGAATTTTCTGCTCTTTACACCATGAAAACAACCATTCATTTAAAGCAAAGAGTCTACTGAACCGTTCGTGTCCTCGTCGATACGTGGGAAGAAGTCCTGACATGATGATTGTCTATCATTCCTGAATGAATCAGTCTATGAAAGACCCATTATTATAGACAACAATTCAATGACCAATTATTAAAGACAATTTAATTATACATTTGTAATTGCTATGTAAATGCACGTACAGCTGTCTGATCAGCATTAAACTGTAAATACATCTAAAAGCATCATCAGACGCAGGTTCTATATAACTAAATACTCTATCATTTTATTTGTGTACATTCAAAATAACTACAAAATATCATGCCTTTGATAAATATAGAAAACAACAGCATGCAACACTTTTGGTGCTTCTCGGTCTCCCTAAACATCTTTCTGTCGCAAGCCACAAACACGAACCAATCCACGGTGAAAACTTTGACACGTCAACTTTGAAAAGTCTGCATTTAGATTATTAAATGTAGACATATAAGCGTTAAATGCATCATATAAGTCACTTTGGAATAAATTACAGTATGTTTCATGATAAAAAAAGGGACTTTACAGTCTGAAAAATATGGTAGGCTATATCAAATTATCACTTTAAGAACCGTTGGTCTACACAGAAAAAAAGCCTTGTCTAGAGTCTGCCCCGGTACGAGTTATGATGAGCTATTCAATAGTGCTTGTTTGATGAGAAAAAGAGCAAATGTAGTTGCAATAAAATGGGTTATGAATCCGTACACCTGCAGCAGCGGAGGACTACTATTTTGCTGCGTGGACCTGCAGAAGTACTGATGACGGCACGGTTGATCTTTGGTTGACCAATCAGCAGAAAGGGGTGTTTAATTCCCGCCCAGTTGAATTCTCGTTTTTTCCTTTTTTTGAACAAATGATAAGAAGAAAATGGGCGCCGTTTTCTCGTTTTTCTACTATCAATATTAAATACAAAAATGAATGATCGGATGATACACGGATCGATTTCCCTCAAACACTGTAGTGGATTCCTGTGGATAGCATCATGTCGAGAAGACACTGTACTCTGCACTGTGAGGGCAAATCAATTTTTTTAAAAGGACGAGGCTGTGAAGAATCAATGGTTAAAGTTCATTTTTAACAGCAGTACTACAGCAGTATAGCCCCAACCTTGTGTTGTGTCACGGTCATTTTACTGAAGACTGCTAGTGTTTCCCACAGACTTACACTCTAATGGTGGGGCTTCCCATGTACCGGTTCACATTTATGGCTCTGTGTGTTTGCTGTGTAAAACCATCAGTCGATTTTCGCGTTGGTCTGAATGAAAATTGAAATTCATTCTTTGCCACTAGGTGCTGCTTTGGAGCGTTAAAATAGCTGTTTCCCCGGTAACGCTGTACGCAAAGCAGTACTATGCTCACAAACCGCTGCTTTATCAGGCATGATGAAATGAAAATGAGACCAATCGAACAATCACCACAGATTAGAGTCACGCAAAGGGGTTTTGGAAGAATTAATCATTGAGCCAATCTTTAGGGAGTCGTTGAGCAAGTAAGGTAAACATAATTGCATATTATAAGAATATGAAAGTGTTTTTTGACCTTCCATGCATGTCAACCTGTTGTTACTCCCAAAAGTAAAATATGAACCATTCATAACCCATAATAGGGGCACTTTAATAACTGCAAGTTAAAGTAGGCTATGGTTTTGATTTGACAGTTGGCGTTTTCCAGTTTACCTTGTCATGCAGTTTACGTTTTCATGGATTTTTTCAGCCAGCATCACTACAGAAACTTTATTTGTTCTCACACGACTGTATAATACAATTCTGTGAATGGGTCAAGCGACTTCAGCTGGCGGATGTATCGGGTAACTTTAGCACCGCTTCACAATTTTTGAGTATTTGGTTTTTGCAGTTTGCTGTAATTTAAAATTAGCGCCTAATATGGGGGAGGTCTATCTGGCATCGGCGATTGGCACACTTCTCGACTGGCCGACCGGGAATGTCCCGGTGCTCCCGATGGCCAGTCATGTCAGCTAGAGGAGGAGCTTTTGATTTCTTTCTCATTTCTTAAAGCTCTTAGTGAGTTTGTTCCTTTCCTCGTCATCTTTAGCTGTTTGCTGGAGGATTGTAAGACACTCCTTTCCTTTGCTTTGAACTTTCCTTCTTTTTTGCTTTGGAACAATGTGCATTACAAAATGGGTTTAATAGTTTTATTCTGTTCTTCTTTTGATATTTCAGCAGAGCAAATCGAGAGCGAAGCATCTGTCAAGGAGCCGCCTCTGTCTTCTGTCTGAACAACACGAACATTACAGCATCTCTGAATAAACACGATCAACCAGTGAATTATGAACTACAGAGAGTCAAAGAGCAGCTCAAAACCAGCATGAAGAACAAGTATGAGAGATTATTTGAGGGACTGAAACTCCAGGAGAATGAAACCCTCCTGAACAGCATCTATACACAGCTCTACATCATAGATGGAGAGAGTGAAGGAGTGAATGAAGAACATGAGGTTTTACAGATGGAGAAAACACCCAGAACACAACACTCACAAGACACTCCAATCTACTGCAATGACATCTTTAAAGCCTCACCTGAACCAGGATCTGAGGAGAAAGACCAGATCAAGACTGTTCTTACTAAAGGCATCGCTGGAATCGGAAAAACCGTCTCCGTGCAGAAGTTCATTCTGGACTGGGCCGACGGAAAAGCCAATCAGGACGTAGATTTCATGTTTGTGCTTCCATTTCGAGAGCTGAACTTGATCCGAGATCATCAGTACAGTCTTCACAGACTTCTGCTGGACTTTCATCCTGAACTTCAAGATCTGGACTCAAAGATTTATGAGCAGTGTAAAGTTGTGTTCATCTTTGATGGTCTGGATGAAAGCAGAATCACACTGATGTTTTCAGACGATCAGAAAGTTTGTGATGTGACTGAGACTTCATCAGTGGATGTGTTGATGACAAACCTCATGAAAGGAGATCTGCTTCCCTCTGCTCTCATCTGGATCACCTCCAGACCAGCAGCAGCCAATCAGATCCCCTCCAAATACATCAACCGTCTGACAGAAATTCAGGGATTCAATGATCCTCAGAAGGAGGAATATTTCAGGAAGAGAATCAGTGACCAGCATCAAGTCAGCAGAATCATCTCACACATCAGAAGAGCAAGAAGCCTCCACATCATGTGCCACATCCCCGTCTTCTGCTGGATCTCATCCACTGTGCTTCAGAAGCTCCTGGAAGAAGATCTGAGTGCAGAAATCCCTCAAACTCTGACTGAAATGTACATCCACTTCCTACTTATTCAGATCAACACGAGGAACCAGAAGTATGAAGAGAGAGATCCAGAGAAACTCCTGCAGTCCAACAGAGAAGTGATTGTGAAACTTGCTGAAGTGGCTTTCAAACAGCTGATGAAGGGCAATGTGATGTTCTATGAGGAGGACCTGATTGAGAACGGCATAGACATCACTGATGCCTCGGTGTATTCTGGGATTTGCACAGAGATCTTTAAGGAGGAATCTGTGATTCATCAGAGGAAAGTCTACAGCTTCATTCATCTGAGCGTTCAGGAGTTTCTTGCTGCTTTCCATGCATTTTACTGCTATTTCAACAGCACTATGCAGACCCTTAAGGTAATTTTTCCCATGCATACTTTGCTTAAAGGAGCAGTTGATGAAGCTCTTGAGAGTAAGACTGGACACCTGGATCTGTTCCTGCGGTTCCTGCTGGGCGTCTCACTGGAGTCCAATCAGAGACTCTTACAGGATCTACTGACACACACAGAGAACAGCTCAGAGAGCATCAGAAGAACCACACAGTACATTAAAGACAAGATCAAAGATGAACATGGACTCTCCACTGAAAGATCCATCAATCTGTTCCTCTGTCTGCTGGAAGTGAAAGATCAGACTCTGTCCAGAGAGATTCAGGAATTTGTGAAATCAGACAAACACTCAGAGAAGAAACTCTCTCCTGCTCACTGCTCAACAATCGCCTACATGCTTCAGATGTCAGAGGAGCCGCTGGATGAGCTGGACCTCAAGAAATACAACACATCAGATGAGGGGAGAAGAAGACTGATACCAGCTGTGCTCAACTGCAGAAAAGCTCTGTGAGTATTTGAAGATTGATGTTTAATAATGAAACTAGCACCATTTTAGAAGTGATAAATGTTCTCTTACATGACAAGCTTACTGTCTTAAAGGGGTTATGACACCTTTTCATAATTTTAATGAATTCACTTATAATGGTAGTAAAGTTTTTTAGCACAAAACGGTCATATATTTGCAGAACAATGATTTTCCAACTTCAGTCTGACTCTTGTTAGTAAAAGTCTGCTTCTGTGATTGTCTAACATCACTGCATCATCTCTATCCTCAATACCACACTGCTCACCACTGCTGGATGCTTATGAAACTGATCAAATAAAGTAGGTGTTGAAGTGCTGTCCAGGAGGCACTCAGATGCAAATATACACTCACTGGCCACTTTATTAGGTACACATTGATAGTACCGGGTTGGACCCCTTTTACCTTCAGAACTGCCTTAATTCTTCATGGCATAGATTCAACAAGGTGTTGGAAACATTGCTCAGAGATTTTGGTCCATATTGACATGATAGCATCACGCAGTTGCTGCAGATTTGTCGGCTGCACATCCATGATGTGAATCTCCCGTTCCACCACATCCCAAAGGTGCTCTATTGGATTGAGATCTGGTGACTGTGGAGAACATTTGAGTAAAGTGAACTCATTGTCATGTTCAAGAAACCAGTCTGAGATGATTTGAGCTTTGTGACACGGTGCATTATCCTGCTGGAAGGTGGTACACTGTAGTCATAAAGGGATGGACACGGTCAGCAACAATACTCAGGTAGGCTGTGGCGTTTAAACGATGCTCAATTGGTACTAAGCGACTCAAAGTGTGCCAAGAAATTATCCCCCACATCATTACACCAGCACCAGCCTGAACCGTTGAGACAAGGCAGGATGATCCATGCTTTCATGTTTGCACCAAACTCTGACCCTACATCTGAATGTTGCAGCAGAAATCCAGACTCATCAGACCAGGCAACGTTTCTCCATTCTTCTATTGTCCAGTTTTGGTGAGTCTGTGTGAATTGTGTCCTCCGTGTGCTGTTCTTATCTGACCGGAGCGGCACCCGGTGTGGTCTTCTGCTGCTGGAGCACATCTGCTTCAGGGTTCGATGTGTTGTGTGTTCAGAGATGGTGTTGTGTGTTCAGAGATGGTATTCTGCATGTATTGGTTGTAACGAGGGGTTATTTGAGTTACTGTTGTCTTTCTATCATCTCTAACCAGTCTGTCCATTCTCCTCTGTCCTCTGACATCAACAAGGCATTTTCATCCACACAACTGCCGCTCACTGAATATTTTCTCTTTTTCAGACCATTACCTGTCAACCCTAGCAGGGCTCTAGACTAACTCGTTGCACTGGTGCGCCTAACTTTTTTTCTTAGGTGCACCAGCACAAAAGTCAGGTGCACCCAAATGTTCATATAGGCTATATTGACTAGTAAACGATTAACTAACAATCTGGTCAACATAAAGTAATTTATTTGAAGCACAATTCTACAAGAAAGGTAACTTACTGAAAAAGTGTTGGTGCTTAAAGTGCTTCACTAAGCTGAGATTTAAACTTAAAACAGCTCAAGATAAATGAAATAAAAAGAACATCTAAATTAAGAATTTTAAGGATGTCAAACTGAACATCTCATGGCTCTTATGGACTATCCTCCATTGCAGTCACATGCCCCTCGGATGGACAACTCCTGTAGTTTGTCCTTCTTGATCTTTGGCCTTAGCTAAACCAGCTGGCCACACTCTCAAAAAAAAAAAAAAAAAAAACTTTTATTGTCACATCACCACAGCACAAGTGCCTTGGTGAGTGAAATTCTTACGAGCATGCTCCAGACAGTGCAAAAAAGCAACAGCAATTTACATATGGACAGTACATATTTACAGACTGTACAGAAGACAATGTGCAGAATACACATACATATACTCAGTACACACAGTGTACTATAAAGACATATTTCGTTACCAATGCACCAATACACATTATACACCGTATTTACACGTCTGCATTATGTCCACATCTATACATAGTAATAATGTGAGGTGCAACAGATTATAAATTAACAGCAGATTGGTTGAGCAGCAGATAGTTGTGCAAGGTGCAACAGATTATGCATATGCAGTGTCGTGGATGTGCATTGTATGGTGTCCAGTGATAGCAGATAGGTTGTGATTAGTGCAGTGTGTGCGTGTAGTCCAGTTGAACGGTGTTAAAGTGCAGTGCATGGCATGTTGTGTGAGTGTGATGTAGGTGAGTTATTTCTGACTGTTCATTAGCCTGATAGCCTGAGGGAAAAAGCTGTCCCTCAGTCGGCTAGTGCGGGATCGGATGCTGCGGAAACGTCGTCCTGAGGGCAACAGAGAGAGCAGTCTGTGGGACGGGTGGCTGGAGTCTTTGATAATCCTCTGGGCTTTCCTTGTACACCGCCTGGTGTAGATATCCTGGAGGGAGGGAAGCTCACCTCCAACAATGTGGCGGGCAGTTCACACGACCCTTTGCAGAGCCCTGCGGTTGTCAGCGGTGTAGGGGGCATCAACATCTTCCAGACTCGGTCCTTCTACACTGATTCTTATCAGATCTTCCACTGTGTCTGAATGAAGGGATGCTCTAGTGCAGTGCTTCTCAACTGGTCTTTATGGTGGTGTGGCCAAACTAGGTTGCAACTAGGTTGCAAAAAAAACCTAAATGACCCTCAGAATCTGAGAAACAAGATTCTCTGGTCTGATGAACCTCAATTCTAAGCATCATGTTTGAAGGAAACTGTCTTACGTCAATGAAAAACATAATCGGGATACGTCTTATTTCCCCTAGCAATGCTAGTGCGGCAGCGCCAAACACAACTGTCTTGTTTGGGATGCATTGGCGTGGGGCGGACCAATAGGCGCGCGTTACGGAGGGGCCGCGGGAGCGTTTCAAAAGCATAGAGCCATCTGCTTTCCAGTTGCTCCCGTAGCGCACCAGTGCCATGTGCCGACCAATCCGCCCACCGCCGATCCATCCCAAACAAGCCTAAACACACCATCAACAGTGGCGGACGTTGCGTTGCTATTGATGTTCATGGCTTTTTGAAGCTACATCAGCATCCAAACACAGCGAATCCAGCGTGATTGAGTTTAGCTGTTATATAAAATATGGTGCTCAGCAGAGTTTTGTTGGTCATGGTAACCACGCCCCCAGCCCTGACGCAAGCTGTTCTTATTTCTTGCCCAGCAATGTTTTAGTGCTACTTACGAACCACTTTTTCCTGTTCGGAGTTGGTGCTTTGGGTGTCGAAAGACAAAGAACCGGTTTGAAACTAGGCTCTGGCTCCAAACCAGCACTCAAACTGCCTTGGTGGAAAAGGGGTAATAGACAACTCTGTGAATGTCCTTGAGTGGCCACAGCCTGGGTATGAACCCAATCAAATATCTCTGAAGAAACCTGAAAATATGTGTCTGCCCTCATCCAACCTGACAGAGCTTGAGAGGTGAACAGGTGAGGTGAAGAATGGCAGATAATTGCCAAATGATAATGATCAAAGCTTGTCGCATCATACCAAAAGAGATTTGAGGCTCTAATTGGTGCCAAAGTTGCTTCAACAAATTATTGAGCAAAGGCTGTGAATACTTATGTACATGTGATATTTTTTGTTTTAACGCGGATATGCGTTCTGTGGCATCTTCTCCTGATAACGCCGAAAAGAACTTAAATTACACTTCCAGTTTTGATCGTACAGATAAGAGCGATACATCATTCAAAACTGTTAAGTGTCTACTTTTATTTGTGTACACCAGTGTTAATTTCGTTGACAAATTTCTGTCATAATTTTCATCAAACACATTTTTTTCACTGACTACAATGAGCCGATAGCGAACACAAACTATTTTTGAATGACGCAAATTATGATGTAAATCTATTGAAGTTTTTGTCTGTTAGGGAGGGATGATTTGGGATGAGATTGATTCAGAATGAATCTGCTGCATAGAAGGTTAGATGCAAACATGAACCGGCAGGACATAAGCTAAAATATACTTTTTGCATGGCACATAAAATTTTACAAAATGTCAATATGTGGGAGTAAGAGGAGAGCAGACTTATCAGTCATATGCATCATATGCATAAATCTGACGAAGCAAGAGATAACTCAATTTGGTCCGGTTTTCTGAGCGCAGACACTGAAGCAAACACACACAGAAAGCACGTCTCACAGCACTCTTTCACGTCGCATGAATGGAGAAATACACACAAAATTATGTAGAAAGGTCCGTTTGATGAGTATTTCAGCTACACCCCCCTCCCTGAATACAAAACATTAAAAGGTTGACCAATAGTATGTTATAAGTAGCTGATATAAGCACAAATATCAGGGCATGTCAAAACATCTCAAGGGCCCCAAAATTACCTTAAACCCCAGAGGGTTCAATTAATTTGTACATATTTCAAACAAACTTCTTTCACGTCGTCATTATTGGGTGTTGTTTGTAAAATAATGAGTTTAATACATTTTGGAATAAGGCTGAAACATAACAAAATGTGGAAAAAGGGAAGTGCTGTGAATACTTTCCGGATGCACTGCATCGCTTCACACTCTGGAGCTCATCTTATTGTGATTCAGGCTGGAATGTAAAAAAATGTCAGGTTCCGGAGGACAGACATCTGGAAATGCCCTTTACATGTCTTTATTGTTATCTCATTATTGGTTTAATTTTGATTTTTTTTTTTTGTCACTTGTAGTCTTACCGGCTGTAATCTCACTGCTCAGGATTGTGAAATTGTATCATCAGCTCTACAATCCTTAAACTGTGTTCTGAGAGAGCTGGATCTGAGTAACAATGACCTGCAGGATTCAGGAGTGAAGCTGCTCTCTGATGGACTGAAGAGTCCAAACTGCCAGCTGGAGATACTGAGGTGTGTAAGAAGGACGATGTACTGTCAGTCGGTCATTTTGTTCATGGATGTCTGTAGTTGATCTGACTGTGTGTCTGTAGGTTGTCAGGCTGTATGGTGACAGAGGAAGGCTGTGGTTATTTGTCTTCAGCTCTGAGTTCAAACCCCTCACACCTGAGAGAGCTGGATCTGAGCTACAATCACCCAGAACCATCAGGAGTCCAGCTGCTCAAACACAGACTGGAGGATCCAAACTATAAACTGCAGATACTCAAGTATGCCAAACACTAATACCGACATACTGAATGTGTGTGAATGATGCAGATCTACATTAATGTGTTTGTGTGTTTATAGTCTGGATCATGGAGAAGAGATAAGAATCACAGCAGGACTACGAAAGTGTAGGTCTACAATTACACTCACACACACACACATCTAATGACTCTTGCTTTCTTCTTGATGTTTCTCTCTTCTTGTGTTCAGATGCTTGTGATATCACACTGGATCCAAACACAGCAAACGCTCAACTCATTCTGTCTGATGAGAACAGGAAGATCACACATGTGTTTGAGCGTCAGCAGTATCCTGATCATTCAGAGAGATTTGATGATGCTCGTCAGGCTCTGTGTGCTGAGAGTCTGACTGGACGCTGTTACTGGGAGGCTGAATGGAGCGAATATAAGGCTGAAATATCTGTGTCATATAAAGGAATACGCAGGAAAGGAAGGAGAGAAGACTGTATGTTTGGATACAATAACAAATCCTGGAGTCTGGACTGCTCTGATAACAGATTCACTGTCCATCACAATAATAACAGAACTTATATACCTGGAATCTCTTCATCCTCTAATAGAGTAGGAGTGTATCTGGACGTGTCGGCCGGCACTCTGTCCTTCTACAGCGTCTCTGACACACACACACTCACACACTTACACACATTCAACACCACATTCACTGAACCCCTCTACGCTGGATTTAGGGTTTATATGAACTCCTCAATCTCTCTGTGTCAGTTAAAAAAACAGACACGCACATTTCTAAATCCTCTTTCTTACATCCGCATGCACACAAAGTCAACAAATCTCACATAAATAGTTTTATTCACTTTTTATCATTGTTTCTCATTCTCATCCAGATGTCGGAAATCTAGATCATACACACTTATACTGAAAACAGGTTCTTTAAACAGAACAATAGGTTGCTTATATATTTTATATTGTAAACCGATAAACTGTAAAATGGTTTTCTGTGTTCATTTATGTATATGACTTAATGGGCCTCATTTACAAAACAAACATTTCAGAAAATTGTGCGTATGATAATTTCTATGCAAAGACTGGGTATTTATGGGTATTTATCAATATGGGCATGAACGGTGGCTACGATCGAATCTTAGGACAAGTCTCAGCTCGTGTACGCAATTTTTTGAGTTATAGAGAACTGCAGAGTATTGTTCAGTTAGATTATTTTCCTCACCGACAAACAAAGTTAATATGGAAGAAAACAGTATGATTTTGTTAATCATCTAATACTTGTTAATCATTTAATGTTTATGTTGAATATATTAAAATGAATTATTGGCTGTTCTTACAAATGTCTCACATTGGATGTTTCACATTAAGTGCTCTGCTAAAGAAACAAAATATTAGGTTATAACAGCACTATGAGTCTGTGGTGGGAATTTCCCAGAACTCCTAAATCAAGTTTAGATCAAAACGAGGATGGCACGAGATGACACCAGCAGGGGGGAGCTAGTGGGCTATCTGTGCAGAGAGCTGCAGAGCGAGGGCATTGTTTCACGTGATCTGCTAGCAGAACACTTCTGGTGTGTGAGACTTTCAGTATCGTTTGTGCTGAAGACGATTCTTCAATAAAAACCTTTTTATTCTTAAGAAAACATCCTTCGTCTCCACGCATTCTGTTTATCATAATCTACAGGCCGCCAAAATACTCTCCAGCCTTTGTTGAAGAGTTCACAGAACTGTTATCAATGATTTCCTCAGAGTTTGACTGTTTTGCTATTGCAGGGGATTTAAATAGGGGGATCTTCTCCTGGATTCATTTAACTCATACGTTAAGAATGTTATTGATGATTTTGCTCGGATAAAGGTCAGCAAGAAGACTGCAGACAAAAATCATCTTGAAGAAAATCAACAGTAGTTCAGAGATTGAAAAGACAATGCAGAAAAGCTGAGCGGATGTGGCGGAAGATGGAAGTAACTATAGCATCTATAAAGACAGCCTTCATGTTTTCAACCTTATAAACAGTAACTTAAACAACACTCGCACTCTTTTTGCAACTGTTGAGAGACTGACAATGCATTGATGAAATTAACAGTTGGATGTGCCAAAACTTTCTTCAGTTAAACAAGGAGAAAACTGAAGTAATTGCATTTGGAAACAAAGATGAAGTTCTCAAGGTGAATGCATACCTTGACTCTAGGGGTCAAACAACTAAAAATCAAGTCAGAAATCTTGGGGTGATTCTGGAGACAGACCTTAGTTTTAGTAGTCATGTCAAAGCAGTAACTAAATCAGCATACTATCATCTCAAAAACATTGCAAGAATTAGATGTTTTGTTTCCAGTCATGACTTGGAGAAACTTGTTCATGCCTTTATCACCAGCAGGGTGGATTATTGTAATGGTCTCCTCACCGGCCTTCCAAAGAAGACCATTAGACAGCTGCAGCTCATCCAGAACGCTGCTGCCAGGATTCTGACTAGAACCAGAAAATCTGAGCATATCACACCAGTCCTCAGGTCCTTACACTGGCTTCCAGTTACATTTAGGATCGATTTTAAAGTGCTTTTACTCGTTTATAAGTCACTCAATGGCCTAGGACCTAAATATATGTCAGATATGCTCACTGAATATAAACCTAACAGACCACTCAGATCAGTAGGATCGAGTCAGTTAGAAATACCAAGGGTTCACACAAAACAAGGGAGTCCGCTTTTAGCTATTTTGCTGCAAACTTCAGATGGGCCTGGATATGTGCTGGCTTGAGCAGGGGGACCTTGCGCGCGCTGCAGGATTTTAATCCATGACGGTATAGTGTGTTACTAATGGACTAATGTTTGAGACTGTGGTCCCAGCTCTCTTCAGGTCATTGACCAGGTCCTCCGGTGTAGTTCTAGGCTGATCCCTCACCTTTCTCAGGATCATTGATACTCCACGAGGCGAGATCTGGCATGGAGCCCCAGTCCGAGGGAGATTGACAGTCATCTTGAATTTCTTCCATTGTCTAATAATTGCGCCAACAGTTGTTACCTTCTCACCGAGCTGTTTGCCTATTGTCCTGTAGCCCATCTCAGCCTTGTGCAGGTCTACATTTTTATCCCTAGTGTCCTTAGACAGCTCTTTGGTCTTGCCCATAGTGGAGAGGTTGGAGTCCGATTGGTTGAGTGTGAACAGGTGTCTTTAATACAGGTGACGAGTTCAAACAGGTGCAATTAATAGATTTGGGGAAGCTCAGATAAACCTGGTTGCCTTCCATGAGTCCTCCCACGGCCAGTTGTATGACTTCCTGACCGAGGCCCCCTGGCACAGATGCACTGGCACACAGCTGGCCTTGAGCTTTTTGCGCAAGTTTGGACTTCCCCCAGTGAGCCATCTCGCACAGACACTGTGCAAGGTCAGCGTCAGGTCCTGCTGGTCGTGCCGTATTGGCCTACCCGGACCTGGTTTTAGGAACTCATGCTCCTCATGACAGCCCCTCCTAGCGCATCCCTCAGAGGAAGAACCTCCTTTCTCAAGGGCCCGGCTCCATGTGGCACCTGCGTCCAGATCTTGGCCATGTGTGGTTCCTGGATGACAGACTGTTTTGTTGTTTGTGGTGTTTTGTTTATCAGCGGTGGAAAAAACTTTTGAGTGTGAGTGCATACACTTGATTGGCTCTATGACTCTCTCTCTCCACCTGTAGCTGGTGTGTGGTGAGCATACATGATTGTCTCTATGTCTCTCTCTCCTCTCCACCTGTAGCTGGTGTGTGGTGAGAGCATACATGATTGTCTCTCTCCTCTCCACCTGTAGCTGGTGTGTGGTGGCGCATACACTTGATCGTCTCTATGACTCTCTCTCCTCTCCACCTGTTGCTGGTCTGTGGTGGCGCATCCACTTGATCGTCTCTATGACTCTCTCCTCTCCACCTGTAGCTGGTGTGTGGTGAGTGCATACACTTGATTGTCTCTATGACTCTCCTCCTCTCCACCTGTAGCTGGTGTGTGGTGAGCGCGCACTTGATTGTCTCAATGTCTCTCTCTCCTCTCCACCTGTAGCTGGTGTGTGGTGGCGCATACACTTGATTGGCTCAATGACTCTCTCTCCTCTCCACCTGTAGCTGGTGTGTGGTGAGCGACATACTTGATTGTCTCTATGACTCTCTCTCTCCACCTGTAGCTGGTGTGTGGTGAGCACATACACTTGATTTTCTCTATGTCTCTCTCCTCTCCACCTGTAGCTGGTGTGTGGTGAGCGCATACACTTGATCGTCTCTATGACTCTCTCTCCTCTCCACCTGTAGCTGGTGTGTGGTGAGTGCATACACTTGATTGTGTCAATGTCTCTCTCCTCTCCACCTGTAGCTGGTGTGTGGTGAGCGCATACTTGATTGGCTCAATGACTCTCTCTCCTCTCCACCTGTAGCTGGTGTGTGGTGAGCGCATACACTTGATTGTCTCTATGACTCTCTCTCCTCTCCACCTGTAGCTGGTGTGTGGTGAGCGCATACACTTGATTTTCTCTGTCTCTCTCTCCTCTCCACCTGTAGCTGGTGTGTGGTGAGCGCATACACTTGATTGTCTCAATGTCTCTCTCTCCTCTCCACATGTAGCTGGTGTGTGGTGAGCGCATACTCTTGATTGGCTCAATGACTCTCTCTCCTCTCCTCCTGTAGCTGGTGTGTGGTGAGCGCATACACTTGATTGTGTCAATGTCTCTCTCTCCTCTCCACCTGTAGCTGGTGTGTGGTGAGCGCATACACTTGATTTTCTCTTTGTCTCTCTCTCCTCTCCACCTGTAGCTGGTGTGTGGTGAGCGCATACACTTGATTTTCTCTATGTCTCTCTCTCTCCACCAGTAGCTGGTGTGTGGTGAGTGCATACACTTGATCGTCTCTATGACTCTCTCTCTCCTCTCCATCTATAGCTGGTGTGTGGTGAGCGCATACACTTGATCGTCTCTATGACTCTCTCTCCTCTCCACCTGTAGCTGGTGTGTGGTGAGCGCATACACTTGATTGTCTCTATGACTCTCTCTCCTCTCCACCAGTAGCTGGTGTGTGGTGAGCATACACTTGATTTTCTCTATGTCTCTCTCTTTCTCCACCAGTAGCTGGTGTGTGGTGAGTGCATACACTTGATCGTCTCTATGACTCTCTCTCCTCTCCACCTGTAGCTGGTGTGTGGTGAGCGCACTTGATCGTCTCTATGACTCTCTCTCCTCTCCACCTGTAGCTGGTGTGTGGTGAGCACATACCTTGATTGGCTCTATGACTCTCTCTCCTCTCCACCTGTAGCTGGTGTGGTGGGCATACATGATTGTCTCTATGACTCTCTCTCCTCTCCATCTATAGCTGGCGTGTGGTGAGCGCATACACTTAATTAACTCTATGACTCTCTCTCCTCTCCACCTGTAGCTGGTGTGTGGTGAGCGCATACACTTGATTGTCTCTATGTCTCTCTCCTCTCCACCTGTAGCTGGTGTGTGGTGAGCGCATACACTTGATTGTCTCTATGTCTCTCTCTGCTCTCCACCTGTAGCTGGTGTGTGGTGAGCGCATACACTTGATTGTCTCTATGTCTCTCTCTGCTCTCCACCTGTAGCTGGTGTGTGGTGAGTGCATACACTTTATTGTCTCTATGTCTCTCTCTGCTCTCCACCTGTAGCTGGTGTGTGGTCAGTGCATACACTTGATTGTCTCTATTACCTTCTCTCCTCTCTGTAGCTGGTGTGTGGTGAGCGCATATACTTGATTGTCTCTATGTCTCTCTCTCCTCTCCACCTGTAGTTGGTGTGTGGTGGACATTCTGGTGCAATATGGCTGCCAGGTGGATGCTGTCAGGGCTCTGCCCTGGCAGCCTTGTCTGTGTTGTCTTTGTTAAATGTTTCGTTGGTTGTCTTGTGTCTTAACACATTGCTTTGTCTTTGTTTGTGTCTACCATGTGTTCCTGTGATCCCACCTCCTTGTTTCCCTTGGTCACGCCCCCTTGTTTAGCCCTTGTCTTGTCCTCGTTTCTTTAACTGTGCTTGCCTCCCTTTATATTGTGCTGTTTTCCTCTTGTGTTTGCGGGTTCGTCTTGTGCCATAGAGACAGTTACCAATTTGCTGCTCTATAGTCCAGTCTTGCGTTGTCATCTTGTATCCTTACTGCAGTTTTGCTCTTGAGTTTATATCTCTGGTTTTGTTCCTCAGTAATCTTGCTTGTTTACTTATAATATTTTCTTTATTTGTTTATCAGTCCTGTGTCTACTCTTCAAATGCTCTGCGAACCAGACACTTCAATACGGGTCTATTCTATAGAGTTTTTATGTCAGATTTCTTTTTATTTTTTGTTCTTGTTATTGTTATTTTCACATTCTCCATTACATAAACTTCAAAATGATGTATGATTTGTATGAAAAAAATGACTGAGCTACACCTGTTTGAAGTTGATAGAGTCAGCTATGTCAATTTAGAGAAAAATATAGGCCTAATTAAACGTGTTCTGAAGGTTTCAAAACAAAATCACCAAAGCAACTGTACCTCAAAATCTCCGGTAATACATGATACCACAATGCACCGCATGGGGTGTTTTGAGCAATCACAGATGACCTTATTGCGACTAGAGGAGTGAATCTTTACTTTTTAATTCAATTATGATTCGGAGGGTAATGATTCGATTATAAAACGATTCTCAATGTATGTTTTCCTCCAATTCTTTTCTTAATAATTACTATATTAATAATCACAATATAGCAATTTTTTGTTATTTAATCTGTGTTTTTAAAAAGTACGAACAAACATGCAAATAGTGGAGCAAAAATAAGAAACAAATTAAATTAACAGAGCTTTGCATTTTTCATTTGAAAATAATCATTCAAGTAATAAAAACAAAAAATCAAATGTAAAAATATCTGCGCGTGAATACACAAGCTAAGATGCACTGATGAAACTGACATTTAGTAGCTCTGGCCTAACTATAACAAACAACAGTCCTGACTCTTCAAATGTGTTTCACGATTTCACACTTACATCTACTAGCACGATAACGTAATGCGTATTTGGCGTGTATGGTAATACGTTGTAGGCGTGCTGTCCTGGGGGAGGGCTCCTAGCCGGGAATGGCCCGAACCCAGTGAACCCCGTGTGATTAGAAATCTAGTGATATTGGTGGAGAAGGGGTGGTGGAGGGATGCTGTTTAACCGTCAACTAGATGGAGGTAAGACAGCTGTATTTATGTCCAAGGCTGATTACCTAGATTGTGTACCACCTGTGCTAATTAGCCTGAGTATCTGGCGTGCTCCTCCCGAACTTAGTTTAAAAACTACGTTTCTAAACTTCATTTCACGATTTCACACTTACATCTACTAGCACGATAAACGTAATGCGTATTTGGCTGTAGGGTAGGCGTGCTGTCCTGGGGAGGGCTCCTAGCCGGAATGGCCCGAACCCAGTGAACCCCAAAAGCAATAGAATGTAGGACAGCCGCCAGACTAAGATTTACCCCCAAATACGCGTTTGACATCTGGCGGAAGCTAGTTCCGAGGAGTAACTTGTGGCAGGCCGGGGGTCTCGTGCTCTGAGGAGGCGGTTTAGCATGCATGAGTGGGCCCCACCGACCGCGGAGTGAATTTCGTGGTTTTGGGGCGACCCGGTCGGGAGGGCTCAACCGAGGCCCAGCGATGGCTCACCGCATTGGGACGGGTGAGCCCTGCCTGCCGATGGAGGAGCAGCGTGGTTGGAGCCCTGGCCAGGAGGACCCGAGTTGCCTGCAGTGGGATAGTTCACGCGAGTCGGCGTCCATCAGCCCCTGCTAATCAGAGGACAGAGGCGATATCTGGCGAGAGGACCCATGAAGCCTCCGATAGGGCACAATACCCCTCCGGACGGACGGATGGGTCCTATCGGCTAGGCAGATAAAGAGTTTGGGGCGCCCGACAAGGAGGCTCTCACAACATCCGGACGGAGATCGAGACTCACGGCATCGAATGGATGAGCGCCACATGCGGACGGCAAGCATAGGAGCTCACCGAGACCAGCGTCAACGTCATGACATGAGACCAAGGCTACGCTGCCAGGCGGATAGTCTCGCCGGCGAGTAGGGAGAAGAGAAACCCGGAACTGGGGGCTCTGGCAGCATCCGATGGGAGATTGTAAGACTTAGGACATCGGACGGCTAAGCCTCGCCAGGCGGGGAAAGGTTTGAGGATAGCAGAGACAGTTCAATGGTGTTCGTGCGGGCGGATGAGGACCGCAGCGACGGCTGGCCTCGTCGCCCGTCGGACGGAAAAATAGATGGGTGACTGAGACTGGCCGACGCTCTCGGAGGCCAATACTCACTGAGTCTAACGGGTTAGTCTCGTCTGCCAAGTGGGAAGCGGTAAGTCGTCTCGCTGTGAGGCTCGCCGGCAACGGCACAATACCCGCTGTGTTGGACGGGTAAACGCCGCCAGCGTGGGACTAGAAAAGGTAAGGATGCCTGTCTCTATGATTTAGGTCAAAGACAAAACATTAATATAGCACAGGTTGAATGAGAATACCTCGTGCACGTTCATTTTACTGTTGGTCCGCGGTGATCCAGAGTGTATTCGCAAAACGCATTTATCTCATCCAGCTTAAAATGTCTAAGGAATGCTATGCCAATTAAATACTGGTAAAAATACGGAGGTTTAAGTACGTCCGGTGTATATTCTGGGCATGGTGTCATGGTTACATAGTGACGTTGTAATTGTGGGTCCTACACTCTGGAACAATCTTCCGGTTGCCATCGAGCAACGACTTCTCTATCGATTTTTAAAGTTATGCTTAAATCTCATCTTCTTGATCGATTTGCGGCAAATCAATGAAGGGTTTTGTAACTATCTACTGGGATTCTATTATTTTATAAATTTTGCTCTGTTGGATTGTTGTTTACTTTGTTTTGTAAAGCACTTTGGTCAACTCTAAGTTGTGTATAAATGTACTATATAAATAAAACAAACAAACAAACAAACGTTAACATCCAATGTCTTCGCGAGGTCTTTTAACGATTTTATCAACAAATACCTGCCTTTGGAGATTTCCCCTGAGAATTATTGGCAACAATGGTGGTTGCGTGTTAACGGAGGCCGCCTCGCGTTAGCATCTGAAACTAGAAGCTAGAGGCCCGGCTGCATACTTGCGCTGCAGCTGGGAGAGCCGCGGTGAAGGCTGAGGAGCCGAAGCGGGAAGCGAGTGAAGCTTTGCTGCGGTGAAACCTGGGGCGTGGCCCAGGCTCGTTGGAAGCCGGCGGAGGAGAGCGCAGAGAGCAGCGGTCGTGACGAAGCCCGTTGCTCTGCGGCCGTGTCTGGTGAAAAATAAAAATAAAAATAGACGATCCTGGGGCCGGCAGATTGCCCGGAGGATACGAAAACCCCAACATGGGTCTCGTTGTTTGGACGGAAATGTTGAGTCTGTGATGTAATGGTAAATGGTGCCACCGTATGCTGCTTAACCGTCGACTAGATGGAGGTAAGACAGCTGTATTTATGTCCAAGGCTGATTACCTAGATTGTGTACCACCTGTGCTAATTAGCCTGAGTATCTGACGTGCTCCTCCCGAACTTAGTTTAAAAACTACGTTTCTAAACTTCATTTATTTTTTGTGCAAGGCACCACAATACTTAGTAACAGAAATGCTTTAACAGAAATATGACATAACTATGGTTTATCTGCAATTAAAAACTCATTATAAAATAAAATAGGTAATTTTCACATATTTTGTTTATTTGACTGTAAAATTATAACAGCATTTGCTATTTTCAAGTGCAAGGTGTCATTTTTTTTTCAGAAAAGTACAGTTTTTGCCCATTAAAGTTGTGTGATGAGTTTGCAAACATAATTTAAAATAGACACAAAAAAACTAATACATTTTCTGTTTTTTTATTTATAAAAAATGCGAAAAATCATAATCTAAATAATACAACACTTTTTCAAAATTAAACTATATTACATATATACACAAGTATTTTTGGGTCACTGGGTAGCACAGTTTTCATTCAGGAGATGTTTTGTTCATACACGCACACATGCATACACCCAGGGTGCGATTTGTGAAACATAAAAGAGGGGGGGATGCTTTTGAAATGTTTTTAATACGACAAAAACTCTCTTTAACGTGATCGATAATTGATATTAATCTGGTGCGTAAACTAAAATAAATGACAAGCCAATGTAGATTGTATTGCCAAGGTTGATAATATATGGATAACAACCCATTCATAGAGGGTTGATAATATTTCCAATAATACATTTTATTTGATATATGTCTCTCACTTTGTCCCACAGAAACATTAAATAGTGTAGATTAGTGTACAATGTTTCATAATAATAATTTATTCTATTTAGTGACCATTTTATTAATTTAACATATTTAATATTGGGGAATCCAAGTTATTTGACATATATATATTTTTTTAAGTAACAGTTACTTAATTAGTTTATTTTATACATTTACATTTATATTTATGCATTTAGCAGATGCTTTTATCCAGAGCGACTTACAGTGCATTCAGGCTATAATTTTTTTTTGTCAGTACATGTGTTCCCTGGGAGTCGAACCCACAACCTTTGCGCTGCTGACGCAATGCTCTAACCACTGAGCCACAGGAACACTGACGTATAATGATGCAACTCTTTATGAGAAGCAACTAGTAATATAACTAATAACTTTTTTAAAGTAACGTGCTCAACACTGCACACTATACAATGATTTATTGCTTGTCTTTGTTGAATAATACAGAATATAAAGCACACAGTGAAAATAGCTAGAGATTCTATTTACACTGTTAAAATAGCAATATTTTCTCATATTTATACTGTTTATTGCCAATAGTGGTGATTATCTGCACCACAGTATTGTAGTACATTTTAAAATAGTATGCAATAATAATGTATTGGGTTAAAATTATAGTATTAATTCAAATTATTAAAAGGCTGCCACCTTATTGTGACAATAAACCCCTCCCTACACCTACCCGATACTTTTATTGATTATTTCCTTCATTTTTATTGAAAATAAATGCGTTTCTAATGCGATATGAGATTTGAAAAGGGAACAAAAAAGTTGTACAAAAGGTTTCAACAGCATAATCAAAAAGTAAATACATAAAAACTCAAATAAAGTGTATTTTCTTCCGAATGTACAATTATTATGCACTTAGACATCACATTTAACACAGTTCTGTTTTACAAAAAAAAAAAACTATCTGTAGCTATCCAATGCTTAACAATAAAATACACATTGTACATAGGCGGATGAAACAAACACATTGTATCACAGCAGATTAAAGGAATCTCATCATGTGTACTCACATAAATAATGGATTTAAGTTAGAATGATACTCTGTCTGCCACGGTATGTCTCTGTATCGCACTCTTAGCGCATCATCATTAGCAGCCGCTCTCTTAAAGGGGAAGTACTCTAATAATTCTGGAAGCACCTCTTTTAGTAGTTCAGATGGAATAGGGTCTAACATACATGTTGTTGGTTTAGCTGGTTTAACAAGTTTATAAAATTCCTCCTCTCCTATAGTAGAGAATGAGTTTGATGTGATACTGTAGCTGGCGGCTGCATGGTTACAGTTTGATCTCTAGTATTGATTTTGGAAGTAAAATAGTGAAGTCATTCCTGCTGTGCTGTTGGGAAATCTCAACAGCATTTTATTTTTGGTTAATTTTGCCACTGTATTGAATACATACCTGGGGTTATGTTATGGTTGTGTTAACCCTAACCTAAAGGTTCACTATTGGGAAGTTTTCCACTGGATCAGTACTGTTATCAAAACGTGACGTGTAAACTCTACTGATCACTGATTGGCCGGAGAGAATCGTCATTACTGCGTCACTGAACTTGAGTCACAACAGAGGCCGTTTCTCAAAACCAAGTTCGACTTGAGAGTGCTTTCTGTTTCATTTAAAATATTAATAGCCAAAAAAAATGACATCAAACACCACTGCGTTTACGTTTTCTTCAAAACATAAAAACTCTCTTTATCTCTTATCTTTACTGTATGCATAATAAAATGAAATATGACAAGCCTTTTTTGTTAAATGTCAGTTTTAATTAACAATAATAGAGAACTTCTGGTACTCCTCCCTCGTTATGTACAATTATAGTAATGAGTCCTTTTGTGTGTGCAACAAACAAAATGCTTTTTTTATTTCCATTATAGGCTAATAATAGTAGTAGTGGCTAATAAAAAAAAAGTTGCTACTGTATTAATACTCCGTACTTGTCCTTTTACTCAAGTAATGTAATAATAATAATTTTACTGGAGTAATATTTTATTGGGGTATCTGTACTTTTACTCAAGTACTTGATTTGTGTGATTATTATAGTGACTATTTGTGTATAACTGTTCAGTAGTAGTTATTTTTCTTGAACCTTAACTGGTAGATAATTAATAGTAGTTATTCAGGAGGTATGCCATAATACATTAGTTAATGATTAGTTAACTGTTACTTAACACAATCATAAAATAGTATTACATACTGATTAGTTAACGCATCATTTAAGTAATTAACATTTTTGTAAAGTGACCTTGGGTCCTTGAAAGGCGCTATAAAAATAAAACATTATTATCTTCCTTGATAGTTAACAGTAGTGAGTTAAGAGTTAATAATTACCTGTTAGTTCTTCAATAATTCCTTATTAGTTATGCAGCAAGTAAGAAACAGTATTCTTCTAACGTGTTACCAAATTATGATATACATAAATGTCAGAAGCCACTTTTATTTGTTTTGCTTGCTAAAATACAGCATTACTTTGGGACTAACTCACGTAAACTTGTAAGTTGTTCAATCTTTTCCTTTGAATGTGATGTTTTGATTAAATATATACCCCATACCAAGACAGAACTTCTTGTGGTTCCATCAAACCTATCGTTTCATCACAATTTCACCATCTGATTATGCACATCAACCATAACTCCGTCAACAACAGCCAGAACTCATGGAGTTATGATTGATGATCAGCTGACTTTCTCAGACCACATTGATCACATTAAGTCCTGAGCCATGTTCAAGAATCGGGCCATCTTTATTTGACCCTTTAACTCTAGCTCTCTCTATTCTAATTCTATTCTTTAAAACAATGCCCCTTTTAGATTTGCAGGATGTGTGAGGAGAGAGATGAGGCGAGGAATCAAGTGCAGGAGAATGGATATTTTTTAATCGTAAAATGAAACAAAGAGTGACAAAAACAGGTAGACTGTTGCACAGTCAACATAACACACACACACACACACACGACGAAAGACAACGGCTTCACGAAACATTCTGAAGAATATTCGTATCTTTTTTTCACAAGATTGGTCTTGAGACAAAACTTAAGAAGAATTCAAACTCTTGAAAAGAATCTTCTTAAAAAATCATCGTAAATAACTTCTTAAATTTAGGACCGCCCCAGACTTGTCTTAAATACCAAACAGTACGAATTATTTCATAAATGTATTGGGTTATTTCAAATTAAGTGTATATTTAAGCATTACAACAACATTGGCTCCATAGTAGGACTATTAATAGGGATGTGCAAGAGTTTTGCTAATGTAAACAATGATCGGTTATGATTAGCATATGTGTGTGACGCTACTTTTCGCTGACTTCAAAACTCAGTAGCTCTACAAAAACGAGTCAGATAGGGAGCTTTAATTGGACAATTTATTTTAGCTTATAAATACGACTGAGGCTGTCCTGTCAGGCAATGACTTCAAAAGCAGCGCTTTTGCACGAAGACTGAGTTCGGACAGGCTTCGTAACGTTTTAATGATCTACAACAATATAGAACGAGTTTTGGTGATAACTAAATGAATATTGAATTACTACAACACTGGTTTCTCGCTAGAAATAACCCCAAAAGTGCAGAAAGTTAGTCAGAAATATGCATTTATACCACCAAACGCAACTTTAAGACGCCATCATTATTTTGTTGCTCAACCGAAACAGATCGCTGGGCTGTTCAAAAACACGCCGCGTTAAAAACAAAGTCACGATATATGAGTGCGCGTGCTGATTATGATTATGAGTGTAATCTGCAGCAAAAAAAAAAAAAAAGTTTATCAGTGCGTCATGTATTCACTCAGATAATCAGATTTTCATTTTTAGTTTCTTCTTATGAAAAAAAATTGAGATGTTCTTAAGAATATATTTGAGAACTTATTAAGAATTGCACTTAGAAACATTCTTAAGAACTTCGTGGAATTTATCTTAAGACATTTCTTAACATATTTATTAAGAAGATTTCCGTGAATCCGGACCCTGGAGGCTAACGAGGGAGACACAGGTGAAGCAACTGAAACTATGATTAGGTAACGAGATGGGAGGGGACATCTGGGCCTGGGACACTATTCATTTACAAACTAGTTTTCTTAAAACATAAAAAAACATTCACTAACTTCTGTATGATTTTTGTGTTCAATCTATTTGCTTTGGATAAAAGCTAAATGACTAATTGTAAAATATTTCTTTCTAAAGCTATTTTTTGTAATGTCCACTTTTCTGATTTAACACAATACTGGTTTTAAATGATCTTTTGGGGATATTTTCACAAGCAAATGCTCTGTAAAAAGTGCAACTGCACAGTTTTCGAAACCGTTTGAGTCTCAAATACCAAAAAAATAAGCTCTTTTCTTGAAACTACATAAAACCCTCGTCAAACCAACAAAATTAGCCCAACTGTTGAACCCAACTACTCAGTTGTCTTAACAAAGAATGTAATTGTGTTGAAATGTTAAGGCGTTCCCAGCATGCATTGCAGCATGAATCGATTAGCAGTTACTGTTATAGGATTACTGTTTATCATTTAAACGTTTTTGTTGTTTTTTTGTCATTATATTTGTAATAATTGTTGATTGTTCTTGAGGCTAGTGTGTCTACTGAGGCCTAGAGTCTCTTACATTTCCTGGATATCTTCGTTTTGTAAGATATTTTAATATTTTCTACATATCAGACTAAGTTCTCCATTAAGGTTTCTATAATAACATTGGTAAGTAAACTGATAATGCGGTGACTTCTTACACTTTCCTTTTTTTCATCCAGTAAACAGAATAAAAAGCATTACCTCGATGACATTAATTGTTGTGTCAGTCGATATGACAAAGTGTTTTCAATAAGCAAAATAAGACGATCAGCATTGCATGAACAAAGACATTTACGTTGGCTAAACAAAGTATCTTTTTTTTTTTGAGAGAACTCTAACGTTTTAATGCATCAAGTTTTTTAACTTTTTCTCAACTTTTTTTATTTATTTATTAAATAATCGTCTGACAGCCCTACAAACACATGGAGAAGTGTTAGGATCAATCCCAGGCTTTGACATTCGGACACATTTCTCAGAGGACCGCTGAGTTTCTGATTGACTGGTCATTTGCTCTGGAATCTTTACTAAAGTTTTGTGTGGGAAATACAGACATGGCAGATTCAGACAGGAATACAATCACAAACTACGACTATGAAACATTAATTTCTTTCAAGTCCTGTCTGAATAGGGCTAAGGTCATCACATCTTACATAATTACATTAATTCAATTTTAATGTTTTTCATTCTCATCTAAATAAGTTAGAAGAGATCAGCAGAATGAAACACAGAGGCTGAATGAATCCGTCTCCTGATCGTCTGCTTTAGTGTGTGTGTGTGTGTGTGTGTGTGTGTGTGTGTGTGTGTGTGTGTGTGTGTGTGTGTGTGCGTCTATGTGTGTGTGCATGTGCGTCTGCTTTAGTGTGTGTGTGTGTGTGTCTGTGTGTGTGTGTGAGTGTGTGTGTGAGTGTGTGTGTGTGTGTGTGTGCGTCTGTGTGTGTGTGTGTGTGTGTGTGTGTGTGTGTGTGTGTGTGCATGTTTATGTGGTTTATGAGGACACAAATTTGTATAATGACATGGGTATGACATAGGTATTACAAGGAGAAGGTGATTTATGAGGACATTTTCAGTGTCCCCATAATTTAAAACGCTTTTAAATCATACAGAGTGAGTTTTTGAGGAAAATATAAATGCACCGTCTCCTGTGAGGGGTAAGTTTAGGTGTAGGGTAGGTGTAGGGCAATAGCACATACAGCTTGTACAGTATAAAAACCATTACGCCTATGGAAAGTCCCGTAAACTATAAAACCAACGTGTGTGTGTGTGTGTGTGTGTGTGCGTCTGCGTGTGTGTCTGTGTGTGTGTCTGTGTGTGTGTGTCTGTGTGTGTGAGTGTGTGTGTGTGTGTGTGTGTGTGTGTGTGTGTGTGTGTGTGTGTGTGTGTGTGTGTGTGTGTGTGTGTGTGTGTGTGTGTGTGTGTGTCTGTGTCTGTGTCTGTGTCTGTGTCTGTGTCTGTGTCTGTGTCTGTGTCTGTGTCTGTGTCTGTGTGTGTGTGTGTGTGTGTGTGTGTGTAGGTTAGGTTAGGTTGGTGCTATGGCTCGTCTCCGTAACCATTCGAGGCTCAGGAACTTCATGACTCTCACACTAACATGCAAGACTCCTCCCAGGTTATACAGCATGTGATAGAAGGTGCGAACAGACAGGCTGCCCGTCTCGTCCGCGTACTTCAGCGCCACGATCGGAGTGTACAGAGGATTCGTCAGGTTGGAGCGGAGGCGCGGCGACTCGATCACCTTCTTACAGAGACAGTGAGTGAGTTAATTCCATTATCTATATTCATCTCCACACCAGAATATGATCAATGCTTGAGCTCTTTAACTTCTGATTCTGATTGGCTGTCAATATTTTAATTGTGCATAATCTGGAAGGAATATTGTTCTTCTGCTTTGTTATTATTTTAGTAATCGTGTGGATTATGGAGTCCCTCAAGGCTCTATTCTGGCCCCTGTTTTGTTCTCGTTGTATATGGTTCCTTTGGGTACCATTCTTTCTAAACACGGGGTGTTATTTAACTTTTACACTGATAGCACACAAATGTATCTGCCCTTAAAGAAAAATGACATTATCAGCATGTTTGTCTCTTAATTTTTTCCCATCCTAACGAGAGCAAAACGGAGGTTATTTTGTTTACAGGTGCTTTTGATGGGAGATTTGGTCCCCTACATAAAACACTAATAATAATTTGGTGTTATTTTTTTATCCTGCCCTCAAATTTGATAAACAGATAAATGCTGTAGTTAGTTTTCAAATTAAGATTTTCTCCAAGGCTAAGATTTGATTAGCAGTGATTAATGCGTTCATTGCATCTAGACTTGACTATTGTAATTATCTTTATATTGTAATGAGTCCAAAATTAGTCATCTTCAGATGGTCCAAAACACAGCCACCAGACTTTTAGTCTGAAACTCGTAAATTTGATTATATTTCCCCAATATTACACTCATTGCACTGGTTGCCGATTGGTTAAGGACTTGATTACAACATTTAGCTTTTTGTTTTTAAAGCTCTAAATGGATTAGCGCCAAAATATCTTTTGAATTTAAATAACTAGATCGTTAAGGTCATCTCAACAAAGATTACTGATGGGTCCGAGATCTAGAAGTTCAGAAATAGTGGAATAATCTCAAAAACGTACCTTTTCTCTCAGACTTAAAGCGGTTTTTGATCTTTAAAGCTTCATTTTCTGATTGGTGTTTTGATGTGTATTTGTTTTTATCATTGCTTTGCTGTCCTTGTGTAGTTGCACACCTGTAAGACTCGTGTTTGTCCCTTGTTAAATGTATTATAGGGCCCTTTCTGTATATAAAAAAATTACTTAATTAGTGTTCTGATGACGAACGAAGGTCTTACGGGTTTGGAACGACATGAGTAATCAATGTCAGAATTTTGAGTGTACTATCCCTTTAAGAGTTATAATGATTATTAAAGCTGTGTTTGTAGTCATTGTTACAGCTATTAATTCATGTGCGTTCTGACCTTGGCGATGTCTTCAGGTGTTTGTCCCAGAACTTGAAAGAGGTTGACTTGTGTGGGCAGGTAGCAGGTCCTGAAGTGGAGTCTCCGCATCAGCACCGACGAACTCCTTCTTAGAGACTTCAGTCATCAGCTTCATCTCAAACTCAGTGTTTACAGGCCCGGGCTCGATCATCGACACGCTGACAGACACACAGAGATGAGAAAGTATCTCAGACTGAGAGACATCAGCACAGATCTAGTATGTCTTATATTAAATAATTGTAGGTGATCTAGAGGCCCTATAACGTCCTCTAGTTCCTGATGTGATCTTTAATGGGTTTGAACCTGTAACTAGACCACCAGAGGGAGGCGTTACACAACATCACAGTGATTCTGCTAATGCTCATGCAGTCTGATCACTGATTAAAAGAGTCCATCAGAAACCCACAGAAGTCACGTGACTACTCATACTGAAAATCACATGACAGGAGTGTGTTAAAGACTCACGTGACGTTAAACTTCATCAGCTGGATGGCCAGACTCTCACACAATCCCTCCGTGGCGAACTTTGATGCAGAGTAAACGTCATTAAATGCCACACCTGTGAAGAGCAACACGAGTCTGATTTGTTAGGTGTTTCCATGTGTGTGTGTGTGTGTGTGATTCAGCAGATCCTCGTGAGAGCTCTGCTGCTGTTCTTCAAGAAGAAGTGTGTTTGAGCGTCTCACCGTGAAGCCCCAGCACGCTGCTGATGACGATGATGTGTCCAGAGCCTCTGCTCTTCATGTCAGGCATCACCTCTTTAATCATGCGCACAACACCATAGAAGTTGGTCTCGAACACCTGATTCATCTCGTCCATACTGAGAGCCTCAAACGGCCCCACCAGACCCACGCCGGCGTTATTAACTACAAACACACAGATCACAGTTTGACTCAACCTTCACTGCTCTAACAGAGTTAGATGGATGAACAGATCTGTGCGTGTGTGTGTGTGTATGTGTATGTGTGTGTGTGTGTGTGTGTGTGAGTGTGTGTGTGTGTGTGTGTGTGTGTGTGTGTGTGTGTGCGTGTGTGTGTGTGTGCGTGTGTGTGTGTGTGTGTGTGTGTGTGTGTGTGTGTGTGTGTGTGTGTGTGTGAGAGTGTGTGTGTGTGTGTGTGTGGGTGTGTGTGTGTATGTGCGTGTGTGTGTGTGTGTGTGCGTGTGTGTGTGCGTGCGTGCGTGCGTGCGTGTGTGTGTGTGTGTGTTTGCTCACTCAGTATGTCTATATGTCGATCTTTGATGCTGTCGACACACTGTTTGACAGATTCATCGCTGCAGACGTCCAGTGTGAGCAGAGACAGAGTTTTACCGTACGCATCTCCCGCTGCTTCAACCAACTTATCCTTCCGCTTCAGATCCCGCATTGTACCTATGACTGAACACACACAGAGAGAGGACTAGTTACTGAACACACACACAGAGAGGAATAGTTACTGAACACACACAGAGAGAGAGGACTAGTTACTGAACACACACAGAGAGAGAGGACTAGTTACTGAACACACACAGAGAGAGAGGACTAGTTACTGAACACACAGAGAGAGAGAGGACTAGTTACTGAACACACACAGAGAGAAGACTAATTACTGAACACACGCAGAGAGAGAGGACTAGTTACTGGACACAGAGAGAGAGAGAGGACTAGTTACTGGACACACAGAGAGAGAGAGGACTAGTTACTGAACACACAGAGAGAGGACTAGTTACTGAACACACACAGAGAGAGAGGACTAGTTACTGGACACACACAGAGAGAAGACTAGTTACTGAACACACACAGAGAGAGGACTAGTTACTGAACACACAGAGAGAGGACTAGTTACTGAACACACACAGAGAGAGGACTAGTTACTGAACACACACAGAGAGAGGACTAGTTACTGAACACACACAGAGAGAGAGGACTAGTTACTGAACACACACAGAGAAGAGAGGACTAGTTACTGAACACACACAGAGAGAGAGGACTAGTTACTGAACACACACAGAGAGAGAGGACTAGTTACTGAACACACACAGAGAGAAGACTAGTTACTGAACACACACACAGAGAGAGAGGACTAGTTACTGAACACACACAGAGAGAGAGGACTAGTTACTGGACACACAGAGAGAGAGAGGACTAGTTACTGAACACACAGAGAGAGAGAGGACTAGTTACTGAACACACACAGAGAGAGGACTAGTTACTGAACACACACAGAGAGAGAGGACTAGTTACTGAACACACAGAGAGAGGACTAGTTACTGAACACACACAGAGAGAGGACTAGTTACTGAACACACAGAGAGAGAACTAGTTACTGAACACACAGAGAGAGGACTAGTTACTGAACACACACAGATAGAGAGGACTAGTTACTGAACACACAGAGAGAGGACTAGTTACTGAACACACAGAGAGAGGACTAGTTACTGAACACACACAGAGAGACTAGTTACTGAACACACACATTAATGCAACTTTTGATGGAAGAAAACACTTGAAAATGTATAGTTATGTGTTACAGTAAAACTTTATTAGTTCTATTCTGTAAACTACTAATGACATTTATTCTGCATTTTAAATTAAAATGTTGTCATTTAGAGCATGACAGCTGATCAAAATAAAATAAAAATCCATGTTTACAGACATGATATTAATTTAATAACACAATAAACATGTTTTAACCTCACACGAGTTGAGAAATCAATATTTTTTGGGAATAACCCTGATTTTCAATTACAACAAATTGTTTTGACCAATTGTTATTTTCTGAAAAAAAGCTCATAATGACAATATTTTGGTTTGAAAATTGGAAGAAATGTTACCTTTTTATGACGCTTTGAGGGTGAGTAAACATGGCTAATTTTAATTTATTGGATGAACTAACCCATAAATCAATCAGGGGCCGTTTCCCATAATCATCTATGGTTGACTTCAATGGAACTAATGACCATAGTTAAATTAACCAATTATGCTTTTGGGAATCGCACCCAAGATATGATTTCTATTGATAGTAATACTGTCAGTATTAGACACACACTTCACATTAATAACAGCCTCCAAACAGCCGACAGACGGAAGCAATCCTCTCAGTCTAAATCGAGTTAATTAGTTCATTAGTCTTACCATGCTAATCATAGCAGAGTAATCTCAGGCTCAAGTCCCTTTTAATTGTTGTTTATGCAACATTTTACAATTTTAACTTGTTTTACAAATGAATGAACTTCGGTTATTGAACTTAATGGAGTAGCAGAATCTGGATTTTGTACATATTTGATTAAGTTTGCATCAACTGTTATGTTTACTTTCATATTTAATACGGTGAAGCAACAAAGAAGATTTAGTTTAATGCCAAATAATAGCAGGTCTGACAAAATCCTCAATGAGTGTCCATTATCCGAATGACTATAGAAATCATCAGAAAATCGAAATTATGACAAAATATCATATTTTAACCAATAAAAGTGGTTTTCTGTAGTGTTTTTTGGGATATTTTCCATTATGATATATATCTTTTTTAAACTAGGTGACCAATTACCAGTAGAGCCCCACAGTGTCCATTAAAACCAACACAATTCCCATTATAACCAGTAAAACCATTACTAATTCTGTGATGATTTCTATTGTTTTCAGCGAGGTTCCCCTCAGAATCTCTTACTGAACGACTTGATTCATAGTTATTTCTTTAAGATTGTTTGGCAAACTTAAGTACTAGCAATAACTGTACTGTGGTACTTCAGCTAAAACTTTTATTAATTATGTATTGATCTGTATTATGTGTGTCATTGATGAATTATGTTTCATGTCTTACCGTAGTAGCGCTTCATCTGGTCTCTCGCGAGCATCACGGCGATCGCGAGCCCGATACCGGACGAGCAGCCGGTGATCAGCACCACTCTCTGTCCATCCGTTGCCATGCTTTCACCGGAGTCACGGAGCGCGAGCTGCGCGCGGGTCTTTTCAGCGTTCTCTCTCAGCGGGTCAGCGCACGAGAACGCGCCCGTATTACTCAAACAGCAGAATTACATGTTTATTTATTTTTTATTGTTATGATCAAAATACAACCAAAAAAGAAACAGTAAGGCAAACATTCCACTTAGATATTGTTTAGTGAATGGAAAAGTAGGTTTTAAAAGGGCGCGAGATTCTCCCTCGTGCAAAAACCGTTAAACGTCAATCTGCGCGCTATTTGAGAGCTTTCTGAGGTAACTTTTACCAATACCTTATGTTATTTAACCATAAACTGATTTGAAGATATAAAACATATTTCTAATTCCATCACATTTAGGTGTAGTTGGATAAAATACAATTAAAACACTGCTGATTACATATAAACTGATTTATTGCAAGATACATTGATTTCATCTTATAATTTCATTCTCTTGAAACAAGAAAAAAGGAGAATGTAAATATCCAAGTGACTCAAACTTCATCGATGAGATGTCATTTTAGATAGTAAGTACAGTCTTGTCACACGTCACAGTATAATTTGAGTTGTTATGCTCTAAAATCATCTTGTTATATAGTGAATGTTTTCTCATGTGTGTCTTTAGGTTGTCTGGCTGTATGGTGTCAGAAGAAGGTTGTGGTTTTGTGTCTTCAACTCTTTGAGTTCAAAGCTGGACTATCCAAACTGCTCACTACATATACTCAAGTATGTCAAAAAGGGCTTTCACCGAATAGTTTCATAGTTTCTATAATTATTGCCAGTAGTTCCCGCTTTTCGGCGTATTCGCAGTGCACTAACTAAAAACGTATTTAGTTCTGGAAATGCCGTTTGGTCATTCAGCATATTACGTCACTAATGGCTGGTTTCCACTGAGCGGTACGGGTCAGTACAGTCCGGTACGATACGATTCCTGACCGAACACCCTGATCCAGCTTGCGTTTCCACCGCCAACAGTACCTTTACTTGATAGGCGTGGAGTATGCCGGAAAGTAGCGATCGACGATAAAGCGTTGATCAATAAGCACAACTCTGCCTCTTTTTGTTAAATGTCAGTTTTAATGAACAATAATAGCCATTATAAAAGTATAAGTACAACTTATAAGAGGCTTATACAAGAGAAAATAAGGACAAAAGTAAACAATTCAGTCAAATGTATGCTACAACGTCAGCGCTGTCCAACGGTAAAGTTCAAAATAAATATAAAGTTAAACATAACTTTATGCTCAGCCAAAATGATATGACCAGAAACAAATAATAGAACAGAATTCCTGTTGAATATGAATTCAGCATAACAAATTTACCAAATAGATGCTATCTTTTAAATATATCAGAGATTTGAGTTTCAAACAACTAAATTCTCGCCTGAAAACTCCTAAAACTGTAATATTTGGAAAATTACACAGGTTTTTGGGCAATTCCACAAGAACGCATATTGAGAAATGGCTATTGTCTGTGACAATATAAAATACACTGTCATATATTTTTTTCTGTTTGTGCACTCAGTAAATAACTTTACTGTGCACTCAGTAAATAAGCCCAATGCTCATGGACAGCAGACTTAGAGCGGACCAAGTGAATGAGAAGCTTTATCCCCTTATATCATGCTAAAGTGACGATTCTGGTCAAACAATCAACGTTCTACAGTGAGTTTAGCTCCACCCTTTTGGTAGCCTTTGCTGTGTTAGGTGCCCCAACGGAAGGGTACCAAAAAGTTCTGTACGGTTCACTATTTTGGTACTATTCACAACTTCAGACAATGGAAACGGACATAATTGCTTTCCGTACTGTACTGAACCGTACCGCTCGGTGGAAACAAGCCATAATAGTTTTAGATCCCACTCTGAAGTAGGCGCTAATGTAGAGTTACCCAAACAGAGTTCCTAGAACTTCCTAGTTCCTGTGGTGCACACACGCCAAAAACAAGCACTTCCGCCAATGATTCTAGTGTATGTGACATGTAATGTTCTCATAGTTAGTCCGCAAGTTTTGACACATATCTTTCTTATTGAACTGGCTTACTTACAACTCAGGAGTACATGAAAGTAGTCCATTTCTTCGTTTATTTTCAACATCAAATGTTTAACACTTCTTTCAGTCATCTTACATAAACCCACTTGGGTTAAAACAAATTATTTGCTGTATCTTGATTCATTTTAATTCCGGTTATGAATATTTTCAATCACAGATAACAGCTTGTGTTCTCCAAAACGCAACTTAACATCTTTTCATGTGCATCAATAACCATGCACGTGAACTACAAAATGGCATCACTAGACATAAGCAGTGAAAACTAATATGAACTGAAAACATATACACCATTATAAAAAGTGAAAAGTGACGTGTGGCCAAGTATGGTGTCCCATACTCTGAATTTGTGTTCTACATTTCACCAATCCCAGTGCACGCACACACACACACACACACACACACACACACACACACACACACACACACACACACACACACACACACACACACACACACACACACACACACACACACACAGAGACACACACACACGCATACACACAGAGAGACACACACACACACACACACGCATACACACACACACACACACACACACATCGAGTAGTGAACAAACACACACGTTTGTTTTTGTGAATTGTGGGGACTCTCCAAAGGCATAGTGGTTTTAAACTGCACAAACCCTATTGTCTATCACCGTCCATCTAAACCTACCCTTACAGGAAACTTTGTGCATTTTAATTTATCAAAAAAATTATAATTCTGTATGATTTATAAGCCCCTCAAACAGAGCAGGCAGGTTGAGTGACAGAGCAAAATAAGGATGGCAGAGCAAATACAGGAAAACAACTTTGTAGTCCAAACGAGCCGTTCGGTGTAGTCATTGAAATGGGATTTTTTTTAAACAAAATATCTCCTTTTGGGAGTGTACTTTCAGATGTGTTACTTTGTAGATTGTTTTATGCCCAAACATACACACTACACACTGACTAAAATTCAAAAAGCATAATAAGACCCCTTTAAAACTTGCGAACTCAATACAAACCCACAAGAATATTCCATAACAAAGATGGTATCAGTCACTCAGTATGTACATTTAATAATGTTTAAAAGGTTAAATATTTATGAATTAGATTTTAAACTTATCCATTTCATCGTGAGTTCTGTGTGCTTCCAGAAAGAGCCCGCCCACACTCACTTTTGATTGGCTGCGATATTTGATTGATTCTGTCAATCAGATATCGTGATGTGTCACATCTGGTGTGGACAGCAAAATTGTCGGAAACTTGTCGCATCGCTTGTAGTTAGGACACAGTGTTAGACAAGATGATTCATAACCATTGGAAAGTGTGGATGTGTGTGTGAGTGCTTGAATACATGGCTTTTGAGAATACAAATGTTTTTAATGACATGGGTATTGCAACCTAAACATTGTTAATGAGGACACTTCCTTTAGTGGTATGCTTAGGGGATAGAATATACAGTTTGTGCATTATAAAACAATTACACCTATGAGAGTTGCTGTAAACCACATATACAAGTATGAGTGCGCGTTAGGTTGGTGCTATGGCTCGTTTCCGTAAGCATCCACAAGTCAGGAACTTCAAGATACTCAAACTAATATGCATGACTCCTCCCAGGTTATACAGCATGTGATAGAAGGTGTGAACTGAAAGGTTGCCTGTCTCGTCCGCGTACTTCAGCGCCACGATCGGAGTGTACAGAGGATTCGTCAGGTTATGGAACAAGGGCCGCGGCGACTCGATCACCTTCTTAGTGCACTGCAGAGACAGAAACAGTAAGGGCTTTCATTTGCATCCTCAATACGTTATTAAAAGAGAGCTCATGCTATCTTTCATTTAGTGTTACTGGACCATAGCATTCTGACACTATAGACCAAAATATTTTTTTAAATCATGAAAATCATGTTGGCTATGATGAGTTCGTTTGCCCATATAATCATTAGGTAATTGAGTAAACTTATTTGGCTTGCTGTCCGCTAATGAGGGGCTTGATGAAACAGCTTCGGTTCGAGCTTTGATATACCCCCCAGGGACTTGATAAAAGGTGATTACGAAGGGCAAGGTACCTAAGAAGAAGGTGGAGATTGGGGAGGTGGAGGGCAAGGTACCTAAGAAGAAGGTGGAGGGCAAGGGAGTTGGAAGGCAAGGTACCTAAGAAGGAGGTGGAGGGCAAGGTACCTAAGAAGAAGGTGGAGATTGGGGAGGTGGAGGGCAAGGTACCTAAGAAGAAGGTGGAGATTGGGGAGGTGGAGGGCAAGGTACCTAAGAAGAAGGTGGAGATTGGGGAGGTGGAGGGCAAGGTACCTAAGAAGAAGGTGGAGATTGGGGAGGTGGAGGGCAAGGTAAGAAGAAGCTGGAGATTGGGGAGGTGGAGGAAAGGTACCTAAGAAGAAGGGAGATTTGGGAGGTGGAGGGCAAGGTACCTAAGAAGAAGGGGAGATTGGGGAGGTGGAGGGCAAGGTACCTAAGAAGGTGGAGATTGGGGAGGTGGAGGGCAAGGTACCTAAGAAGAAGGTGGAGATTGGGGAGGTGGAGGGCAAGGTACCTAAGAAGAAGGTGGAGATTGGGGAGTTGGAAGGCAGGGTACCTAAGAAGGAGGTGGAGATTGGGGAGGTGGAGGGCAAGGTACCTAAGAAGAAGGTGGAGATTGGGGAGGTGGAGGACAAGGTACCTAAGAAGAAGGTGGGGATTGGGGAGGTGGAGGGATGCTGAAACAGCTGGGACTAGAGAGAGGTGAGCAGCTGCTTATATACTCTGACTGTTGATAGAATGATTAGATGGGCTCGCTCCTCCCTAACTTACGTTTAGGAACTTCATTTAGTGGAATTGCAGTGGCATGGTTCAAACCGTAATTATCTGACTGTCATCGGTTTGTTGTGTTAAATCAAGAGGCATCATATCAATCACAAGTTCAGTCTGGAGTACCACAAGGCTCAGTACTAGGACCGTTGTTTTTTCTGTACATGATACAGGAGAACCAGGCAAGTCTTCTGCACAGACCCTTTGACAAGCTTCAATTCCCTACCAAATGCTGGTATGATGTATCACAGTGATTAAGGAGAAGGACCTGGATGAGTATTCTGAATATCCACAATCCAATTTGTGTTGCACCCTGGAATTGAACCACACCATGTTATTCGTCTGGCTAGAGGAGAACTGTTCCCCTCACTAAGCCTGATTTCTCCAAAGTTCCTTGCCACCGCCACCAGCGCGCTTAATACTTAGTATTTGGCAGATATTATCAACTTGATTAGACAGAAAGTAATGGATGAGAACTGAACTGAGTTGGATAATGACAGAGCTGCTTTAGAAATTGAACTCATTCCGCTTGATTAACTTAACACAGTTACTGAAGCAAACTGAATTGTCAATGAACTGATTTCAACCGAATAATGATGTCATTGTAGTGTAGACTTTGCTATTATATAGACTTCGTGGTTATTGAGATCGTTCCAGGTGTGAACAGACCTTAACTGACATGATTTCTGACCTTGGCAATGTCTTCAGGTGTTTGGCCCAGGCCTTGGAAGATGTTCGCTGCACTGGGCAGGTAGCAGGTCCTAAAGTGGTGGAGCGTCTCTGGATCAGTGCCAACATACTCTTTCTTAGAAACATCTGCAAACATCTTCATCTCAAACTCAGTGTGTACGGGCCCAGGCTCAATCATCGACATACTGACAAGCAGACAAATACACCTCCATCAATAACAGAGATCAACAAATCAACAACAGAGAGGCAGATCAACCTCTAGAACAGTGCTTCTTAACCCTTATGGAGGTCAAGATACTCCTGCTGTTTTGTACAAACAAGGTTTTTATTGAAAACGTTATACACAAATATTTAATCAGCAAGCACACTGTTTATGTCATTTGTGTTTACAGGATAAGGTTTATTTGATTATTCATTACTCACAAATAGCAATTTGTAACCAAAAAATATGTATTTTAGAACTTGTCACAATCTATAATTTCTATGACTTTCTCTGGTCCAGAAATCAGGCTTTTAAAACTCTCACATCCATGTTTTCCAGCGCCACACCATTTCTGGTTCCTACATACATTTAATGTTAGTTTGAAAACGGGAATCGTGACTCTTTAATTGAGGGAGAATGTTTTTCAGGTTATTTCTTTATTTGTAGTAGTTTTAGCTTATTTGAAATACTTTTAAGTCACTGTGTGGCCCCTTGTG
>CM050416.1:41743552-41751052 GCA_027564155.1 Gymnocypris eckloni scoliostomus
TGAAGAGTTTGTGGTCGTCTTTGACATATTTTTAATTTAATGATGCACCAAATGTTCTCTATTGGTGAAAGATCTGGACTGCAGGCAAATTCAGCACCGGACTCATCTACTACGAAGCCATGCTGTTGTAATAGCTGCAGTATGTGGTTTTGCATTGTCCTGCTGAAATACACGTCCTCTGGAGGGGAGCATATGTTGCTCTAAAACCTTTATATACCTTTCAGCATTAGTGCCTTCAAAAACATGCCCATACTGTATGCACTTATGCACCTCTCCATACCATCAGAGATGCTGGCTTTAAACTGAACGCTGATGACACGCTGGAAGCTCTTTAGCCCGGAGGACACGGCGTCCGTGACTTCCAACAAGAATGTCAAATTTGGACTCGTCTGACCACTTTTCCACTTTGAAGCAGCCTTGGCTCCCAGGACACGACGGCGCTTCTGGACCATGTTCACATGTGGATTCCTTTCTGCATGATAGTGCTTTAGTTGGCATCTGCAGATGGCACGGCGGATTGTGTTTACCGACAGTGGTTTCTGGAAGTATTCTTGAGCCCATTTAGTAATGTCAATGACAGAATCATGCCGATGAGTGATGCAGTCGTCTGAGGGCCCGAAGCAAAGGTCTTCGGCCTTGTCCCTTACGCACAGAGACTTCTCCTGTAGATGCTCTGTAGATGATGAGATTTGCAAAGCCTTTGTGATTTGACGATGAGGAACGTTGTTTTTAAAATATTCCACAATCTTTTTACTCACTCTTTCACAGATTGTAAGAGCCTCTGTCCATCTTTACTTCTGGTCATTTCATGTGTTTTCTCTGATCAGATATCTATCTGATTTGTTAAAACGTTTTCGTTCACACTTGGCCACATAAATGTTTCGTCATAATCCGATCTTCAATTCCCGCGCTATATAATTTAACGGAGTGCACATCGATGAAACCAAAAGATAAGTGCTGCATTTGATTAAATATCAGCTCATTTTAAGATCAAAGGCTGTAACAGGAGAGCGCGCGGCATCAGCACTGCAAAGATATGTTTGTCATGCTACTTTTAATGAAGATGATTGTGTGTTGACTCTCTGCGTCTTACTTTCAGTTTAATTCGCGGCAGTTTGCGCGGCAGTTTGCTGAAGAGATGCTTGTCCAGTTTCGTCTGGAGTGCGGTCCAGACACCTCCGCGATCGGATTTATATCCATCCCTAAGACATCCCTTTTATAGCTATTCGGGTTACAGACCTGATGTCAATTAACTTAATTAGCTACTATGTTCTCCCAGCTGAATCTTTTCAAAATGCATTTCTTTTTCAGCCTTTGTTGTCCCCGTGCCAACTATTGTGAGACCTGTAACAGGCATTCAAATAGAAATGAGCTCATTTAGTGGATAAAAGTGTAACATTTCTCAGTTTAAATTTTTTTTATGTTCTCTGTGTTCTATTGTGAATAAAATATTGACTCATGTGATTTGAAAGTCTTTTAGTTTTAATTTTATTCAAATGTAAAAAAAACATGCCAACATTTCTGGAATCCAGGTTGTATTTCATGTTTATAATTGTCTTAAAAAATCCATCACTTTATTTTCAGGTTATGAAATGACATGAAGAATTGCATCTGGGTATGTGAGCTTATGTTTATGTATTTGTTTGTATATTTATATTTGATGGCTGAGTTTTTAAGATCATAATGTTATCTTAAAGACCCCTGACGATGTTACAGACAAACACAGAAACTCGGTCAACTGTGATTATGAGAGGCACTGGGAGGGACGTCTGAAACTACGCTTGGAATCCAATGAAAGACACACACACACACACACACACACACACACACACACACACACACACAGTAACTCTCTCTCACACACACACATATACACACACACACACACACACACTCTCTTTCACACACACACATACACACACACACACACACACACACACACACACACACACACACACACACACACAGTAACTCTCTCTCACACACACACACTCACACACACACACACACACACACACACACACACACACACACACACACACACACACACACACACACACACACACACTCACAGGTACTGCTGCGGCATGCTTTTTTATTCAACACAATATAACATAATTCATGTATATCTTTCTCTGTGTTGTATCTTGCTGCTGATGCAGGAGATGGCTTGATTTGGATCATCAGAGGTCAAGGTCAGCTGCAAGGGTTGACCTTTGACCTCATCTTCACAGAATCACACACTTTTGACATTTCTTGGAGAAAATAGTCAAAGTTTTGCAAATGCACCATTCATCACCAACACGAATGAGTGTGTGTGTGTGTGTGTGTGTGTGTGTGTGTGTGTGTGTGGACCCTTAGGCTCACTTCAAGCAGGAATTTGGAATCTGCCAGAGCACATTTTATTTTATTAGTTAGGCAGCTCCACATCTTGTTCGAGCATGTTTAAGAGAGAGTGTGTGTGTGTGTGTGTGTGTGTGTGTGTGTGTGTGTGTGTGTGTGTGTGTGTGTGTGTGTGTGAGGCGGCTGGTGATCTGGGGTGCGGTTTTATGGAGTTAAAGTTTGTATGTTTCGCTAAAGCCTGTGAAATGGGTCATTTATTAATTATGAGCTATTGTTTGACCTCTGATTTATGAAAAGCAAATTAAGTTTCCCTCTGATCATAAATCATAAGACAGACATGCGCAGAAAACTATTAGATGCCATTTTCATTCATAATTACAGTCTGCTAGCATTTGTTCAAATGAGTTGGGTTTATTTTAATGTATGTTACATAAACAATAGTTGATATTTTATGAATGTAATTAATCTTATGTTTTATTGTCGTGTGAAATCTTCTGTTTGGTGATCAAAATATTTATTAAAGGTTAAATAAAATAATTTTTTAATCAAAATATTTATTAAAGGTTAAAGAAATTAATTTCTATTGGTCAAAATATTTATTAAAGGTTTAAAAATAGATTTTTGTTGGTCAAAATATTTATTAAATTAAAATAATACACTTTTGATGGTCAAAATATTTATTAAAGGTTAAAAAATAGATTTATGTTGGTCAAAATATTTATTAGATAAAAAAATGATTTTGATGGTCAAAATATTTATTAAATGTTAAAAAAAATAGATTTTTGTTGGTCAAAATATTTATTAAAGGCTAAAAAATAGATTTTTGTTGGTCAACATATTTATTAAATGCTAAAAAAATAGATTTTTGTTGATCAAAATATTTATTAAAGGTTAAAAATAATTGTTGATCAAAATATTTATTAAAAGTCAAAAAAAAATAATGTATTGGTCAAAATATTTAGTAAAGGTTAAAAATAGATTTGTGTTGGTCAAAATATATATTAAAGGTTCAAAAACAAGGCAAAGTCCTATTGTGTTAACAAACGAATCTTGCAGAAAGAGACCGTGTTAACGCGTCGTCAGGTGTGATTGAGTTCAGGTGTAGCTTGTGTTTAACGCTGCTAGAGAATCCGTCAGTTTGTATCACCAGCAGATCTGAGAGAGAGAGACAGAGAGAGAGACACTCATATGAGGCAGAGCAGATCAACTCCAGCAGTCTGCAGGATTCCTCCTCTGCTCGTCAGGTACACACACGCGTCGCGAGCGCCGGTTGCACCGGTGCAGCAGCTGATGATGAGGATGATGAGGATGATGATGATGATGAAGACTCGCCGGATCACCGGAGTCGCGCCGCTGATCGTGTTATTGCTGCTGCTGCACGCGACTCGAGCAGGTACATGTCTTCAGCTCGCGCTGGGGCTATCACAGTTAGTCCTCATCTTCGCTTCAGGTCAGATGTGTCTAGTGAAGAATCGCGCGTGATAGAATCATGATCTGATCGATCTGTGGGCGGATTATTAATCACTGGAATCTGAAGAGATCCTGCCAGTGATTTGAGAGGCTCGATCTGTGTTCATCTCTCGATAGGCTATCGCAGTATTTACTTGTTAAGATATAGTAGTGAGGTGAAAATTAATAAACTATCATATTTAGTCGATGCTCTGATCGCACGAGATTCTGTAAATCACTCTGATCAACTTGTCATAACTTATAGATAGATACAGTGTTGCGGAGAAACTAGTTACATGTAACGCAAAATAATATAATCTGTTACTTATGAAAGTTCTAATAATTACAAAGGTGTTACATCTGAATAGTTTAACACTTGCAGATTTTATTGATTTCTTTCATGAATTGCAGTGACTGCTCTAAAATATGAGACCGCAATGTTTCAGGAGTTTCGGACACATGCTTATTCCATAACTGTTTTATTTCCTATTTGGGTTTATGCATATTTTTATTGTTTTTCAATGCATTGTCAGATGCCATTTTCATGTCATAGCTATGCAACAATTTTATAAAAAACATATTTCTTGTAATGTTTTTTTTTTTAAATCTGTATTTAACCTCTGAGCAACCTCAAAGTAAAAGTCTGATTTTGTGGTGGCTGTGCTTTAAAATAAATTCAATTATTATAATATTAATTCAAGTGATGAAGGCTGACAGTAATCCGTGTTGAGTATTACTGTAATGTCAACACTGCCTGCTTTAAATGATTAACCGTTTAGAAAAATGTAGAAAAAAATAATTTAAATTTAAATTCAGAAAATAATAAAATGTTATCAGTTACATTACTTTAATAAAGTAATTGAAATGGTTACATTACATATTACATTTTAGATAGGGTAATATGTGTAACCTACGTACATTTACAAAGTAACCTTCCCTTGCTTTTTTAATTTGAATAAAATGAAAACTAGAAGACTTTAAAATCACATGAGCCAATATTTTGTTCACAATAGAACATAGAGAACATAACAAATGTTTAAACTGAGAAATGTTACATTTTATCCACCAAATGAGCTCATTTCAAATTTGATGCCTGTTACAGGTCTCAAAAAAGTTGGCACGGGGGCAACAAAAGGCTGAAAAAGCCAGACCTGTTGAAAAGATTAAGCTAGGAGAACATCTAGCAACCAATTAAGTTAATTGACATCAGGTCTGTTACATGATTAGCTATAAAAGCGATGTCTTGGAGAAGCAGAGTCTCTCAGAAGTAAAGATGAGCAGAGGCTCTCCAATCTGTGAAAGAGTGCGTAAAACGATTGTGGAGTACTTTAAAAACAACGTTCTTCAACGTCAAATCACAAAGGCTTTGCTAATCTCATCATCTACAGCGCATAACATCATCAAAAGATTCAGAGAAACTGGAGAAATCTCTGTGCGTAAGGGACCTTTGTTGGATGCACGTGGTCTTCGGGCCCTCAGACGACACTGCATCACTCATCGGCATGATTCTGTTATTGACATTACTAAATGGGCTCAAGAATACTTCCAGAAACAACTGTCGGTAAACACAATCCGCCGTGCTATCTGCAGATGCCAACTAAAGCACTATCATGCAGAAAGGAATCCACATGTGAACATGGTCCAGAAGCGCCGTCGTGTCCTGTGGGCCAAGGCTCATTTAAAATGGACTGTTTCAAAGTGGAAAAGTGGTCAGACGAGTCCAAACTAAGACATTCTTGTTGGAAGTCACGGACGCCGTGTCCTCCGGGCTAAAGAACTTCCAGCGTGTCATTAGCGTTCAGTTAAATAGGCCAGCATCTCTGATGGTATGGGGGTGCATAAGTGCATACAGTATGGGCATGTTTTTGAAGGCACTAATGCTGAAAGGTATATAAAGGTTTTAGAGCAACATATGCTCCCCTCCAGAGGACGTGTATTTCAGCAGGACAATGCAAAACCACATACTGCAGCTATTACAACAGCATGGCTTCGTAGTAGAAGAGTCCGGTGCTGAATTTGCCTGCAGTCCAGATCTTTCACCAATAGAGAACATTTGGTGCACCATTAAACCACAAATACACCAAAGACGACCACGAACTCTTCAGCAGCTGGAAACCTATATCAGGCAAGAATGGGACCAATTTCCAAAACTCTAGAAACTCATAACCTTGATGCCCAGACGTCTTCAATCTGTTTTGAAAAGAAGAGGAGATGCTACACCACGATAACCGTGAGGGATAGACCTGTGCGTCCCAACTAATTTGAGACCTGTAGCAGGCATAACATTTGAAATGAGCTCATTTTGTGAATAAATGTGTAACATTTCTCCGTTTAAACATTATTATGTTCTCTATGTTCTATTGTGAGTAAAATATTGGCTCGTGTGATTTTGAAATTATTTTACTTTTCATTTTTATTCAAATTTTAAAAAATGTCCCAACATTTCCGAAATTCGAGTTGTTTTAGATATAGATTATAGATGGATAAAGTCAGATTATAGATAGATGGACTGATTGATAGTCAGATTATAGATTTATAGTCAGATTATTGATAGATATAGTCAGATTTATAGATAGTCAGGTTATAGAGATAGATTATAGATTTATATTCAGATTATAGACAGTCAGATTATAGATTGATTGATAGTCATATTATAGATTAATTGATAGAGTCAGGTTATAGATATATATAGATTGAGTCAGGTTATTTATAGATGGATGGGATAGATAGTCAAATTAGATATAGTGATTATAGATAGATGGATAGAGTCAGATTATATAGATAGATATAGATTATAGATGGAGCCAGATTATAGATTGAGATAGATATATAGTGATTATAGATAGATGGATAGTAGTCAAATTATAGATAGATATAGATGGAGCCAGATTATAGAAATAGATATATAGTCCGATTATAGATTGATAGTCAGATTATAGATAGATATAGAATTATAGATGGAGCCAGATTATAGAAATAGATATATAGTCCGATTATAGATTGATAGTCAGATTATAGATAGATATAGATAGACAAGTAGCTGACTGGGAATAAATCCCCGATAATGATAGTATGGATGGAAAAAAACGAGAAGCAGAAACTACATATTTTCCAGTTTATGAAAACTTCTCAAATAGTCTCAAATATTACGAATTGCAATTTTCGGTAACACTTTACTTGAAGCCTTTACATAATTAATCTTTATTATAATCCATTATAATAAGTAGTTTTAATGGTTTACTTATGCCTTGTAATGTACCTTTATGAATAACTGTAACCACAGTTAATGCATTATAAGACTTATCCATTCATTGTAACACTATGTATTTTCAATTAAGTTATGTTTATTTACAACAAGATATAACGTATTACAATACCAATTCTGAATAATTATAATGCATTATACCCTTTACGATGCATTATACAAGTAAATTGTTACCCAATTTTCTTATAGCTATATTAAAACCCATGTCAGACCAACTGAATTAACTCACATGTTGTCCTAACTAGTTGTCTGAACGAAGAAACGAAGAAATTATGACTTGCAAAACAAAGAAGTGTTACTTAGTATAATTATTAAGACATGATTGAGAGGACCTAAGTCTGAATGCAACCAAGTAACTGAATGCTGAACGATTACTTCATTCATATAACAGGGTTGTTCAGAGAGTAGGCCGGTGGTTTATAAGCCTGTAGGGTCTCTGCAGA
>CM050416.1:41756052-41758552 GCA_027564155.1 Gymnocypris eckloni scoliostomus
TGTAGTATGTAAACACACGTTTATTTTGAATCGTTTTGCAGTCCTAATTAGTGATTTCTGGAGATCACATGACTGGAGTAATGATGCTGGAAATACAGCTTTGATCAGAGAAATGAATGTCTGTTTAACAGATATTGATATAACAGATTGTAATGATATTTCACGGTCTGGCGTGTCTCAGACGCGGCGGTGTTCCCGGAGGACTTCTCGGTGCTGGTGACGGTTCGAGCTCGGCGCGGCGCTCAGTGTTTTCTGCTGTCGGTGTATGACAGTGAGGGAGTGCAGCAGCTGGGCCTGGAGCTCGGACGCTCGCCCGTCTTCCTCTACGAGGACCACACCGGCCAGCCGACCCCTGACCTCTACCCCATCTTCAAGAAGATCAACCTCGCCGACGGCAAGTGAGTGACACGTTCAGCATCTGTGGACGCGCGGTAAAACCCTTGCTGTAGGAAACTACATCACCGTCCTCCCTGTAAAAAACTATAGAAACCATCACAGAAAGTCTAATGGTTTCCATTTAAAATACCAGCTTTTCCAGTAAAACATTACAAAATGTCTTTTTGTAGTGTGTTTTGGGCATTTTTCCAATATGATTTAACATCCCACCAATAGAAAATGTAATGATTTAATGGTTATAATGGGAATTGTATTGGTTTTAATGGAAACTATAATGGTGTCTACTGGTATGTGATGGATTTGTATTGGTGGGATGTTAAATCCTATTGGAAAAATGCCTAAAACACAATAGAAAATTATTTTGTAATGGTCTTACTGGAAAAAGCTAATGGTTTATTATGGTATTTTAATGGAGACCATTGGGATTCCTGTGAGGTTTCTATTGGGCTTCTATTGTTGGTTTTATCAGGGTAAAACACCCAAGGAGAGTTTCTGAAGACCCTCCATGGCACTCGTTTCCTCATAATGAAGGACTGGAGCTGTTAATGATATACCATAATTGCTTTGTTCTTGTGAGTCTGTTGAGCTCATTGGAGCAGAAGATCGTGACTGGATCCGTTTGAGTCTGTTCACAAACCACACAACTTCAGAAGAGTTGAAATATTGAGCCCGAGTCACATTTCTGGCTGAATTAACCCTTTGAAGCTCATCAGTCAGCCTGCAGGTGTTCGCTGATTACGCTCACTCACTGTGACCTCTGACCCTGCAGGTGGCACAGAGTGGCCTATAGCGTGGAAGGTCAGAAGGTCACGCTGTACCTGGATTGTCAGAAAGTGGCGACCCTTGACCTTCTCAGAGGCCCAGAGCCTAAGGTCAGCACGGATGGAGTGACGGTGTTCGGGACGAGACTCCTGGATGAAGAAGTGTTTGAGGTGAGAGAGTGTGTGTGTGTTTGTATGAGGTGTGTGTGTGTTGATGTATATGTGTGTCTGTGTGTGTGTGTGTGTGTGTGTGTGTGTGTGTGTGTGTCTGAGGTGTGTGTGTGTGTGTGTGTGTCTGATGTGTGTGTATGAGGGGTGTGTGTATATGAGGTGTGTGTGTGTGTGTGTGTTTGTGTGTGTGTGTGTGTGTATGAGGGGTGTGTATATGAGGTGTGTGTGCGCATGCGTGGCGTGTGTTGATTTATATTGGGTGTGTGTGTGTGTGTATGGGTGTGTGTATATGAGGTGTGTGTGTGTGTGTGTGTGTATGAGGGGTGTGTGTATATGAGGTGTGTGTGCGCATGCGTGTGCGTGTGTTGATTTATATTGGTGTGTGTGTGTGTGTGTGTGTGTGTGTGTTGATGTTTGTTTGTGTATGTTGGTGTGTGTTGATGTCTGTGTGTTTCAGGGTGAGATCCAGCAGCTGTTAATCGCTCCAGACCCCAGAGCTGCTGCTGATTACTGCCACACCCACATTCCTGACTGTGACTCCGCCCTCGCCTACAACAGCCTATCACTGGACCCCGTGGAGGTAACCCCGCCCACGAGAGGAGCTCATGAGCATACAGTGTTTCTGATGAATATAAAGCATCTGTCTGTCTCTCAGTAACACTGATGTGTGTTCTTCGTCTCGTTCATGAGTACAGTGTTAAACATGCTGCTGAGGACTCCTGCCAGTGTTTATATCACACCCTTCAGCCGCTGTGTGTGAGATTTACAGCCCAAACACCGGCTCTCTTTCAGATGTTCTCCATAGGAATTGATTTTTAATGATATCTCACAAACCTTCAAAGACAGAGCTGCTGTGAGCGACGATGATTTATGCTTTTGTTGAAGCCAATGTCAACAGTCGGGCGGACTGGCCATGAGGAGCACCGGGCGTTTGGGCCGCTGTCCTGACATTTTATCCTATAATAAAATATTAAATTATAGTTTTTAATCTTACCCAAGACTGAACGGTATCACAGTTCCCACAAAGATATTCCACAGCACGACTGTTTTTAACACTGACAATAATCAGAAATGTGTCTTGAGCAGCATATTATTATGATTTCTGAAGATCATGTGACACTGAAGACTGCAGTAATGATGCTGAAAATACTTTGATCACATGTTTACTGTAT
>CM050416.1:41763552-41776052 GCA_027564155.1 Gymnocypris eckloni scoliostomus
AGATACAAAAATTCCTTTGATCTTTTGACATTGTGCTATAAAAACATCCTGTAAGTTTCAGAACTCAAAACGTTCTTTTTAGTCTAAAAACGGCTTATATTGAAGGCAGTCTGCCAAAACGACAGCTTGTGAAATGTTCTACTCTTTGATGTAATAGTGTGGATAAGCACCGCCTCCACAGAAGATCAACGCCTGCTTCTACATCGCTGCCTGTTTAGCCCCGCCCACCGATTCTACAGCGCTGCCTGTTTAGCCCCGCCCACAGATTCTACAACGCTGCCTGTTTAGCCCCACCCACTGATTCTACAACGCTGCCTGTTTAGCCCCGCCCACAGATTCTACAACGCTGCCTGTTTAGCCCCACCCACCGATTCTACAACGCTGCCTGTTTAGCCCCACCCACCGATTCTACAGCTGCCTGTTTAGCCCCACCCAACGATTCTACAACGCTGCCTGTTTAGCCCGCCCACAGATTCTACATCACTGTCTGTTTAGCCCCGCCCACAGATTCTACATCGCTGCCTGTTTAGCCCGCCCACCGATTCACACATGTAGTGTTTACGAGAGGCGAACATGCCGGTCTACTCACAAACCAAATGATAAAGACGCTCTGAAGACAGCAAGACCCTGTTCAGTGCCAAGTTGTGGAAAAACAGTCTTTGCATTGCCTTCCTTCTAATACCAATGTTAGGAAGGAGTGAATTAACTTTATTTTTTATGAAGATCCAGACCGCGTCAGTAAGAACTCGGTCCTTTTCTCGTCTTCACACAGGGGTCACCTGGAGAACCTGGAGCTCCAGGACAGCAGGGGAACCCGGGATTCCAGGTACACACTCTCACAGATATAGTCTCTCTCACTCTCACACACACATACACACTCCTGTAACTCTTTCTTCTGTTCTGCAGGGTTTCCTGGACCTCAGGGACTAGTCGGATTACCAGGAGAAAAGGTGCCACTCTCTCCATTACTGTAAATCACGTACTAATATTGACTGCATGAGCAGGTTTTGGGGACAAACTTGCAGAAAATATGCCAAATGAACCATCTCCAAACAGTTTCTTGTCTGAAAGATCTCCAGGTGGAGCAGACTTTAACTGGTGTCTTTCTCTGGCTCAGGGTCCTCAGGGGAAGAAGGGAATGAAGGGCTTACCTGGTGTCGATGGCCCACCGGTGAGTGTTGAACACATGCTGTTGTTGATCTGTGCTGCCCCCTGCTGTTCCTCATGATGCCACTGCACACAGGGTCATCCGGGACGAGAGGGGTCGCCTGGAGAGAAAGGCCTGCCGGTGAGATACACAAACGAGTGTGTGGTGCCATCTTATTAGTGTCCTTGTGTTAATATCACTGATTGTTATTGTGTGTGCTTTCTGAAGGGTGTACCAGGTGTTCAGGGGCCCGTGGGATATCCTGGACCCAGAGGAGTCAAAGTACTGATCTTTCTCTATCACACCTTAGTGTGTTGTGTGTGTTTTATTGACTGTGTGTGTGTGTGTTTTAGGGTGCTGATGGGCTCAGAGGACTGAAGGGCAGTAAAGGAGAAAAGGTGAGACCTAATCAACCAATTTCAGTTACAGATATCATAACCTACTTCTAGTCATTGTGAGACATCATAACATCATCATGTCTAGATGTGATTAGTTGTGCAGAGGTTTCTGAAGCATATGAATTGAGCACTCGTGCTGGTTGATGACAATGTGTGTTGTTGTGTTCAGGGTGAAGATGGTTTCCCAGGAGCCAAAGGAGAAATAGGAGCTAAAGGAGACACTGTAATAACATGCAGACACAAATAACACAAACACGTAAATGAAAGACACAAACTCAACCACAAATGCATTAAAACATGCTGTTAATCCCATTTGTCTCTGTCAGGGAGACTCAGGTGCTCTCGGGATGCATGGTGAGGATGGTCCCGAGGGCCCCAAAGGGCAGAGTGGTCCCTTGGGTGAAGCTGGATCCGCAGGCATCGCTGGAGAGAAGGTGAAATAGTCTGCCACAGCATCATCAGTAGAAAATATTTTATCATCTCAAACACCCTTTTTGCACACACATTACATTTTTTTCCCACCCGCTCTGTCATCTCCTGATTTTATCCTCCTTTAGGGAAAGCTGGGCATTCCAGGTTTGCCAGGTTACCCCGGCCGTCAGGGCCTGAAGGTGAGAGGAACACTGCAGATGATGAATGGATGAATGTTTCAGTTGTATGGAAGAATAACTGCTGGTCTTGTGGTGGTTTCCTCTCAGGGTGCTGATGGTTTTCCAGGTCCTGTCGGCGTTCCAGGAGAAAAGGGGAAGAAGGTCACTGAAAATATGATTCCACAAAAACTATAATAAAAGCACAAATATAAGTATATACATGTGCACTCATGTGATTTATAATGTGTTTCTCAGGGGCCACTGGGTCCTGCAGGGGCCGCCGGTCAGAGGGGACCCAATGTGAGTGACTCTGTTCACACTATTGATTGTCAGCGTCCTACATCAGGCACATCCAACATCATTAATGTGTGTATGTGTGTTGTCAGGGTGCTCGTGGAGGCAGGGGTGCAAGAGGACCTACTGGAAAATCAGGAGACAAGGTCAGAGGTCACATCAGCCCTTCAACACACAAAGAAACAAACAATGAATGAGCTGAAATGTCTGAAATACATCAGCAGTGCTGAAGTCATTCATTACGATAAGAAGTCTATTCTTATGGACACTGTTCATATTGTTAAAATAACTGTAAAGGGCCAAACTGTCTCTGTTCTAGGGGTCTTCAGGACATGACGGCCCTCCAGGGCCCACTGGAGAGAGAGTAAGAGAACGTACACATGCGTATAGAGAGGCTTTTTAGATTCATACGTATTTTGTGTTAGTTTTCCTGATTAATGCACATGTTCATATACTGCAGGGACCACAAGGGCCGCAGGGACGTGTAGGTGAGGTGGGACCCAAGGGACCCAATGTGAGTGACCCTCTTCACCTCATATAATAAGACAACAAATATATGGGCATATTCTGATGTCTTTCTCAACATGCTCCTGTGTGCAGGGGCCTGCTGGGAAGGACGGCCTGCCGGGTCATCCAGGCCAGCGGGGGGAGGCGGTGAGTCTGGGAACATCTACACACATGCTTGCAGAAACTACTGGACATTGTTGTGATGCTTAATGATTTAACGTTTTAACAATAAATGCTAAACATAAAATCAGCTATGCACTAAAATATTAATGAAAACATATTGATTAAAATATGTGGTTTTTAATTTGCTTCCGTTTGCTGAGTATTGAGCCTGTTTGTGTAGTGTTTTGATGGTCTGTTGTTCATCTGGTGTTTGATGGTTTGGTTTCTGAAAGGGTTTCCAAGGCAAGACGGGTCCTCCAGGACCAGCTGGTGTCGTTGGGCCGCAGGTGAGTTCATCACTTCAGGAATCTGACTGGGTGGATCCAGTATCTTTGAAGTTTCAGCACGTTTTTAGTTCAAGCTAAAGGCCACTGCTGTTGTTCTGACTGATAGTGATTTGGTTGCAGGGTAATTCAGGAGAAACTGGACCGATGGGGGAGAGAGGACACCCGGGCACCGCTGGACCTGCTGGAGAGCAAGGTTTACCTGGAGCCGCTGGGAAGGAGGGGGCAAAGGTGGGAAAGCCATCGGCATCAATCATAATGCTCTTTCCACTTCTAACTTCCTTCCTTATAATAACCCTAACTTATAATATGTGTGTGCTTGGTCATCAGGGCGACCCTGGAGGTTCAGGCACTTCAGGAAAGAGCGGTCCAGCAGGTCTGAAAGGTTTCCGGGGAAGTCGTGGAGCGCCGGGTGCCATGGTAATTTATAGCCATCTGATTTAGAATTGCTGCCAGTGATTCTTTAGGTTGTTAAATGTTCTCTGTTGGGCTTCCTGATTGGCCAGTGTTGTCATGTGACCTGTGTTCTCTTGTGTAGGGGCCAGTTGGATTAAAGGGAGGGGCAGGGCCGACCGGGCCCTCTGGACCTTCTGTACGTAATCTCTTCCAATAATCTCACAAAGCCACATTAAGTATATATAATTGTTATATTGTTTTATTTTCAATCTTGAGGTGAAATTATGACCTAGAAAAGTTCTTGATGAGATCTTACACACTCGTTATATGTATGTGAACGTATATGAACATATGTCACAAATATATCTGTTTCTTCCAAGGGACCCACAGGTGAACGGGGCCCCCCTGGACTGGCTGGTGCCATTGGTCAGCCTGGTCGAACTGGAACCACCGGTGGGCCTGGACCAATGGGAGAGAAGGGAGAGCCAGTAAGACACGCCCCCACATGTGAAGATAAATGATTGACCAGTGTGTGTGTGTGTAACTGTGTTTGTGTGTTCAGGGAGATAAGGGTCTGATCGGACCCGCAGGACAGGATGGTGACCAGGGGCCCGTGGGATTACCAGGAGCCGCTGGCCCTCCAGGACCCCCAGGAGAGGATGGAGACAAGGTGATGAGGGCATATGTTAATCTGTGATTAGTAGTGATGATGTTTGTCAACTACAATATACTTTTTGCCCTAAACAACAACTAAAAACAGCTCAGAACACTCTGGAAACCAAACAGACGTGATTACAACACTCAGAAACCGCATAATAACTCCCTAGATTTTTAAAACGAAAATGTCCAAATCTGTTAATTGCTTGACAGTTAAAGTCCTCTATGTGTTTGTTAGGGAGAGACTGGGGCTCCAGGGCAGAAAGGCAGCAAAGGAGACAAAGGAGAATCAGTGAGTGACTGAAATAAAACACATATCACTCTCACACCTCACAGTGTTACCAATGATTTAAATCTGCTCTCAGGGGCCTTCAGGACCAGTCGGCACTCAGGGGCCAGAGGGGCAGCCAGGAGCGCCGGTGAGTGTTTGAGCAGAAACGACATCTTCATGTTCTCGCTGTGTTCTGAGATTGTGTGTGTGTCAGGGTGTGGACGGTGAGCCCGGTCCTTCAGGACAGCAGGGCATGTATGGACCGAAGGGAGATGAGGGCCTCAGAGGATTCAAGGGCTCCAGGGGCCCCGGGGGGCTACAGGTAACTGGTCATCAACTATCTCTCCTGCAGATGTCAGTGTGACAGAGGCCCGTCATATAATGCTGATGTGTGTGTGTGTGTGTGTGTGTGTGTGTGTGTGTAGGGGATGCCTGGTACTCCAGGAGAGAAAGGAGAGAGCGGGAACGCTGGTCTACTGGTGAGCTCATCAATTCATTCAAGTCATTCATGATCATGTTTATTGATCTCTATGTAAATTCAATCTGTGTGGTGTGTTTTCAGGGTCCTCCTGGTCAGTTTGGGCCCAGAGGAGCTCAGGGACCCTCTGGTGGACAGGTAAACACACCCTCCCCCATCAGTTTCTATTCAGTCCATTCCCTAAAACATATTTGTCTTTCAGGGTCCTCCTGGCCGTCCTGGAGTACGTGGTCAGCCTGGTGGAGTCGGTGAGAAGGTAAATCCTCCAGATGTTCCTGCTGGTAATCACAAGATTTGGCGAAACACACACATCATATTATATATGATTTTAAATGACAGGGTGAAGATGGAGAGTCTGGTGATCCTGGACCTGTTGGTGTTTCTGGCAGCGCCGTGAGTCCATCTCTCCTTCTCTGATCTTTATTCCACAGCAACTCTTGATACTTATGTGTGTGTGTAGGGTGAGAAAGGTGAGCAGGGTGAGAAAGGAGACACAGGACCACCCGGAGCTGCAGGTTCACCGGGAGCCAGAGGAGCATCTGGAGAAGACGGAGCGAAGGGGAATGCGGTCAGTATGTGTGTGTGTGTGACCTCAGTGTGATAATCTAGTGTGTTAGCTGACGTATTCTCGCTCTACAGGGTCCTATTGGTTTTCCTGGAGATATGGGTGCGCCTGGAGAGCAAGGTGTTAATGTGAGTATCTTCACTGATGTCAGTTTGTTAAGTGACGTGCTGATGGTGAAAGATCATGTCTGCTCTCTCAGGGGATTGACGGTAGTCCTGGATCTAAAGGAGATAACGGCGATCCAGGCAAATCGGTGAGTCTCTCTTATGTTTATGTCATTCATGTAAGCTCATGTTCTTCTGTACGAGGCTCCTGGATCTGTGTAGGGCAGTAAGATTATTATGGCATGTGTAGAGTCAGGTGTATTTGAGTCATCAGTGGTGTTGAGATGATGATGATCTCTCATCATCTTACGACCCTCTTCTTCTCGTTACTCTGGTGATTAGGGCCCTTCAGGACCCTCTGGAGAACCAGGACAAACAGGAAGACCAGGACGCAGGGTGAGTGTGTGTTTGTGAGGAATCAGGTTAAGTACTACATGATTCAACTTTCTTTATGTATGTGTGTAACGGGTCTCGCTCGCCTGCTCCGAGCGGGTCTCGAACCCCTGACCTCCTGCATGGGAGGCGTGCGCGCTATCAAGGAGGATAAATCTCATGAGATCAGGGGAGTGAGGTTTACCTGGACAGCACCTACTTGCTGGCCTATGTTACATGTGTTGAGCTCCTATCTGCTTTTGTCTCTCTGGGTTTGTGTTTAGGGTCAATTGGGTCCTCCTGGAAAAGCGGGGCGGCCGGGACTGAAGGGCAACAAGGTGAGACATTCAGTGGACGATCTTTATTCATTTTCTGTCACCCTAGAGAAGTTATGTCGTGACATGAGTGCAGCATCATAGGAGTGAATATTCGGTTCAAGCAAACTTAAAGGATGGCCTAGAGAACTAATTGTCGTTGTCCTTCTAATTCATTATGCTGCCTCTGGGTCGGTGTTCAGGGAGCTTCGGGATACGAAGGCATCATGGGAAAGACGGGGCCGGTGGGCGGTCAGGGGAACCCAGGGAAAGCAGGACTTCAGGGGCTTCCAGGAATCCCTGGACCAGCGGTGAGCTCGGTTCCTCTTATTGTTGATGTTTTTCTCTGCTCAAACCCATGTGACTCTTCTGAACAAGAGCCCTTGACTCGATGCATACAGCCTCATCACCCATTAATATCGGCATGAAATGGAAATTCCAAATGCATGTTTAAGATCTTATTGTTAACTAATCTGTGCATGAAATTTGAAACGGTGTGCTAAGCTGAATCGTATACTGGCTGACGCCCCCTGCTGGCCTCCTCTTATATACCCGTGTATGAGCCCGGGGTAACTTTTGAGGTCTGGTACAAATATGACATACAAAAATACATGGGCTATAGTCTCACACGTATGCACGATTAATCATTAAAACGACGATGATTGCATTATGCCTATTAAACCTTTGATCATGCAAGCTTTATGTTTGAAACGGCTTTACAAACAGTCCACACAGCAGGCTACGTTTCTGTGTTACGATCATGAAATAATAACGAAAGCATTGATGACATTTTATAGTCCAGATATAGAATCTGATGTTGTGGCAACGGAGTAACAGAGCTTTTAAACCAATGTTACGCTTCAAATATTGATTGTATGTGTTACATTGTGCCAGTAGGTGGCGACTAGTGATGGTTAAAATGTATTTGATGTCTGAATCATTCATTCAAGAGATTTGTTCAAAAACAACAAGCCTTCATTCATTTGTCTCGAATGATAATTAATAAATATTTGTAAATAGACTTATTTATAACATTTTAGACATGTGTAAATAGACTCATTAAATTCAACATTTTGTCTGAACCTCAAGTAAATCCGCCTACGTATTATTTTGTTTGCTTGCCCAATGTTTTGTTTGCAGAATTGTGGGAGAACCGTGATCTCTATTAAAAAAAATAATTATCCAGAGTCATAACTTAAAAAAACACACACAACATATCTGGCATATAACAAATACTATATGCTTTATAATATTAAAATGTTGACTAGGATGTCAAATGTACATTCTTACAGACTTAACACGGATTTGGTACAATTATAATGCCATTTCTTACCCCCCCCCTCCTCCCCCCTTTCTTTTGGTCCGTTCTGTGAATGTTTAATAAAGATGAATGTCACATTTTCTCTCTGCCGTAGGGAGAACAAGGGCTGAATGGACCCCCAGGTCAAACGGGACCCCCGGGGCCGATGGTAAGGCTCAATAACACTCCTCATGCACTGATCTTTAACATGAAGTCATACTGATGTTCTCACTACACGTGTGCAGGGTCCGGCTGGACTGGCAGGACTGAAGGGAGATCCGGCCAAGAAAGGAGAGAAGGTACGTCTCACACACACACACACACACACATGGAGTGAATGCTCGGGAGTTCATTATATCTGTGTGTGTGCGTGTGTCAGGGTCATGGCGGTCTGATCGGTTTGATCGGGCCACCCGGTGAGTTCGGAGAGAAAGGTGATCGAGGACTGCCGGGAAATCAGGGGCCGCAGGGAGTCAAAGGAGACGAGGTGAACACACACACACACACACTCACTCATATAGACACACTAGGAAGCTGATTTAATCATGTTTCTGCTGACAGGGTCCAGTCGGACCTCCAGGACTCAGTGGACCACCGGGATTAACAGGACTGTCTGTGAGTCTCGCGACACTTCACAAACATCACACCCATCATGGTCTTCTGGATGTGTTTGGGATGGTTCTGCTCTCACAGCTTCTGTCTGTAACACTGTGTTTCAGGGATCCATGGGACAGAAAGGGTCTAAAGGAAACCAGGTGAAGTTTTTACTTCAATGCATTGAACACATTGAGTTGAGATGTGTTAGTTGAGTGTGCTCCCATGCATTTAGCAGATCACAGTGACTTAGAATAAAGCAACATAAGCATTGAGCCAAGTATTCACAGTGCACGATGTCAGTATTAATAGAGAGCTAGGAAACAAGCTAGGAAGAGGTGAACTGTAAAGGGTGTCTTCTTGAAAGTCTCCATGCATCTCAGTGCTTGAGATTTGCAGCTCATCCAACAGAGGAGCAGAGAGGGTGAAGCTCTGGAAAGTCCAAAGCTCGTTTACAATGGCACAAAATTATTAATTTTTTCTATTAAAATTTATTGCCGACGTTTAAACGAAAATCTACACAAGATCCGATTTTTGTTTTGTGCATCCGATCTGGGCCATTTCCAAATGTGATCTGATGGGCGGAAATTAATGTAAACACCAAAATCAGATGCCTGTTAAAGTGAATGGAAACAGGGAGGACAAAAAATGCTTTGAGATTAGCAGTGTAAATGCAGCCCAAGTGCTCCCATCAGTCTGTGAGCTCATCCGCACCAGCAGATACTGAATAACTCATGTGATCTGTGGGAATGATGTGGTTTATTTAAGGGCCCTATTGGACCTAGAGGAGATCCTGGTCCTTCTGGATCCCCTGGTCCCCCGGTGAGTCTCCAGTCACCCATAAACTCATTATTAGATGATAACAAATGGCCGAAGTATTAATGGGACTGGATCCAGGGTCTTCCTGCGGTGGGAATGGCGGCTCCTCCGGCGCTGGATGGCCGAGGGAAGCGGAGGAGACATTCGGACGTGGATGGAGCGACGATGGAGGACGGACAGATGCAGGACGAGGAGGCTCCGGGGCAGAAGAAGGACATGGAGGAGGTGTTTGCGTCTCTGACCTCCATGAGGACGGACGTGGAGGGACTCCGTACTCCACTGGGCACCTACCACAGTCCTGCCCGCACCTGCAAAGAGCTGTGGATGTGCCACCCCGAGTATCCCGACGGTACGGACACATAGCACACACTATAGCATCCACTTGATCCAGTGCGTTCCTAGCCTGCAGCACTGGAGGAATCATCGCCGTCTGTGTGACCTTTTGACCTCTTTAGGAGTTTACTGGATTGACCCCAACCAGGGATGTCATAGAGATGCGTTTAAAGTGTTCTGCAACTTTACAGCAGAAGGTGAAACGTGTCTCCAGCCGCACAGCAGCGTACAGACGGTGAGACGATTTTTTTGAGGACATACTGAATTAGACAAACTTTTACGTATGCTGTGTGTGTTTACAAATGAGGTTTACTGTTCACAGGTCAAAATGGCTTCGTGGAGCAGAGAGAAACCAGGAACCTGGTTCAGCCAGTTTAAGAAGGGCTCACAGGTGTGTGTTATTGTGTTGTGTGTCTTTATCCTCTGTGCTCTCATTCACACTCTGTCTGTCTGTGTTGTGTAGTTCTCTTATGTGGATGTGGATGGAAACCCCGTTCACATCGTGCAGCTGGGCTTCCTGAAGCTCTTGAGCGCCACGGCTCACCAGAGCTTCACGTACATGTGTCAGAACTCGGCCGGCTGGTTCGACAGCACCTCCTTCAGCTACAGACACGCGCTGCGCTTCAGAGGCATCAACGGAGAGGAGCTGACTCAGCAGAATGCACATTACATCCAGCCCACGTTCGACGGCTGTCAGGTACACGCTCCCCTCACTCCATACCATCAGTTCACATGAACCACTCAGTGAATCCTGAACCAGTTCACACGAACGACTCTGTGAATCCTGGACCAGTTCACACGAACGACTCTGTGAATTATGGACCGGTGCACATGAGTGACTCAGTGAATCCTGAATCAGTTCACACAGACGACTCATTGAATCCTGAACCAGTTCACATGAGTGACTCAGTGAATCCTGAATCAGTTCACACAGACGACTCATTGAATCCTGGACCAGTTCACACGAACGACTCAGTGAATCCTGAACCAGTTCACACGAACGACTCAGTGAATCCTGGATCAGTTCACATGAGTGACTCAGTGAATCCTGAATCAGTTCACACAGACGACTCATTGAATCCTGAACCAGTTCACATGAGTGACTCAGTGAATCCTGAATCAGTTCACACAGACGACTCATTGAATCCTGGACCAGTTCACACGAACGACTCAGTGAATCCTGAACCAGTTCACACAAACGACTCAGTGAATCCTGGATCAGTTCACATGAGTGATTCAGTGAATCCTGAACCAGTTCACACGAACGACTCAGTGAATCCTGGATCAGTTCACATGAGTGACTCAGTGAATCATGGACCAGATCACATGAGTGACTCAGTTCACACAAACGACTCAGTGAATCCTGGACCAGTTCACACGAACCACTCAGTGAATCCTGAATTCGATCACATGAGTGACTCAGTGAATCCTGGACCAGTTCACATGAGCGACTCAGTGAATCCTGGACCGGTGCACATCAGTGACTCAGTGAATCCTGGACCAGTTCACAAGAATCACTCAGTGAATCCTGAATCAGTTCACATGAGACTCAGTGAATCCTGAATCAGATCACATCAGTGACTCAGTGAATTCTGGACCAGTTCACACGAACCACTCAGTGAATCCTGAATCAGTTCACATGAGTGACTCAGTGAATGCTGAAACAGTTCACACGAACGACTCAGTGAATCCTGAACCAGTTCACATCAGTGACTCTGTGAATCCTGGACCAGTTCACATGAGTGACTCAGTAAATCATGGACCAGTTCACAAGAACGACTCAGTGAATCCTGGACCAGTTGACATGAGTGATTCAGTGAATCATGGACCAGTTCACAAGAACGACTCCGTAAATCCTGGACCAGTTCACACAACGACTCAGTGAATCCGGAATCAGTTCACATGAATAACACTGTGAATCCTGAATAGGTTCCTATGTACAACTGCATGCTGAATCAGTTAAAATAAACGACTCAGTGAATCATGAATCAGTTCCTATGGACAACTGCATGCTGAATCAGTTTAAATAAAATCCTGAATCAGATCCCATAAGTGTCTCCTGTGTATTCTGTGTGTGCAGTCGGCGCTCGGGCAGGACCGCACCGTTCTGGAGCTGGACTCTGCTCAGTCGGACGCTCTGCCGCTTGAGGGACGTGGCCGTCCACGGACTTGGGAGCGCGAAACAGAAGTTTGGCTTCAGCGTGGGAAGGTTTGCTTCAACGGCTAGTCAAGAACAGACTTTGACAGTGTATATATGTATACACCAGTCCTTCAGCTGCTTGCGTTTGTCTGAGAACAGGAAGTGGTGCTTGAAGGACGGTCATGTGACACGATGACACACATCCGGACGCTCTTTACTGAGATCAGACCTCACAGTTATTTTGTGCTATTGTTTGAAAGATGTCAATGTATTTGTTTGTATGAATGTTTCGTAATCTTGGTGCTACACGAGGCTGTATTTTGTCAAACCGGGTCAGGACGATTGTTTTTAGTGGTTAATATGGATGGAGATTCTCTGAGAGGAGAGATTTATAAATAAAACTATCACTTAATAAAACCACCTGTTTAGAGTCACTTGCACTGATTCACACGGACCGGCTCAAGAGGTCAATGAATGAATCAGATAGAAAGAGCAATTACATATATTTACTTTTATCAAATGTGTGTTTATGTGAGTTTCTCATGAAAACACGTTCAGGTCAAATTTTATGCCAAAAAATATTATTTTATCAAAAATGTATTAAAGTGTTATTTTACAACACACTCACTACTCGAGTCTCATTATTCTCAGTGATAATTTTTAGATAATTTTGGCTTTTATTAATTTTTTTTAATTTATATACATTTTTTATTCCATTTTTTGACTTTTTTTTGTATTTACAGCTCAAAAATGTCATTATTCTCAATGATGGGTT